>JAHZTW010000001.1:88784768-88831108 GCA_020283515.1 Alliaria petiolata
TGTTCTTATTGCTTGCCTTGATTGTTTAAATTCGCAAAGAGATTTGGAATTTAGGGATTTAGGCATAGATAACTTATGCAACGAGAGTTGATTGGTTTTACCTTAGAGTTTCGAGTTCTAGACGGTTCTTAATAAATCCTTAATAAACTTAGATTCTGCATTCTTGGATTCAAACCTGATAATTATCCTTGCCTAGCGCCTCGTCTCCTGAACTTTAATCCATCTAATTCCGATTTATTACTTGCTTTAATTGCTTAGTTTTCAATTTCATTATTCGACCTAGCATAATCTAAACCTAGAAACCATAAGTGTAGCTTTAACTTCCCTGAGGATTCGATACCCCTTATACTTCAACTGCATTGCTGTGCAATTACAGTAGTTGATTATTTGGGTAAAACTAGACCCATATCAGAACTGTACTTGAACTTGCAGGAAACGTACTTGAACTTGCAGGAACTGTACTTAAACTTGCATGAACCGTACTTGAACTTGCAGTAACCGTACTTAAACTTGCATGAACCGTACTTGAACTTGCAGGAACTGTATTTGAACTGCTCGCTTTTTCCTGATTTGCTTCTTTTGCATGATCTGCTTCTTTTGCATTTGACGATCTATTGTCACCATTTGAGATCTTAAGTACAAATCTAAATCTTAGCATTGATAAAATTGTCAGTATGTTATATATAGCTGCATCACAGTAACATGTTTTGTATAAAACTTTTAAGTCATATATATTACGGTGATATAAACTAAGATATTCATAATTTAGATTAATAATGCAAATTTGACATACTATCCTTTTAATTATGATGTGCATGACATAAAACCCAACAAATATATCATTATTCATAAAACGATTAGTTCGGCAAATCTATTAAGAACACGAATAATTAGTGAGAACTGAGAGGTAACTTAGGAGAAAAAAGAAAGAAGACTCACTCCATCGAAAATATGAATTTGGTATTGTCGCAATATAATTTGATGAGATCTCCCTTTTTGAGACCTCTTGCACTTTTGATTTTTGTCCATCCGTTTTTGAGTTGATACGCAGTGTTATAACCAAGAGTAACCCAATAGGATTTGTCATTATCCTTAACTTCCACTTGAATGCCATTCTGAGGTATCGTAATTTCCATCTTTTTTAGTATGTTTTCGACCTTTACAGATTTAATTAATTAATTATTTTTATTATGCTAAATTGTATTTATAACAGCCTATGTTTGTATGGTTCTTAAAAATATCTTCCTATATATACAAGCTAGATTTATTATAATAGCTAAGAAACATAAACTCTATTAATATCATTAGAAAAACATTTTCAAACACTCTAGAATTGAGTATTGGTACTTATATTTTTGACATCTATATTTAAATTTAATAATGACTCTGGTTATTTACAACATTTCTTTTAAAAAATTGAAAACACAATTAATAACAAGGAATCTTGTTATTAATACACAATGTGTTTTGGTTATAAGTATTTGTTATTAACATTGAAAAGTCACAACAAAATATAATTTCTCGTACAATAAGTATATCAATGCTGTCAAAAAGTATATTAATTTGTTATGACACTGACACGATAATAGCATTATAGCACAAATCCTGGTTTGACAAACACAATTAAGAATTACATATCCAATCTTTTCGAATTAGAAACCAAGCCTATTTTAAGAGCATATGAATAAGCCCATAAGAAAAGCCCTTGCCATAAAGCAAGCTTAACCCCCTTTTGCCTCCTCAGCTTGGTACACAGGAGAGATAAGGAAGGAGAAAGGAACAAGGAGAAGAAGAAAATGGCGAATCTCGACTCAGCAATAGATTCAGTATTTTGGGACCATAACGTTTCTTCATCCCAAACCCTAGAAGGCTCGGCTCGCTCTGTTCCCGGTGAGCCATTTCCCGTCGACGGTGCACGAGCCAGCCGCTCTCACCAGATTCAGCAGCTCTCTCTCCTCCGAGAAGGCTTTCCTCTCGGAATCATCCCTTTGTTTGCTCCTGCTTCCGACAAGAGACTCGGCTCTTTCTCTCTCAATTCTCGCTTGCTCTGTCCTTCCTCTTCTAACTGGTAAAATCTATAACCGTATTAGTGGATCTATTTCCCATTTCTAGTTTCATTGTTTGCATTGATTATCGGTCTTTGCGTGTCTCTTAATCTTCCACATTCCTTGCTGACTTGGTGGCCATTGTAAACGGACACAGAGAAAAATACAAAGAAACCTTTTCCTTCTTCTTTCTCTGACATGGCATCAGAGCCATATCTTGGCTAATTTTTTTTCCTTTATTTTTGATACTCGGCCATGGCAGGCGTTGATGGAGATGTGTCTAGGAACATGACGACCAGAGTAGTTGAAGGTCAGATTCTGTAGAGACGCACGATTCATCCGTACGATATGTCGGCGAGTGATAATCCAGGTTTGATTATTTCTCAAGTTCTCCTCAATGGAGATAATTTTGATGATTATGCTTGTGAATTACGAACTGCTTTGCGTGCCCGCAAGAAATTTGGGTTTGTTAATGGCTCAATCACTAGACCTGCTGAGGACGCTGCTGAAATTGATAATTGGTGGACAATTAATTCTCTTTTGGTTTCATAGATTCGAAACTCCATTAAATCATCTCTGCGTCAAGATATCTAAAATTTTGAGATTGCTAAAGACTTGTGGGATGACATTGCTGAACAATATGGTCTTGTCTCTGCAAATCAATAATAAGACCAAAAGGCATGAATAACAAACGGATTCCTTGTGTTGGCCATTAAAAACATGTATGATAGGGCTCAGGTTTTCCCCTAATAAAACTACTGCAAGTGCACAGCAAATTCAATCGTAGTATAAAGGGGTATCGAAATCTCAAAGGAAGTAGATGCTACACTAAGGTTTCTAAGTTCAGATTATGCTAGGTCAAATAGAATTAAAGTAAAACAAAGCAGGAAGTAAAAGAGCAATCATGAATTAAGTTTCTTAAAATCAGGAGACTAAGGCGCTAGGTTCAGGGAAATTCTCAGGTGCGAATTAGGTTTCTTAAAATCAGGAGACTAAGGCGCTAGGTTCAGGGAAATTCTCAGGTGATCTAAATTGCAGGTCTAGACAGAATGTTAGGAAATTATTAAGATCCATTCTTGAACTCGAAACACAACAATAAAATCAACTAACTCTCGCTGCGAAGACTTTCTATGTCTAAACCCTATAATTCCAAATCTCTTTGCAAATTCTAACAATTCAAACAAGCATTAAAGTTCAGGTTTGATTGTTCACAAAATCCCTAAACCAAATCTCTTTGCAAATAGGTATTTTGCTCATCTAACATTAGTTCAGGCAATCAATAACACTCTCGTGTCTACCAATTAACCTAAGATCAGATTCTAGGTCATGAAGCTAAAATCAGCATTAAACACAAATCCAGATGAAGAACTCTAATGACTTTATCCTAACAATTTAATTCGACCTAACAATTCATAATCACTTTTGAAAAACCCTAAACCTAACTAGCAAACTACTCAGACATGGTGAATGAAGAAAACATCATGAATAAAGAAGATTGCATAAAAGAAATCAATAGAAACAAAGGAGTTCCAAATCTGCTCTCAAGTAGCCTAATTCTTCTCTCCAAAATCTCTCTAAAAATCTCTCTTTAAGTCTCAAAACAGAAAATAAGAATAATAGTTGGTTTCTAAACAATGCCTTGAAAATCTATATTTATAGGCAAACTCGCGTCAGGGGCAAACTTGTAAATACTTGAAACTTCTTGTGATTTCATTTTCCTGGTTGAAGTCCGCAAAACTTGGTCGGCTGACTTGGTGTCGATCGACACTCTTCGTCTTCTGACTTTATCACTTCCTAGCTTCTTCCACAATGCTCCAGAAAGCTTCAAAATCTCCAATTATGATCAAAACGCAGTCCAACTTGCAAAGACTCTAATAGGACTCTAAAAATATCCAAAGACTCTATAAAAAGACTTATATCATGGTCCAAAAACCGGTAAAAACTATGATATGTCAACTCCCCAGACTTGGCCTTTCCTTGCCCTCAAGCAAAACATAAACTTAGAATGAAGTAGAAGTTTGAAAACAGAAACTTTCGAGTACCTCTTCAAAACGCCACATTGGTTAACACTCTTGAATCCATATGTTATAAAGCCAACCTTAGGTAATGTTTCAGTGTACTTACCACAAGCTTAGCAATCTACAAGTTTGAATCCAGATCCTTTCCTTGATAAAAATTTCGAAATCTAACAGTGGTATTGCCACATAACTTTACAGATTCTTTTCCCTTCCTTAATGCCTGAACAAGACATTCTTTATACAGCTCTCCTATTTCCTCTTCCCTTACTCAACTGCTTCCCATTTTCAGGGTGTTCTAAGATCTTTTCGTTGACTCTTCTTATTCTTTTGAAGTCTCGAGAAATAGTGCTACTCTTTACTTGTGTTCCTTGTGAGGAGACGGGTTTAAGAGCACTCACTAATATTGTTCCTTGTGAGGAGACATGCTCATGAGGTTCTTTGCACTATTCCCAGACTTAGACTATTTTTCCTTCTTTTCTTTTCTCAAGGGAAAATCAAGGAGAGACTGCAATTGCTTATCTGTTCAGACTGAAAGAGGAATCAAGTTCTGCGCATACCTAGTTCTTATAAGGGGACCTGAACTCGCCTTGTTAGATTGATTCCACTTGCAGCTTTCTACTTAGTAAGACCTGCAATCAACTCTTATAGCAAAAGTTCTTCAAGTGTCAACATTCTGTGGTTGGTTCTTCTGAAAACTGAAAATTTCACTGATTTTGACTCAATAAAACCAAGTTTTTGACTTATTAAAATGACTCTCAAAACAAAACACAAAGTCAGTAATCACCTCCCCAGACTTAAACAACACTGTCCCCAGTGTTATCAAGCCCTAAGTTGGCTAAAAGAAAGATTAGAAACAACAGAAAAGACCAGTTAGAAGACTTACCTTCGTTTGCGCATGGTGTCGATCGACACTATAGTGGTGTCGATCGACACTGGTCTGAGTCGAGTCCAATATCGCCTTTTTTCAACTGACTGAAACTAAGACTTAAGTAAAACCAAAACAAAATAAAAAGAAAAACGTACCTAACAGTGGGTTGCCTCCCACTCAGCGCTCGTTTTCAGTCATTAGCTTGACTGTGTCGGGGTTCAGACGTCTGGTGGATCAGAGGGTGGCATTGAATGCTTCCCAGACGAATGTCTTTTCATCCATGGCGGTGTATAGGCCGTAGGTGCATGAGAGCGACCATGAAATTTAGGAACAACAGCAGGGTGGGTCATCTTTTTGGGTGGGATACTTCTTTTTCCTGCAGAATCATCAAAAGAAACACCAAGCTCTCTACGAGAATCTCGTGGCTTGCCTAAACGTGAAGCATCTTTTGAACCTGTGGTATTCTTATTGAGAGGATCAGGAGGTTTGGAATTGATTCCAGGAAATGCATACCTTTGCTTCCTTCGAGGTTTCGGGGCAGAAGGATGTGGAGGCATCTGTTTGACCAAAGATGATGGATTTGAAGCATTGAAAACGGCTTCTGGAGTGATCCGCGGAGGGTGTCGATCGACACCAGCTCTACAGCTCGGGTTTCTGCACTCCTTCTGTAATTCAGCTCTGAAATCCTTGTTTCTATGATGAAAACGTCTTCCTCCATCAATTTGGCATTGATTAGACCTTCATCTTTGCCCAAAGTCCTGAAGAGATGATTGTTTCCACCCCAATCCTCTAGCTTAACAACTTCCTCAGAATTCTCAGCCAATGCCTCTTGAACAACCACTTGCTCTTTATAATTCAGCTCCTCTCCAGCGATCACAGCAATGCAAGAGATGTGTTTGGATGTTCCAGAAGTAGGGATAGCTTTGTAGAAGACTCATTTGTCAACATTAGAGAAATATATTCTCTTATTCGACATGTCTATAACTGCTCCCACTGTGCCCATGAATGGTCTTCCAAGAATAAAAGGTATGACATAATTCTTGCTCACTTCTACCACCTGAAAATCAGTAGGTACTAGACAATTCCCCACTTTGACAAGCAAGTCTGGAATTGTACCATATGGGACTGTGGTGGAAGAGTTGGTAAACTCGAGGGTCATGTTTGGAGGTTGAATGTTAGAAATTCCTAACCTCTCTGCAATGTCATTTGACATGAGGTTAACACTAGCACCAGAATCGCAGATAGATTGTTGAAACTCAACTCCTCCAATGGAGCATGGAACTACAAACATCCCTGGATCTTCAATCTTCAGCAGCTGCTTCTTTGGCGGTGGTGTACCCCTTACTTTGTTGAAGAGTTCTTCAATTTCTTTAAGACTCTCTCTGCAATTCTTAAAGAAAACAACCAAAGGATAATCCTCCCAAGCTTCAGCAAATGAGATCGCTTTGGAGATCCTTCTCACCTTTTTGTTAAAACCAGCCAGTTCTTTCGCACTAATGGGCGACCTTAGGTATTTGGGAATATGAGGATATGGAACCTTGGTCTTGTACACTCTTTCCTCTGCAGTTTTGGACGCTTCATGTGATGTATGGGAAGGGTGTCGATCGACACTAGATTTTTGTGTCGACTGACTCGTGCTGATCGAGTTCGATTTAGGTCCGTCAGAGCTCGAAAAATCGTGTTTTTCTACTGGTGTCGATCGACACTCAGCAGTGGTGTCGATCGACACTCAGCAGTGATGTCGATCGACACCAACTCTGCAACTCGAGTTTCTTCCTCTTCAGCCTCAAACTCCACGATTTCTTCACCATTTAGACCCCTTTTCAGCTCTGTTTGAAGGCTCCTTCCATTCTGAATCGTGATGGCATTCACGTGGTCTCTTGAATTTGTATCCGTCTTTCCAGGAAGAAATCCCTCTTGTCTCTTCAAAGCTCCAACAGTTTGAGCAACATGAACATCCAATTGCTTCATATGAGTACCTAGAGACTCAATTTTCCCATTAAGATCCGTGTACAAAGCATCAATTTTCCCATTGAAATCCACTGTCATCTTCTGCTGTCCTTCCAGAATCTGCTCTAACTTAGACTCCATCTTATTGTCTTGTGCAGGAGGCTTCTGGTAAGAAGAAGAACCATAGCTTCTCTGGAAGTTGTTGTTCTGAAAAGGCTTCTGGTAAGAAGAACCATAGCCTTGCTGATTGCCAAACCTTTGACCTTGAAAACCAGCTCCATTAATGTAGTTAACCTCTTCTTGCTCTGGCTCAAAGGTCTCTACTTCTGCAGCAAACTGAACTTGCTTTTTGCCCACCAAGATGTTGTGTACGCTGTCCAGCTTCCTGTTGATCTCAGCTATTTGGCTTCCTCCATTCACTCCAGCGTGTTATGTCCTTTCAAAGTCTGCATTCTTGATGTTGTCACATGATATATCATGGTTTTTACCCGTTTTTAAGCCATGATATAAGTGTTTTTATAGAGTCTTTTGCTAGTTTTGGAGTCTTTTTAGAGTCTTTACAGGATGGAGAGCATTTGGAGCTAAATGGGAGAATCTGGAGCATTTTGGAGCACTTTGGAGAAGCAGCCGAAGTGATGAAGTCAAGAGGCTGGAATTTACGAGCTGAGTGTCGATCGACACCATCAGTGTCGATCGACACCAAGGATAGACGGCGAAGCTTGACGGTTTCAAATCAGGAAAAGGAAAGAAGAGCAAGTTCTGAAGAATTACAAATCTACCCCTGGACGAAAAATCCCCTTATATAAATAGTTTTCAGGCATTGTTTAGACAATTACATTATCATTATTTTCTGTTTTTGAGACTTAGAGAGAGATTGATCCTGAGCTTTTGGGGAGACAATTCTAACTCATCTGAGCCAGATTTCGAACCCCTGTATCATTCTCTATTCTTTTATGCAATATTATTCAGCCATGTTTTGTGTTTGCATTATTATGTCTGAGTAGTTTGCTTGTTAGGTTAGGGTAATTTAGGGTTTGATGAAGAGTTTATAGAATCACTAGAATTATTAGGGAAATCAATTGGATCTTCACCTAGATTTGTGCTTAACTTGATTCTCTGAATTGATCACTTAGAAATCAAACCTTAGGTTGTTTAATAGATGCGAGAGCATTATTAATAACTTGAACTAATCTTAGGTGAGCAAATTATCTATTCGCAAAGAGATTTGGTCTAGGTAATTTGTGAACAAATCGAACCTGTTCTTATTGCTTGCCTTGATTGTTTAAATTCGCAAAGAGATTTGGAATTTAGGGATTTAGGCATAGATAACTTCTGCAACGAGAGTTGATTGGTTTTACCTTAGAGTTTCGAGTTCTAGACGGTTCTTAATAAATCCCTAATAAACTTAGATTCTGCATTCTTGGATTCAAACCTGATAATTATCCTTGCCTAGCGCCTCGTCTCCTGAACTTTAATCCATCTAATTCCGATTTATTACTTGCTTTAATTGCTTAGTTTTCAATTTCATTATTCGACCTAGCATAATCTAAACCTAGAAACCATAAGTGTAGCTTTAACTTCCCTGAGGATTCGATACCCCTTATACTTCAACTGCATTGCTGTGCACTTGCAGTAGTTGATTATTTGGGTAAAACCTGAGCCCTATCAAGTTTTTGGCGCCGTTGCCGGGGAAGCTAATAGCTACCTAACGGGATCTAGTATTAGGATTCTGTCTAGGTTTTTGTTTTATTTTTGTTACTGATTTAGTTCTCTATCTTTTGTTTCAGGTGCATGCCCAGTACCAGGAGCAACAAGGAAGAAGAACTAGTCACTTTGAACCAGGAAATCAACCGTCTCGAACGTACGAACCGCAAGTCTGCACGAGCATCGATCGACACACCAGGCGTCGATCGACACCGTTCTGCACCAGCATCGATCGACACACCTAGTATCGATCGACACCTTGCGCAGATAGAGATGGCTGAACCTGTAATCATGATACGCAACGAGGATGGCGACTTTGTTGACCTGCAGGGCAACAGAAGGAACGCCCAAGGACAGAGACTTGATGAGGCTGGCGCCATCATCGTCGAAGCTGCAGAAGCTGGACGTGGAAGAACACTAGGCGAGTACAACCGCCCAGACCAGTTCTATGCCAATAGAGCTGCGATCCGTCCTCCTGCATTCCAGAGGAATGACTTTGAGCTGAAGCCCGCTTATTACACTTTAGTGGCTCAGCATCTCTTTCATGGTCTTCCCAGTGAGCACCCTATGGACCATATTGAAAGATTCGAGGACCTCGCATCAAGCATCAAGGCCAATGGAGTGACCTACGACTACATTTTCTGCAAGCTTTTTCCTTACTCGCTTGCAGGCGATGCGTCTTACTGGCTGAAGCAGCTTGATCCAGGATCCTTAAACACTTGGGAAGAAACAAAGAATGCATTCTTATGCAATTTTTTTGATGATGCAAGACCCGAGGAGCTGCGGATGAAGATCACTACGTTCTCCCAAGGACCTACTGAAGCATTCAAGGCTTCATGGGTGCGATTCAAGGCTTACCAAAGGGACTGCCCACATCACGGTTTTAGCAAACCACAGCTTATCGGTATCTTTTACCGAGGGATTGATTAGAGGTATCAGATGGCCTTGGACGCTGCAAGCAATGGCAACTTCAACACAAGGATTCCAGAAGATGCGATAGAGCTTATTGACAATTTGGCTTCCAGTAACAGCACCAAAAACGCAGACTTCGAAAGAAGACAAAACGCAGGAGTAACTGGAGGAAGCCAAATTGCTGAAGTCAACAGGAAGCTGGATCTCTTGGTGGGAAAGAAGCAAGTCCATTTTGCCAATGAAGTGGAGTCATTCGAACCAGAAGAAGGCTGTGAAGAAGAGGATGTCAATTACATCAACAATGCTGGATTTCAAGGCCAAAGGTTTGGGAATCAGCAAGGGAACATGAACTTCAGCGGAAACTACCAGAAGAGCTCCTTCACAGGAAATCAGAACTCTTCTGGTTACAACCAAAAGCCCCCATTCCAGAGCAGCAACAACAACTACACAAGTAATTATGGTTCATCCTCCTACCAGAAACCACCTCCGCAAGACAACAAAATGGAGGCCATGCTTGAGCAGATATTGGAAGGACAGCAGAAGATGACAGTGAGCTTCAATGGCAAGATTGATGCACTATATGAGGACCTGAATGGGAAGATTGACAACATACATTCTCACATGAAGAAGCTGGATATTCAGGTTGCTCAAACCGCAGAACCTGTTAACAGGCAAGAGGGATTCCTTCCAGGGAAGACAGATACCAATCCCAAACGCCACGTGAATGCCATTGAGCTGAGGAGTGGCAAGACCCTTCAAACCGTGCAGAAGAGAGGGCTCAGCAATGTAGAATCGAGGAGCTTGAAGACATATAAGATGCTGCGTAGCAGAGTATCGATCGACACCATCAGTGTTGATCGACACCCGAGGAGATGAACGACAAATCAGAGAAACGCGACGCAAAGGATTCGACTCCAGAGAACAGTGTCGATCGACACCAGGGGTGTGTCGATCGACACCCATCACGGACTGCCACAAATCAGCCTACAACACCGAAGGCTGCATCAGAAAAGGTTTACAAGCCGAAGATCCCTTCCCCACTGATCACAAAGAAGTCTAAGAAGGAACTGCTGGAAGCTAGATGCAAGGCTATCATGGATAGACTAGTGGTGGAAATCCCCTTGGTGGATGCCATTAGAACTACTCCAATGATTAAAAGATACCTGAAGTGGATGATGACCAACAACATTGACATGGAGGAAGGAGTAATGATGATATCAGAGAAAGTCAGTGCTGTCATTCAGAAAAGGCTACCAGAAAAGCTCTCCGATCCAGGGAGCTTTGTTCTTGATTGCTCTATTTTCTCAGAAAAGTTTGGGAGATCTCTATGCGATTTAGGCTCAAGCGTCAACTTGATGCCTCTTTCGGTTGCTATCAGAATGGACATGACAGACTTCAAGGCCACCAAAATCTCTTTAGTCCTTGCTGACCGGTCTATCAGGATCCCTGAAGGTGTTTTTGAAGATGTTCCTATCAGAGTTGGAGATTGCCTAATACCCACAGACTTTGTGGTATTAGCCTATGATGAGGAACCCAAAGACCCCCTCATACTTGGTAGACCATTCTTTGCTACAGCTGGAGCCATCATTGACGTTAGGAAGGGAAGGATTGCGCTGAACATTGGTGATTTGGTGATGAATTTCGACATGGAGAAGCTGATGAAGAGACCCACAATTGATGGACAAACCTTCTATGTTGATTCACTCACCAACCTTTCTGAAGAAATCTTCAAAGAGGACCATCCTACAGACCCTTTGGAGCGAGCTCTGACCACTTCTACAAAGGATATTGAAGATCTCAACGACGCTGCTGCTGGTTACACCAAGATGCTCGACGCAAATGAGCAAGTGATGCAACTTATCGTACAGGAAGACCTGTGTCGATCGACATCACCTGGTGTCGATCGACACCATGCGACATCGAGCAAGGATGTATCATTTGGCGACTGGAGCGAGATCAAAGCACCTAAAGTTGAGCTCAAACAGCTCCCTGCCGGGCTAAGGTACACATTTCTTGGTCCTAATTCGACCTATCCTGTTATAGTAAATGCTTCCTTGAACAACGCATAGCTCACTTTACTGCTAAGCAAGCTGCGCAAATATCGCAAAGCTCTTGGCTATTCTCTTGATGACATTTCAGGTATCTCACCAGATTTATGCATGCATCGGATTCACCTTGAGGATGAGACCAAGTCGTAAATTGAACACCAAAGGAGGCTAAATCCGAATCTGAAGGAAGTTGTCAAGAAGGAGATCATGAAGCTGTTGGATGCAGGGATTATCTATCCCATCTCAGATAGTGCTTGGGTCAGCCCTGTACACGTGGTCCCTAAGAAAGGAGGAGTCACAGTGGTGAAGAATGAGAAAAACGAGCTGATTCCCACAAGGACTATGACTGGTCACAGGATGTGCATAGACTACAGGAAGCTGAATGCCGCGACTAGAAAGGATCACTTTCCTCTGCCTTTCATTGATCAGATGCTGGAGAGATTGGCGAATCATCCCTACTACTGCTTCCTTGATGGCTATTCAGGGTTCTTCCAGATCCCCATCCATCCAGATGATCAGGAGAAGACCACGTTTACATGTCCTTATGGTACTTTTGCATACCGCAGAATGCCATTTGGACTTTGTAATGCTCCTGCGACTTTCCAGAGGTGTATGATGTCTATCTTCACAGACATGATTGAGAAGTTCATGGAGGTCTTTATGGATGACTTTTCTGTTTATGGGTCATCTTTTAAAGACTGCTTGGAGAACTTATGCGCTGTACTTCAGAGATGTGAGGAGAAACACTTAGTCCTGAACTGGGAAAAGTGTCATTTCATGGTCGCAGATGGGATTGTCCTTGGACATCGAGTTTCAGCAGAAGGAATCGCAGTAGACCGCGCCAAGATTGAAGTCATGACAACTTTGCAAACACCTGATTATGTGAAGTCTGTGAGGAGTTTTCTGGGGCACGCTGGGTTCTACCGAAGATTCATCAAGGATTTCAGCAAGATCGCGAGACCACTCACCGCTCTTCTCTGCAAAGATGTGAAGTTTGAATTCACAGAAGAATGCCTTTCAGCCTTCGAGCAGATCAAGCAAGCTTTAGTGAGTGCTCCAATTGTTCAGCCACCGGACTGGGATCTACCTTTCGAGGTGATGTGTGACGCGAGTGACTTCGCAGTAGGAGCAGTTCTGGGACAGAAGAAGGACGAGAAACTGCACGCCATCTATTATGCCAGCATGACTTTTGATGATGCTCAGAAGAACTACGCAACAACGGAGAAGGAATTGCTAGCTGTGGTCTTTGCCTTTGAGAAATTTCGACAGTATCTTGTTGGCTCAAAGGTCATTGTTCACACTGATCATTCTGCATTGAAATACTTGATGCAGAAGAAGGATGCAAAGCCAAGGTTGCTAAGGTGGATTCTACTTCTACAAGAGTTTGACATAGAGGTCAAGGATAAGAAAGGAGTTGAAAACGGAGTAGCTGATCATCTCTCACGGATTAGGATTGAAGATGACGTGCCAATAGATGACTTTCTACCAGAAGAGAACGTCTATCTCATTGAGAGTCGTTTCCAAGAAGAGTGTTCAGACCCTGCGAGCCTAGTGTCGATCGACACTATGGGAGTGTCGATCGACACCCCGTCCGAAACAAAGATCACCTCATGTGCCCGAGTGTCGATCGACACCACCTGTGTCGATCGACACCCGACGCGAGCATCACTGCGCCTGATCCTGGATGATGTGTTTAGACAGCCAATCTTTGCCATCAATGCTGCGAATAGACCTTGGTATGCTGATATTGTGAATTCACTAGCTGCTGACATTGAACCCAAGCATCTCAAGAACTATGAGAAGAAGAAGTTCATGAGAGAACTTAGGAGATACTATTGGGATGAGCCTCACTTGTACAAGCATTGTTCAGACAATGTCTACAGAAGGTGTATTGCAGAGACTGAAGTTCGTAATATCCTGTTCCACTGTCATGGTTCGGAGTATGCTGGACACTTTGCTACTTTCAAAACTGTGTCCAAGGTTCTTCAAGCAGGCTTTTGGTGGCCTACTATGTTCAAGGATGCGCAGCTGTTCATCATGCAGTGTGATGATTGTCAAAGGCGAGGGAAGATCAGCAAGAGACATGAGATGCCACAGAACTTCATCCTTGAAATTGAAGTCTTTGATTGCTGGGGTATTGATTTCATGGGTCCTTTTCCTCCATCCTACGGAATGCAGTACATCTTAGTGGCTGTAGACTATGTGTCAAAGTGGGTGGAAGCAGTTGCTTCTAAGACCAATGATGCTGCTGTGGTTCTTAAGCTCTTCCAGACCATCATCTTTCCGCGCTTTGGAGTACCGCGAATTGTCATTAGTGATGGTGGTTCCCACTTTGTCAACAAAATCTTCGACAAGCTGCTGAAGAAACATGGTGTTCAACATCGTGTGGCGACACCATATCACCCCCAAACGAGTGGACAAGTCGAAGTCTCCAACAGACAGATCAAGCAGATCCTGGAGAAGACGGTAGGAAAGACAAGGAAGGATTGGGCCACGAAATTGGATGATGCACTTTGGGCGTACAAGACAGCTTACAAGACGCCTCTTAGGACTACACCGTTTCAGCTGCTCTATGGCAAAGCTTGCCATCTTCCAGTGGAACTGGAACACAAGGCACATTGGGCTATCAAGAAGATGAATTTCGACTTGAAGCCAGCTGCAGAAAGGCGCCTGATACAGCTTAATGAGTTAGATGAATTGCGCCATCACGCCTATGAGAACTCAAAGCTCTACAAAGAGAGGACAAAGGCCTACCATGACAAAAAGATTGTCACCAGACAATTTGAGCCAAATGACCAGGTACTACTTTACAACTCTCGTTTACAATTATTTCCTGGCAAATTGCGTTCACGTTGGTCAGGTCCCTTCACAATCAAAGAGGTCAGACCATATGGCGCACTTGTCCTGACAAATGCCAAAGGAGAAGAGTTCACTGTGAATGGCAAAAGGGTGAAACACTATTGGGCTCAAGCCGAGATTCCAGACGGACACATTGTGTCTTTGGATGATGCACCCAACGCCTAAATCACGCAAGAACAGTCAAGCTATTGACGTTAAACGAGCGCTGAGTGGGAGGCAACCCACTGTTAGGTACGTTTTTCTTTACATTTTGTTTTGGTTTTACTAATTATTTTGGCTTTTACTTATAAAAAAAAAAGAGAAGGATCGATCAAGCTTAGTGTCGATCGACACCCAGCGAGGATACGGGTAAGTTCTTCAAAACCCGAGAATTTTTCTTTCTTTCTCATATTTTCAAAACCGTTATTTTTGAGAGAATTTCCCCCAAATCCCAAATTTCTCATTTCTTAACCAAATTGAGCGATTCTTTGCTCTAATCCGTGCGGATTTTTACCCTCTTCCATAATCTATCATCCATTCATTCGATCTACAAAGGTATGTTCTTCAAATCTCCCAATTTCATTTTCGGACCTAAGGTGGAAATTTTCGAATTCAACCTTTCTAGCTTGATTTCCTTGTTGAATCATGTTTATTTAGGTTGTCTAACATGGTCTACATCATTACCCAACCGTTTTTCATCCTCTAAACTGCACAATTTGAAATTTTTTGAATTTTGGAAATTGATGATGCATGTTGTGAATTTGGATTGTTCTTTGGGTTTTATGGTATAGACTAGGTCTATTATTGCTATTGGGACTGATTGGATTGATGTTTGATGATTGAATGAAGTTGCAAATGTGATCTTTGAGTCGGAATTGATTTTCCCGCAAGGTATCGATCGACACCCGACCCGAACTGACATTTTGTTCTTCATTTCTTAGATTGTGGATTTGTTTTTGGTTTAATTTTCTTTTGCAGATGGCTCCTATGAGTAAGAGACCACGCCACACTGAAGCTTCCGCCTCCGGAACCGCTAATGATGAGGCAATTTCGTGTCTTGCTCCATGGCCAAAGCGTGAAAACGCAAAGATCCGGAGTACACGACGTTGGGAGGATCCACCAGCTACGGAGATTGCTAAGCAGGATTGTACTCTTCGAGGCATTGACGAGGCCTCGGATGACTATGACACACTCTTCTACAATGCGTGGATTGGCGTGAAGATTTCTTCGACTCGCTTTGCTTGCGAGAAGACGATGACTGCATTGGGCATCAAAGAGGACGTTATGCAGTTGATGCGCAGAGTTGGTATGGGCACCATTGCGACGTGACAATTCGACTTGTACCCTGATCTAGTCCGTCAGTTCATCGCCACTGCCAGAGTCTACTACAGGAACGAGATAGTCCGCAACGCTCTGGAAGGGACACTCACATTTCTCTTCCGCGGGATCCGTTACCGCATTTCACTTCCAGAGCTTTGCCAGCTCTATGGGTTCGAAGATGAGCATGAGACAGGAGTTGCTCTTCAGTCACAGCTTCCAGACAACCAGGATTTCTGGTCTCACTTCGGAAATGGGAGATATGATTCCAAGACCTCTACTCATACAGACATTCGCCATCCGACCCTGCGCTACTTGGTATGCCTCTTCTCTACTACACTTCTGTGTAAGAATGAGCCAGGGAAGATGCGCGTGGCAGAGTTGGTCTTGCTTTACCGAGGTTTTTGGTCTGAGATCTATGAGGAGCAGGACGCACCATTGAGCGCGAACCTAGGCGCAGTCTTTGCACATCACTTGGCTTCTTTGAAGACCAAGCCTTTCTCTGGTACGCAGGTGAAACCCGAGACTATTGGCAGTCTCATTACTCCTATCTTTCTGCACTTCGGGATTGACACTTCCAGCTGTACCATTGATACTTCACGATCTTTGGTTGATATGGAGTACCTGAAGAGGACACATTGGGTGAAGCCAGAGAAGCTTTGGGTTTTCGCAGACGAGCAGAGAGTACAACACTCGGTACTTCTACCTGACCGCGACCTTACTCGCATCACTTCAGATCTAGGACGCCTCCCATTTCGTCCTAGTCCGAGCAAGCTCAGGGCTATTCCTGCAGCCAGACCCAGAGGCACATCATCCCGGCCAGCTGCAGCCACCATTCGCCCTTCATGTTCCAGGCGCAGCAGCGCATCACGGCCCATTGGTACTCATCAGCTTCCTGAGGCTCCTGCGATTCCCATGGAGCCAGACGTTTTCCAGAGATATGTGGTACAGAGTTTCCAGGCGATTTGGAGCACCATTGCTACCATGTCTACATGCAGCTGCGTTCGCCCACCCACTCCACCACGTTCTCCACCACATGCTGATGACGATGAGTGATTCTCCATTCCTTTTAGTCTTTTGAGTCAGTTTTTCTTTTACTCTTGAGTCTGCATTTGCTTCAGTAATTTGCTTCATAACTTGTTAAACTCATTGAGATTATTGGATTATCTTGTGCTTTTAACGTTTGTTTAAGTTTTTCTAACAGCTAGGCTAACTCTAACAACAAATATGACTTAGCAACAATCATGTTCGAGTGGCAGAACTCTGTCTACGGACAGAGTGTCGATCGACACCAATTTCCGACACAGCAACGATCGACACCATCTGTGTCGATCGACGCTACGCGCAGAGGTCAGGTAATCCGATTCTTCTCTTTGTTTGTAACAGTTTGACACAAAAAAATTTCTATCCAAACTCATTCTTAGTAACACTGGGGACAGTGTTATTCAAGTCTGGGGGAGGTGGTTGCTAATCTTGTGTTTTGTTTTGTGAGTCAGTTGAGTCTTGAGTCAAAAGTTTTCAAAAATCTGTTTTATTGAGTCAAAATTAGTTGGAACTTTCAGTTTTTCGAGGAACTAACCACAGAAAGTTAACACTTGAAGAACCATTGCTATAAGAGTTGATTGCAGGACTTACTAAGTAGAAAGCTACAAGTGGAATCAGTCTAACAGGGCGAGTTCAGATCCCCTTAAAAGAACTAGGTATGCGCAGAACTTGATTCCTCTTTCAGTCCGAACAGATAGGCAATTGCAGTCTCTCCTTGATCTTCCCTTAAGAGAAAAGAAAAGAAAGAAAAATAGTCTAAGTCTGGAATAGTGCCTTTGTCATGAGCCTGTCTCCTCACAAGGAACAATATTAGTGATGCTCTTGAACACGTCTCCTAACAAGGAACACAAGTAGAGAGTAGCATTATTCCAGAGATCCCATAAAAAAGAAGAATAAGAAAAGTCAATGAAAAGATCTTAGAACACCCTGAAAATGGGCAGAAGTTGACTAAGGGAAGAGAAAATAGGGGAGCTGTATGAGAATGTCTTGTTCAGGTACTAAGGAAGGGAAAGAATCAGAAAAGTTCTATGGCATTACCAATGTTAGAGTTCGAAATTTATACCAAGGAAAGGATCTGGATTCGAACTGGGAGATTGCTAAGCTTGTGGTAAGTACATTGAACATTTCCTAAGGTTAGCTCTAATATCATGTGGATTCAAGAAGTGTTAATTCATGTGGCGTTTTGAAGAAGTGATTGGAAGTTCCTGTTTTCAAACTTCTACTTCAGTCTAAGTTTCTGTTTTGCTTGAGGGCAAGCAAAGGCTAAGTCTGGGGGAGTTGATATATCATGGTTTTTACCCGTTTTTAAGCCATGATATAAGTGTTTTTATAGAGTCTTTTGCTAGTTTTGGAGTCTTTTTAGAGTCTTTACAGGATGGAGAGCATTTGGAGCTAAATGGGAGAATCTGGAGCATTTTGGAGCACTTTGGAGAAGCAGCCGAAGTGATGAAGTCAAGAGGCTGGAATTCACGAGCTGAGTGTCGATCGACACACTCAGTGTCGATCGACACCAAGGATAGACGGCCAAAAGTGACGGTTTCCAATCAGGAAAAGGAAAGAAGAGCAAGTTCTGAAGAATTACAAATCTACCCCTGGACGAAAAATCCCCTTCTATAAATAGTTTTCAGGCATTGTTTAGCCAATTACATTATCATTATTTTCTGTTTTTGAGACTTAGAGAGAGATTGATCCTGAGCTTTTGGGGAGACAATTCTAACTCATCTGAGCCAGATTTCGAACCCCTGTATCATTCTCTATTCTTTTATGCAATATTATTCAGCCATGTTTTGTGTTTGCATTATTATGTCTGAGTAGTTTGCTTGTTAGGTTAGGGTAATTTAGGGTTTGATGAAGAGTTTATAGAATCACTAGAATTATTAGGGAAATCAATTGGATCTTCACCTAGATTTGTGCTTAACTTGATTCTCTGAATTGATCACTTAGAAATCAAACTTTAGGTTGTTTAATAGATGCGAGAGCATTATTAATAACTTGAACTAATCTTAGGTGAGCAAATTATCTATTCGCAAAGAGATTTGGTCTAGGTAATTTGTGAACAAATCGAACCTGTTCTTATTGCTTGCCTTGATTGTTTAAATTCGCAAAGAGATTTGGAATTTAGGGATTTAGGCATAGATAACTTCTGCAACGAGAGTTGATTGGTTTTATCTTAGAGTTTCGAGTTCTAGACGGTTCTTAATAAATCCTTAATAAACTTAGATTCTGCATTCTTGGATTCAAACCTGATAATTATCCTTGCCTAGCGCCTCGTCTCCTGAACTTTAATCCATCTAATTCCGATTTATTACTTGCTTTAATTGCTTAGTTTTCAATTTCATTATTCGCCTAGCATAATCTAAACCTAAAAACTATAAGTGTAGCTTTAACTTCCCTGAGGATTCGATACCCCTTATACTTCAACTGCATTGCTGTGCACTTGTAGTAGTTGATTATTAGGGTAAAACTAGACCCCTATCATTACAAGAGGCCAAATTCTCTATAAGCACCATCGCGTCATCTGGATATTTGGTGTTGAAGTTGCCATTGCTTGCAGTGTCTAGAGCCATCTGGTACCTCCAATTGATCCCTCGGTAGAAGATTCCGAGAAGCTGCGGTTCGCTGAAACCGTGATGTGGGCAGTCCCTTGGGTAAGCTCTGAATCTCACCCAAGAAGCCTTGAATGCTTCAGTAGGTCCTTGGGAGAATGTGGTGATCTTTGTCCTCAGCTCTTCGGACCTCGCGTCATCAAAGAAGTTTCATAAGAATGCATTCTTTGTGTCTTCCCAAGTAGTCAGGGATCCTGGATCCAACCAGTATGACGCATCTCCAGCAAGCGAGTAAGGGAAAAGCTTGTAGAAGAGATAGTCATAAGTCACTCCATTGGCCTTAATGCTGGATGCCAAGTCCTCGAATCTCTCAATATGGTCCATGGGATGCTCATTAGGAAGACCATGGAAGGGATGCTGAGCCACCAATGTGTAGTAGGCAGGTTTCAACTCGAAGCCATTCCTCTGGAATACAGGAGGACGGATCGCAGCTCTATTAGCATAGAACTGGTCTGGGCGGTTGTACTCACCACATTCGTCCAACGTCTGCAGGTGCGACTTGCTCGATGATGACAGCTCCATTATCCTCAAGTCTCTGTCCTTGGGCATTCCTTCTGTGCCCTTCTGCATCATCAAGTTGCCTTCAGCGTCTCAGATTATAACCATAAGATCAGCCATCTTTTCCTGCGAAGGGTGTCGATCGACACTCGGGTATATGCTCGGTTCCTGCGTTCGAGACGACCTAGTTCCTGGTTTAACGAGATTAGTTCCTTGTCCTTGTTGCTTCTGGTACTGGGCATGCAACTGAAACAAAAAAGTAAGAAACTAAATCAGTAACAAAAATAAAGCAAAACCTAGTCAAAATCCTAATACTAGATTCCGTAGGCAGCTATTACTTTTCCGGCAACGGCGCCAAAAACTTGATAGGGCTCAGGTTTTACCCTAATAAAACTACTGCAAGTGCACAACAAATGCAATCGTAGTATAAGGGGTATCGAAATCCCAAGGGAAGTAGATGCTACACTAAGGTTTCTAAGTTCATATTATGCTAGGTCAAATAGAATGAAAGTAAAACAAAGCAGGAAGTAAACGAGCAATCATGAATTAAATTTCTTAAAATCAGGAGACTAAGGCGCTAGGTTCAGGGAAATTCTCAGGTGATCTAAATTGGAGGTCTAGACAGAATGTTAGGAAATTATTAAGATCCGTTCTTGAACTCGAAACACAACAATAAAATCAACCAACTCTCGCTGCGAAGACTTTCTATGTCTAACAATTCAAACAAGCATTAAAGTTCAGGTTTGATTGTTCACAAAATCCCTAAACCAGATCTCTTTGCGAATAGGTATTTTGCTCATCTAACATTAGTTCAGGCAATCAATAACACTCTCGTGTCTACCAATTAATCTAAGATCAAATTCTAGGTCATGAAGCTAAAATCAGCATTAAACACAAATCCAGATGAAGAACTCTAATGATTTTATCCTAACAATGTAATTCGACCTAACAATTCATAATCACCTTTGAAAAACCCTAAACCTAACTAGCAAACTACTCAGACATGGTGAATGAAGAAAACATCATGAATAAAGAAGATTGCATAAAAAAAATCAATAGAAACAAAGGAGTTCCAAATCTGCTCTCAAGGAGGCTAATTCTTCTCTCCAAAATCTCTCTAAAAATCTCTCTCTAAGTCTCAAAACAGAAAATAAGAATAATAGTTGGTTCCTAAACAATGCCTTGAAAATCTATATTTATAAGCAAACTCGCGTTAGCGGCAAACTTGTAAATACTTGAAACTTCTTGTGATTTCCTTTTCCTGGTTGAAGTCTGCAAAACTTGGTCGGCTGACTTGGTGTCGATCGACGCTCTTCGTCTTCTGACTTCATCACTTCGCAGCTTCTTCCACAATGCTCCAGAAAGCTTCAAAATCTCCAATTATGTTCAAAACGTAGACCAACCTGCAAAAACTCTAATAGGACTCTAAAAATACCAAAAAAACTCTATAAAAAGACTTATATCATGGTTCAAAAACCGGTAAAACCATGATATATCAATGTAGCATAACGTTTGATCTGAGAACAATTCCTAAATTCAACAAGCATTACAAAAGTGAAAAAGAAAAAAAGTATTCTCAGATTCATTCCTCCATCAAGTAGCATGAGGCTGCTTCCATCACCAAAAACAATATGAACCATTCCTCCTCCATCTAGTCGTTACAAAAACCAACAACAAATCCAAGAATCCATTTACTATCCGAGAATCCATTTACTATCCTAGAAGCACACTATAAAACCTGTCAAAGAGAGCCCAAATCATTCAATATTTCAAAGACAAAATTTCGAAGACAAACAATACCTGAACTTAATCATTGGCATTGAAGAAGGCTTTGGATGAAGGTATTTGTTCGTCTTGGAAGAATTTGGATAAATTTATCAATGAGTTTTGAAATAAATGGAATATGATGATGTTGTGAACTCACAACCAAACCTTACCATCGAAGGTTTTTGTAGAGTGATTCATGTATTTATCAGTATAGTCACACCATTCATTATGAATGATTAAGGGTGCGGTTTTGATGATTGTTTTATTTTTCTAATTCAAAATTGTAAAAAACAAAAAAAAACTATGGATTAAATACATCAACCATTTATTCATAGAAACACATTTAGACCATCCAAAATACTTGATAAATTATAATATTTATTTTGCAAATATATTAACCAAATTATTCATAGAAACGGTGTCTTCCATTTATTTTTAACCATTTACTTTGCATCATTTGTTTTTTTTTTGCTTTTTTGATAGGAACCGTACTTGAACTTGGATGACCTTTTCGTGTATCTGAATTTGCAGGAGCCATATTTAAAGTTGTAGAAACTATATCTGAATTTTCAGGAACCGTAGTTGAACTGCTATCATTTATAAAATTGTCAATATGTTATATATAGCTACATCACAATAACATGGTATTGTATAAAACTTATAGATCATATAAAGTACGGTGTACTAGAAACTAACATATTCATAATTTTCGATCAATAATGAAAATGTAACATACAATCTTTTAATTATAATATACATGACATAAAACCCAACAAAAATATCATTAATTCATAAAAAAATATTAGTTCCACAAATTTATTAAGAAAATGAATAATTAATGAAAAGTAACTAAAAAAAAAGAAAACTCCCCCCATCGAAAAAATGAATTTGACATCTTCCCAATATAAATTGATGACATCTCCAGTTTTGAGATCTCTGTCTTTTTTTATTTATGTCCATCCATTTCTGAGTAAATATTTTTTGTTCAGAAGAATAAGAGTTACACTATAGGATTTGTCATTATCCTTAATTTATATTTGAATACCATTTCGAGGTATTGTAAGATTCATCTTTTCTACCTTTACTTTTGGTAAATTTAACACACCATTCTTCAAAAGATCAGAATCTGTTAAGAATATAATCTTACATGTTTTTTATATTCAAAAAATCATTTAATGTGTATAACTCTTTTTTGGCTATGTAACATATAATTTTAGGATAAAATAGGGTTATATTTTCAAAGAAGTTAATTATATGGATGTATTTTCTAGGTTAGCATACTTTTTTTCCTTCTAAATTTTCACCCTTGTTATATCTATGTAGGAATGTAGGTTAAACTAGTTACAATTAATTGATTTAATATTTTTGACTTACTTTTTACTCATTTCTTTTTTAAATTTATTCCCAAACATATAATCTAAATCTATTGTAATATTCTAGAAAATTAAATTCTATTAACATTATCAAACATTTTTCTTTCAAAGCATTCTAAAAATTTCATAATTGATTTAGGTGCCTTAAGATAGAGAAGGAAAATTGTGATTTGATTCAATTAAAAATCCTGATTTGACATACACAATTAAGAATTACATATCTAATTTTTTCGAATTAGGAACCAAAGCCAATTTTAACAGCATATGAATAAGCCCATAAGAAAGGCCATTGCCAAAAAGCTTAAACCCCTTTTGCCTCCTCAGCTTGGCTTGGTACACAGGAGAGATAAGGAAGGAGAAGAAGAAAATGGCGAATCTCTCGACTCAGAAATTGATTCAGTGTTTTGGGACCATAACGTTTCTTCACCCCAAACCTTAGAAGGCACGGCTCGTTCTGTTCCCGGTGAGCCGTTTCCGGTCGACGGTGCACGAGCCAGCCGCTCTCACCGGATTCAGCAGCTCTCTCTCCTCAGGCTTTCCTCTCGGAATCATGCCTTCGTTTGCTCCTGCTTCCGAAAAGAGACTCGGCTCTTTCTCTCTCAATTCTCTCTTGCTCAGTCCTTCCTCCTCCAACTGGTAAAATCTTTAACCTCTCCACTGGTTTTACATATTTTAGTGGTGAAATCACTTCGACTTTGGTGTTTGAGTTAGCAACGCTTAAGGTTTTCACTGGAAATTTGGATTCAGAAACCCAATTGATGAATAGAAAAGAAACATCACATCATTTGGAGATTTTGTCTTTCTCTAGGTGTTGATATTATTGCATTTGACTTTTCTTTTACTCAAATCTGTCTTTGGATCGTTGTAGGTGGCTAGGATTGGTTGGGCAGTTTAAACCAAAGAAGCTCTTTGCTGATATCAAAGAAAATATTAGCAATGCAGAAGAGTGGGATATCCAACTTTTCAATGATACAACAAAACACATTGTAGACAAATCCCTTTACTCAATTGGTTTATGGACTCAGATTGCGTTAGGCTCTTCTTGATCACGAGAGTGTTAAGAGGGTTCTTAAGCCATTGTGGGTGGAATTCTCTGATGGAGAGCATTTGCTCGGAGGTTCCTATCTTGGCGTTTCTACTAGCGGCGGAGCAAGTGGATGCAATTTTTGTGGTGGAAGAGCTGAAAGTGGCGGAGAGAGTGGTGACGAGATTGTGAGAAGAGAAGAAATTGCGGAGAAAGTGAAGGAGTTGATGGAGGCAGATAAAAAGAAAGAGCTGAGGAGGAATGCTCAAGCATATGGTAAGATGGCGAAGAAGGCTTTGGAGGAAGGTATTGGTTCGTCTTGGAATAATTTGGACAAATTTGTCAACGAGTTTTGAAATAAATGTAACATGATGATGCTGTGAACTCACACCCAACGTTACCATCAATAGATTGATTCATGTATTTATTAATCTAGTCACACCATTCATTATGAATGATTAAGGGTGCGGTTTTTATGGTTGTTTTTTTTTAATCCAAAATTGTAAAAAAGAAAAAAAACTCTATGGAGTAAATGCATTAATCGATCTATTCATAGAAACACATTTAGACCATCCAAAATATTTGATAAATTATAATATTTATTTTGCAAATACATTAACCAATTTATTCACAGAATTGCCAATTTATTCATATCTAGAGCATCCAAAATACTTGATAAATTATAATAGTTATACTACCCTTATTACATTCACCATTTAGTTGTGGTTCTATTTGTCTTCCACCGATTACTTTTTTTTTTTTGCAGGAACTGTACTTGAACTTGCAAAAACCGTACTTGAACTTGCAAGAACCGTATTTGAACTACTCGATTTTGCCTGTTCTGCTTCTTTTGCACGATCTGCTTCTTTTGCATATGACGATCTATTGTCACCATTTGAAATCTTAACTACAAATCTTAGCATTTAAAAAATTGTCAGTATGTTATATATAGCTACGTCACAATAAAATGTTTTGTATAAAATTTTTAAATCATATAAATTACGGTGATATAAACTAAGATATTCATAATTTAGATCAATAATGAAAATTTGACATACTATTCTTTTAATTATGATGTGCATGACATAAAACCAAACAAAAATATCATTATTCATAAAAAATAATTCGGCAAATCGATTAAGAACACGAATAATTAGTGAGAGGTAACTTAGGAGAAAAAAGAAAGAAAACCCACTCCATAGAAAAAATGAATTAGGTATTGTCCCAATATAATTTGATGAGATCTCCCTTTTTGAGACCTCTAGCATTTTTGATTTTTGCCCATCCATTTCTGAGTTGATACGTACTGTTATAACAAAGAGTATCCCAATAGGATTTATGATTATCCCTAACTTCCACTTGAATACCATTCTGAGGTATCATAATTTCCATCTTTTTAGTATGTTTTCGACCTTCAATTTTGGTTAACTCAACACACCAAATCTAGAAAGATCACTATCCGTTAACATTTGTTCTATCATCATATTTGGATCTATTGTACTAAATTTTTAACTGTTTTAGGAATATAACTTATCGAATGATTTCAGCAAGAAGAAATTGCCCATTAGTTGGTTAAGTTTTAGCTCGGATTACAAATTGTATCCACGACTTGTAGCTGATCTCGGGTGAGAAGTCGGAATCCAGGGATCCTTCCATATGGAGATTGAAGTACCGGAACCAACTCTTTTAATAAGCCTTTTTGTACCAGAGATCTAGCTGATATGATATGCTTCCATCCATACGATAGCGAGTATGAGCGAATGGGGTCCATTGGGCTCCCCGTCCTAAAATATTTTCCTTTAAAGACCTTAGTAAATAAAGAATCAGGATGATCAATGAGTCGCCAAAGCTGCTTGGCTAGCAACGCCATATTAAAATATTCAATGATCCGAAAACCAAACCCTCCTTCCGACTTATGTTTACATAACTTTTTCCAGGGCAACCTGTGTATTCTCTGTGATCGGCCATAATTACTTCACAAATACTGCGCTACCATACTCGTCAGTTTTGTAGTTATCGTTTTGGTAGTCTAAAACATGACATAACATATGTTGGTGATGCGAATGCCACATACTTAATTAACACATCTTTTCCTCCTTTGGAGAGCAATCTGGAAGTTCATCCGTTTACCCGCTTATGTTGTCGTTCAATGAGTTATTGGAAGATCTTTGTTTTGGTTCCCCATAAGCTTTCTGGTATCCCCAAATATGTTCCCATTCCACCAAAAGTTATTATCCATAGAGTTTGTTGAACCACGTTTTGGGTATCCGTCTCCACTGTGTGTCCAAATTACACTGATGATTTACCAAAGTTTATCTGTTGACCCAACATTGCTTCGTATTGTTGTAAAACACGTAATAATGTTTGAGTTTCCTCTCTCGTTGTCTTGCAAAAGAATAAGCTATCATCCACAAAGAGCATATGCGAAACTGGTGGACTTGTCTGCGTCACTTTCATTCCATTAATAAGTTTATCTTGTTTCACGTTCTTCAGATTGGCAATAAGGACTTCGGTACATAAGATAAATATGTATGGATATAATGGGTCATCCTGTCTCAGCCCTCTTTTTTGTTTAATCTCCCCTCGGGGTGACCATTAATTTGAACCTTGTATTGTACCGTCTCAATGCACCACATTATCCACGAGATACATATTTCGGTAAACTCCATTTCCCTTAGTAATTGGTGTATAAACACCCATTTTAATCGATCATATGCCTTGCTCATATCCGTCTTAACCGCCATATATTCTCGTTTGCAAGACGCGTTCGTGCGTAGTCCAATAAATATATCATGGGCAATCAAAATATTAACAGAAATTAGCCGCCTTGGCACAAAAGTCGATTGTGTTTCAGAGATCAAACCATGTAAAATTTGCCATAGTTGTTGGCACAAAATCTTCGAAATGATCTTGTACCCCCTCCCCCCCCCNATGGAAACAAGATATTAAAAACTATATGCCTATAAGAACCCTGAATTGTAGCACATCAACAATTTGTAACCCTGTCCGAACCTGAAGAAGGTTTAAAACATTTTCTTGGAGACTATCATGAACCATGTGACAGTCGATCTCAGTATATGTTTAATTAGTCCTCTCGCAAAATTTTGATTATTTGCTATGTGTTCGTAAGTGCATGTTCAACATAAACACCACTGAGCAGTGGCGGGCGCATGTAGTTAAGGTATGCCATGTGCCTCACACTAATTTTTGTTTTCCCTTAACTATTTAGCATACAATTTATTTAAGCGTCCATAATCTACATTTTTTTATATTATGTGTCCCACACTAAATAAATTTTTGGATCATTGAGCAATTGCGCAACCTAAGCTCGCAAACATCGAATACAAAACTGCAATATTCAACTCCAGCAGAAGATCTTAATACGGTATTATCAATTAATATCCGAGAAACATACAATAGCAACTCTTAAACCTTCTAGTACCTAAACAAAGAGTGGTAATCCGTATTAATCTGCTTATGTAAAACCTTTGAGTTCTAAAGAAATATTTACAGAACATAATAGCTAACCAAAATTTCTTTTCGCATAATGTAGTACCCTTTAAGACTGTTTGGTAATGTGGAACTCGATGAACTGAGGACTTGCAACCAAGTAGTGGTAGCAATGCAACACCATGCCGAACAGGCCCGTACGTATGCGGTATCAGGTACAGTGGCGGTCCCAGAAAATTTTTTACCCTGGGTCAAAACATAACTATAAATATAAGTCAGTAAAAACATAAAAACATTTTACAAAACCACCCTACGATCTTTCATATCCTGAAATATTTTTATCAATGTCTCATTTGTAATAGTCTTGAATATATCTTTATCGATTTGTTATTTTTTTTGTCTGCAAAATCTCTTGATAGATCATCTGAATCTACGACTTTTTATTTTTAAATATTTTTCTATTACTCGTTTACCTGAATTAAAAATAATAAAACTATTAATTATTTTAATACAATTTAACAACAAGCAAATTATGTTATAAAAAAAAATAAACAACGATCCTGAATGACACTTTGAACTTGGAATTTGGAAGTAGTAAAGGAAAAAACAAAAACTAGAGAAGACTGAAAAAAAAACTCTGATTAGTAATCTAGGTTAGATAGATTTGTTAAATTGTTTCTAATTTTATGAAATAAAATAAAAAATGGATTATATATTTATGGGCCATGTTTTCCAAAACTAAAACTAACTTTCTATTAAATGGGCTAAAAGAATTGAGACTTAAAATATATTTTAACTGAGTGCAATTATGAAAAAGAAGAGGCCCAACATAGATTTAATATATTAAACATAATATAATTTTTTTTTTTTAGAATTTTGGGTGGGTCAGCTGACCCACCATTCTTCCATGTGGGTCCGCCCCTGGACCAGAGTGGTTGAAGGTTAGGTTCTGCAGAGACGCATGATTCATCCGTACGATGAGTCGGCGAGTGATAATCTAGGTTTGATTATTTCTTAATTTCTCCTCAATGGAGATAATTTTGTTCATTGGGTCGTGAATTACGAACTGCTTTGCGTGTGCGCAAGAAATTTGGGTTTGTTGATGGCTCAATCACTAGACCTGCTCAGGACGCTCCTGAAATTGATAATTGGTGGACGATTAATTCTCTTTTGGTTTCATGGATTCGGAACTCCATTGAATCATCGCTGCGTCGAGATATCTCACATTTTGAGATTGCTAAATACTTGTGGGATGACATTGCTGAACAATATGGTGTTGTCTCTGCAAATCAATAATAAGACCAAAAGGCATGAATAACAAACGGATTCCTTGTGTTGGCCATTAAAAAACATGTAGCATAACGTTTGATCTGAGAACAGGTCCTAAATTCAACAAGCATTACAGAAGTGAAAAATAAAATAAGTATTGTCAGATACATTCCTCAATCAAGTAGCGTGAGGCTGCTTCCATCACCAAAAACAATATGAACCGTTCCTTCTCCATCTAGTCGTTACAAAAACCAACAACAAATCCGAAAATCCATTTACTATCCTAGAAGCACACTATAAAACCTGTAAAAGAGAGCCCAAATCATTCAATATTTAGAAGACAAAATTTCGAAGACAAACAATACCTGAACTTAATCATTGGCATTGAAGAAGGCTTTGGAGGAAGATATGTGTTCGTCTTGGAAGAATTTGGATAAATTTATCAATGAGTTTTGAAATAAATGGAATATGATGATGTTGTGAATCACAACCAAACCTTACCATCGAAGGTTTTTGTAGAGTGATTCATGTATTTATTAGTCTAGTCACACCATTCATTATGAATGCTTACGGGTGCTTAATTAGGGTGCGGTTTTGATGTTTGTTTTCTTTTTCTAATTCAAAATTGTAAAAAAAAACTATGGATTAAATACATCAACCAATTTATTCATAGAAACACATTTAGACCATCCAAAATACTTGATAAATTATAATATTTATTTTGCAAATACATTAACCAAATTATTCATAGAAACGGTGTCTTCCATTTATCTTCCACCATTTACTTTGCATCATTTGTTTCTTTTTGCTTTTTTGTAAGAACCGTACTTGAACTTGCATGACCTTTTCTTGTATCTGAATTTGCAGGAGCCAGACTTAAAGTTGTAGAAACTGTATCTGAATTTTCAGGAACCGTAGCTGAACTTCTAGCATTTATAAAATTGTCAATATGTTATATATAGCTACATCAAAATAACATGGTATTGTATAAAACTTCTAGATCATATAAAGTATGGTGTACTAGAAACTAACATATTCATAATTTAGATCAATAATGCAAATGTAACATACAATTCTTTTAATTATAATATACATGACATAAAACCCAGCAAAAATATCATTAGTTCATAAAAAATATTAGTTTCACAAATCTATTAAGAAAATGAATAATTAATGAAAAGTAACTAAAAAAAGAAAAATCACCCCATCGAAAAAATGAATTTGACATCGTCCCAATATAAGTTGATGACATCTCCAGTTTTGAGATCTCTGTCTTTTCTAATTTCTGTCCATCAATTTATGAGTATATATTGTTTGTTCAGAAGAATAAGAGTTACACTATAGGAGTTGTCATTATCCTTAATTTCCATTTGAATACCATTTCGAGGTACTGTACGATTCATCCTTTTTAGTATGTTTTCTACCTTCACTTTTGGTAAACTTAACGCACCATTCCTCGAAAGATCAGAATCTGTCAATGTTTTTGTTATCATCATATTTAGATCCATTATACTAAATTTTTAACTGTTTTGGGAATATAACTTATAGATAGCTTTTAGAAAATAAAATAATTGAGGAGTATGAAGAGCTCAATCTATATATATATAGCTTTCAGCCAAAGTAATATTTCTTGTCTTCTATATATGCTTATTTTAATATTATTAATGCTCTTAAAAAAGCTCTCTAAATATAGTTACTTGCAAGGATATGTTTTGTAAGTTAGCATATGTTATTTTTCTAAATTTATTACTTCAAAGATGAATTAACTATTTATTTTTATTATGCTAAATTGTATTTATATCACCCTAGGTGTTTTTGGTTCTCAAAAAGATCTTTCTATATATACAAGCTAAATTTATTACAATAGATAAGAAACAGAAAATCTATTAATATCTATAAAAAATCATTTCCAAACACTCTATAATTGAGTCTTTGGTACTTTTATTTTTGACATCTATATTTAAATTTAATAATGATTCTGGTTATTTACAACATTTATTTTTCAAATTAATTAAGAACAAGTTCTTGTTATTAATACACAATGTGTTTTGTTTATAGTTATTTGTTATTAACAAAGAAAAGTCACAAAAAAATATAATTTCTCGTACAATAAATATATCAATGCTGCCAAAAAAGTATATTAATTAAGTGCAAAATTATCTATATCATAATAATAAATTGATTATATTAAAAGTTTATTGGTAAATGATAGTTAATGAAAAGAAAAATAACCAAAATGACCATTAATTTTCTTGTTAAAAATATAATTTTACATGTTTTTATATTCAAAAAATCATTTAATGTGTAAAACTCTTTTTGTCTATGTAACATATAATTTTAGGATAAAATAGGGTTATATTTTCAAAGAAGTTAATTATATGGATGTATTTTCTAGGTTAGCATACCTTTTTCCTTCTAAATTTTCACTCTTTTTACATCTATGTAAGAGTGTAGGTTAAACTAGTTACAATTTATTGATTTAATATTTTGAGAAATTTCAAAATATAACCCCAAATAATCTGACAATTAACCGACAATAAAGTTGCAAAACTGACACATATTATTCATGCTTAAAAGATTCTTTTGCCCATCTTTAATGTTTGCTTAGGTTACGAAAAAAAAAGAAAGGAAAGAGAAGAAGGAAAGAGAAAAAGGAAAGAGAAAAATGAAAGAGAAGAAAGACAAAGATGAAGGAAGGAGAAGAGAGACGGAGAAGATGTAGAAGGAAGGGGAGGATCAAAGATGGAAGATGAAGAAGGAGGAAAAGGAAGAAGATAATATCAATAATAGTATGATGGTACCGGTAACAGCTGATGATAACGGTGGTGACCGCCATGTATGGCGACGGAGGTGATGGTAACGCTGGTGGACAGCGGCGACGGTAACGCTGATAAACGGCGGTGGCGGTAACGCTGGTGGACGGCAGCAACAAAAAAGTTAGCGATAATGCTGGTGACGGTTAGTTAAGTAGTTATCAAAATAATTTGCATAACTTGTAAAGTTAATAAAGTTAGTCAATCAATAATTTCAAGTTTTTATGAAATGATAAGAATATTAGCACGGTGGATATCACGAAAACAAGGTTAACATGTTAAATTTATGATATGATAACTAACTTAACACAATATTTTCTATGATATGCTAATTGGATTAACACGTAACCGCATGATAACAGTGTGGAGATTGGATGAACCTCAAATGAACAGTATTAGAGGACGGGTGATGAACAGTGTCTCTGAACTATTGTGATAACATATTATTTAGTGCGATAATCGATTTGTTATCCCATAAAATCGCTTAAAATAACTGTATGGGCAAAACAGTCATAACTTTTGTGTGTAATGTGTATCAAACTAATTTCGATTTATTTTTTCTGCTTTCTTTATTTCTATATTATCTGGGTCTATAAATTAAAATGACCCTAATATTTTTTGCTTTATTTTTTCTCATTTCCTTTTTAAATTTATCCCCAAATATAATCTAAATCTATTGTAATATTCTAGAAAATTAAATTCTATTTACATNAAGAAGCTCTTTGCTGATATCAAAGAAAATATTAGCAATGCAGAAGAGTGGGATCTCCAACTTTTCAAGGATACAACAAAACACATTGTAGACAAATCCCTTTACTCTTTTGGTTTATGGACTCAGATTGCGTTAGGCTCTTCTTGATCACGAGAGTGTGAAGAGGGTTCTTAAGCCATTGTGGGTGGAATTCTATGATGGAGAGCATTTGCTCGGAGGTTCCTATCTTGGCGTTTCTACTAGCGGTGGAGCAACCGCTGGATGTAATTTTGGTGGTGGAAGAGCTGAAAGTGGTGGAGAGAGTGGTGACGGGCTTGTGAGAAGAGAAGAAATTGCGGAGAAAGTGAAGGAGTTGATGGAGGCAGATAAAAATAAAACACAGAAAAACTGTTAGGGCTTATTGAAGATCAAGCAAGAGAGCTATATTTCTTTGGGTGAGTGTCTTGCACCATGTGAAATTCTTGGAATAGCGTCTGAAGACTGTTATGACCTTAAATGGAAGAAAATCGTGGAACCTATTATGAGACTATATACAGAGACTACCGATTGATCTAATATAGAAGTGAAAGAAAGTGCTTTGGTGTGGCATCATCAAGATGCAGATCCATACTTTGGTTCTTGTCAAGCCAAGGAACCTCAGGTATTACGCTTTCTTCACCCCCATCATCTTTGGATGAGCCATAGAAAAACAGGGAGTTATATCTCCAAATCTTTTATGATGTATATGTCCCTGTTTCATTGCATTGAATCCAATTAATCCTTATATTGTCTGGTTTAGGCATACAGTAGTCCTAAACTGAGATACTTAGAATATTTGGAGTAAGCAAAGCTCTTGTCACCAGGAAACTTCTTAGAAGAATGCTTGAAGAAGGAAAGGCACAAGATTTTGTGATATGCACTGGGGTATATCAGATGAGGAGATGTTTAAGAGCATAACCAACAACACTCTTGGCTTAGTCATCGTCACTTCCTCGATACAGTAAGGGACGTGGTGTAGTTGCTTCAAGGACTTGTCAACACTTAGAGCCCAAAGCCTAGGTATCATTCTCACTTCAGAGTCTCCCTTTGAAAGTGTGGCCTGAGTAAGAAATCAGAGATCAATGTAGGGATTTACTTAGTTATCTAGAAGAAAAATTCTCAATATGAATCATGAAAAGAAACATCATTTGTTCATAGATCAAAGGATAGAACTTTGCATTGCGATTTGTGTATGATTGGTAACACTTTACGCTGGCTTCTCGCTCATCACACTCTCTGATCAGGCAGACAAAACACTGTTGATTGATATTGTTGTTTTAGATTTTGACCACTCCTCAGCTCACAGAAGTAAAACCCATATCTTCAAAGCTACATTTGTCAAACTGTATCAGAAACAGAGCATTCGTGTTGTTCTTAGTATTGAAGATCAAGAGCAAATGCATTTACACTTGAGGACATGGAGATGGAGTTGCCAGCTCAGCTAATCACATCCAAGGAAACTAGCATTGTGCTAGGGATAAGGTTTTACCCTAATAAACCTACTGCAAGTGCACATCAAATGCAATTGTAATATAAGGGGTATCGAAATCCCAAGGGAAGTGGATGCTACACTAAGGTTTCTAAGTTCAAATTATGCTAGGTCGAATAGAATGAAAGTAAAACAAAGCAGGAAGTAAATGAGCAATCAAGAATTAGGTTTCTTAAAATCAGGAGACTAAGGCACTAGGTTCAGGGAAATTCTCAGGTTATCTAAATTGCAGGTCTAGACAGAATGTTAAGAAATTATTAAGATCCGTTCTTGAACTCGAAACACAACAATAAAATCAACCAACTCTCGCTGCGAAGACTTTCTATGTCTAAACCCTAGAATTCCAAATCTCTTTGCAAATCCTATCAATTCAGACAAGCATTAAAGTTCAGGTTCGATTGTTCACAAAATCCATAAACCAAATCTCTTTGCGAATAGGTATTTTGCTCATCTAACACTAGTTCAGGCAATCAATAACACTCTCGTGTCTACCAATTAACCTAAGATCAGATTCTAGGTCATGAAGATAGAATAAGCATTAAACACAAATCCAGATGAAGAACTTTAATGATTTTATCCTAACAGTTTAATTCAACCTAAAAATTCATAATCACCTTTGAAAAAACCTAAACCTAACTAGCAAACTACTCAGACATGGTGAATGAAGAAAACATCATGAATAAATAAGATTGCATAAAAGAAATCAATAGAAACAAAGGAGTTCCAAATCTGCTCTCAAGGAGCCTAATTCTTCTCTCCAAAATCTCTCTAAAAAACTCTCTCTAAGTCTCAAAACAGAAAATAAGAATAATAGTTGGTGGCTAAACAATGCCTTGAAAATCTATATTTATAGGCAAACTCGCGTCAGGGGCAAACTTGTAAATACTTGAAACTTCTTGTGATTTCATTTTCCTGGTGGAAGTGCGAACAATGCGTCGGTCTTCATTGGTGTCGATCGACACAGAGGGTGTCGATCGACACCTTGCATGTAAATCCACTCTCCCAACTTCATCACTTCGGCTGCTTCTCCAAAATGTTCCAAAAGGTTCCAGAATCTCCAACTTTGCTCCAAACGTAGTCTAACCTGCAAAGACTCTAATAGGACTCTAAAAATACCAAAAGACTCTATAAAAAGACTTATATCATCGTCCAAAAACAGGTAAAAACCATGATATATCAACTCCCACACACTTAGCTTTTGCTTGCCCTCAAGCAAAACAGAAACCAAGTATAGAGTCGAGGTTTGAAAACCGAAATATCCAGATAACCTTCAGAACGCCACATCGAACCAACACTATTGAATCTACATACTATATAGCCAACCTTAGGTAATATTTTAGCATACTTACCACAAGCTTAGCAATCTCCAGTTTGAATCCAGATCCTTTCCTTGGTAAAATTTCGAACTCTAATAGTAGTATTGCCACAAAACTTTACAGATTCTTTGCCCTTCCTTAGTGCCTGAACAAGATACTCTTCATACAACTCTCCTATTTTCTCTTCCCATAGTCAACTGCTGCCCATTTTCAGGGTGTTCTAAGATCTTTTCATTGACTCTTCTTTTGCTTTTGAAGTCTCTGGAAATAGTGCTACTCTCTACTTGTGTTCCTTGTGAGGAGACAGGTTCAAGAGCACTCACTAATATTGTTCCTTGTGAGGAGACAGGTTCAAGAGCACTCACTAATATTGTTCCTTGTGAGGAGACAGGCTCATGAGGTTCTTTGCACTATTCCCAGACTTAGACTCTTTTTCTTTCTTTTCTTTTCTGAAGGGAAGATCAAGGAGAGATTGCAATGGTTCTATCTGTTCAGACTGAAAGAGGAATCAAGTTCTGCGCATACCTAGTTCTTATAAGGAGATCTGAACTCGCCCTGTTAGACTGATTCCACTTGCAGCTTTCTTCTTAGTAAGACCTGCAGTCAACTACTATAGCAATGGTTCTTCAAATGTCAATCTTATGTGGTTAGTTCTTCTGAAAACTGAAAATTTCACTGATTTTTACTCAATAAAACAAAGTTTTTGACTAACTCAATTGACTCTCAGAACAAAACACAAAGTCAGTAATCACCTCCCCCAGACTTAAACAACACTGTCCCCAGTGTTATCAAGTCCGAAGTTGGCTAAAAGAAAGATTAGAAACAACATAAAAGACCAGTTAGAAGACTTACCTTCGTCTGCGCATGGTGTCGATCGACACTATAGTGGTGTCGATCGACACAGGTCTGAGTCGACTCCAATATCGCCTTTTTTCAACTGACTAAAACTAGGACTTAGTAAAACCAAAACGAAATATAAAGAAAAACGTACCTAACAGTGGGTTGCCTCCCACTCAGCGCTCGTTTTCAGTCATTAGCTTGACTGTGTCGGGGTTCAGACGTCTGGTGGGTCAGAGGGTGGCATTGAGTGCTTCCCAGACGAATGTCTTCTCATCCACGGTGGTGTATAGGCAGTAGGTGCATGAAAGCGACCAAGGAAATGAGGAACATCAGCATGGTGGGTCTTGAGCTCGGGTGGGACACTTCGTTTTCCTGCAGAATCATCAAAAGAAATACCAAGCCCTCTACGAGAATCTCGTTGCTTGCATAAGCGTGAAGCAGTTTTTGAACCTTTGGTATTCTTATTGAGAGGATCAGGAGGTTTGGAATTGATTCCAGGGAGTGCGTACCATTGCTTTCTTCGAGGTTTCTGAGAAGAAGGATGTGGAGTCGTCTGTTTGACCACATGTGATGGAATGGCAGCATTGGAAACAACTTCTGGGGTTATCCGCGAAGGGTGTCGATCGACACTAATAGGGGTGTCGATCGACACTAGTAGTGGTGTCGATCGACACCAACTTTGTAGCTCGAATTTCTGCACTTTTGCTGCAATTCAGCTCCGCAATCTTTGTCTCCATGATGAACACGTCTTCCTCTATCAACTTGTCATTGAGTAGACCCTCATCTTCGCTCATAGTCCTAAAGATATGATTGTTTCCACTCCAATCTTCAAGCTCCACAGCTTTCTCAGAATGCTCAGCCAATGCCTCTTGAACAACCAGCTTGTTCGCTTGCTCCAGCTCCTTGTCATTCCCAGCAGCAATGTCATCTGAACCTTCCATGATTGGATCTTGATCCATAGAAATCTCTACTGAAAAAGATTGACCATTGATGGTGGAAGGTCCCCTTAACTTGTCCATGTCAAAATTCATGACAACATCACCTAAGTCAAGCTCTATTTTCCCTTTCCTCACATCAATAATGGCACCAGCTGAAGCCAAGAATGATCTTCCAAAAATAAGAGGATCTGCAGGTTCTTCATCATATTTCAAAACCACAAAGTCTGTGGGAATCATGCAGCCTTCAATCTTCAAGGGAACATCTTCTAGGACACCTTCTGGGATTCTCTTTGATCGATCAGCTAGGACAAGGGAGATTCTGGTTGGCTTGAAATCAGTCATTCCAAGTCGAACAACAACTGAGTATGGTATCAAGTTGATACTTGAACCTAGATCGCAGAGAGAACGAGGAAACCTTCTTGTTGAGATTGAGCAATCTAGCACAAAGTTCCCTGGATCGGGTAACTTTTCTGGAATCCTCCTCTGAATCACAGCATTGACTTGTTCAAAAACTCACATCTTCTTCTTCTTCCTTGGAACTATATTCAAGAGAATTGCATTCATGTCTCTGGTAAGCAATGCTCCTTCCTCAGGACTCACACCATTGACAACCATTCTCTTGATATATCTTCTTAATGCAGGTGAAAGTTGGACTGAATCAACTAGGGGTAGCTCAACCATCAGTGTATCCATCATCTCCTTGCATCTCGCTTCTTCTATCTCCTGTTTAGACTTTCTAGGAGGTCTGGGATAAGGTATTTTAGGTTTGTACACTCTTTCCTCTGCATTTGTTGAAGCTTCAGACGTGTTTGGCGAAGTCTGGTCATGGTGTCGATCGACACTATAGTGGTGTCGATCGACACTAGTATTTTGTTCCGATGCTTTGGTTGAATTCGGTCCGCCAGAACTCGAATCGTCGGGAATTTCTACTGGTGTCGATCGACACTCAGTGGTGTCGATCGACGCTAGCTCTGCAACTGCAACATCTTCTGTTTCAAGCTCCTCAAACTCTTCAACCTCCACGAAATTTTCTGCATTTCCTACCATGATTGCATTGACCTGATGTCTGGGGTTTGTATCAGTCTTTCCAGGAAGAAACCCCTCTTGTCTCTTCAAGGCTCCAGCAGTTTGGGCAACTTGAACATCTAATTGCTTGACATGAGTACCCAGAGACTCAATTTTCCCATTAAAATCCGTGTACAAAGCTTCAATCTTCCCATTGAAATCCACTGTCATCTTCTGCTGTCCTTCCAGAATTTGCTCTAGCATAGACTCCATCTTATTGTCTTGTGCAGGAGGCTTCTGGTAAGAAGAAGAACCATAAGTTCTTTGGAAGTTGTTGTTCTGAAAAGGCTTCTGGTAAGAAGAACCATAGCCTTGCTGATTGTTGAATCTCTGTCCTTGAAAACAAGCACCATTGATGTAGTTAACCTCTTCTTCCTTAGGCTCGAATGTCTCCACCTCATTAGCAAAGTGAACTTGCTTCTTACCCACCAAGAGATTGTGTACGTTGTCCAGCTTCCTGTTGACCTCAGCAATTTGGCTTCCTCCATTTTCACCAGCTTGGTGTCTCCTTTCAAAGTCTGCGTTTTTGGTGCTGTTACAAGATGCCAAATTCTCTATAAGCACCACCGCGTCGGTTGGGTATCTGGTGTTGAAGTTGCCATTGTTCGCAGCGTCTACAACCATCTGGTATCTCCAATCGATCCCTCAGTAGAAAATTCCGATAAGTTGCGGCTCGCTGAAACCATGATGTGGGCAATCCCTTTGGTAAGCCTTGAATCGCACCCAAGAAGCTTTTAATGCTTCAGTGGGACCTTGGGAGAATGTGGTGATCTTTGTCCTCAGCTCTTCTGATCTCGCATCATCAAAGAAGTTGCATAAGAATGCATTCTTCGTTGCTTCCCAAGTAGTCAGGGATCCTGGATCAAGCTGCTTCAGCCAATATGATGCATCTCCAGTAAGTGAGTAAGGAAGCAGCTTGCAGAAGAGATAATCATAGGTCACTCCATTAGCCTTGATGCTTGATGCCAAGTCCTCAAATCTCTCAATGTGGTCCATTGGATGTTCATTGGGAAGACCATGGAAGGGATGCTGAGCTACAAGTGTGTAGTAAGCAGGCTTCAGCTCGAAATCGTTCCTCTGGAATGCAGGAGGACGGATCGCAGCTCCAAGCGTTCTTCCACGTTCAGCTTCTGCAGGGGCGATTTGTATGGCTGGTTCGACGATGACGGCGCAAGCCTCATCAAGTCTATGTCCTTGTGCATTCCTTCTGCGCCCCTCTGCATCAACCAAGTTGCCTTCAGCGTCTCGGATTAGAACCATAAGGTCAGCCATTATCGTCTGCGCGTGGTGTCGATCGACACTCGTGCAAATCGATGGTTTGTATGTTCCAAACGACCAAACTCCTGGGTCAGTGCGACAAGTTCCTTCTCTTTGTTGCTTCTGGTACTGGGCATGCACCTGAAACCAAAGGTAAGAAACTAAATTAGTAACCAAAATAAAAACAAAACCTAGTCAAAATCCTAGTACTAGATTCCGTAGGCAGCTATTACTTCCCCGGCAACGGCGCCAAAAACTTGATAGGGCTCAGGTTTTACCCTAATAAAACTACTGCAAGTGCACAGCAAATGCAATCGTAGTATAAGGGGTATCAAAATCCTAAGGGAAGTAGATGCTACACTAAGGTTTCTAAGTTCAGATTATGCTAGGTCGAATAGAATGAAAGTAAAACAAAGTAGGAAGTAAATGAGCAATCAAGAATTAGGTTTCTTAAAATCAGGAGACTAAGGCGCTAGGTTCAGGGAAATTCTCAGGTTATCTAAATTGCAGGTCTAGACAGAATGTTAAGAAATTATTAAGATCCGTTCTTGAACTCGAAACACAACAATAAAATCAACCAACTCTCGCTGCGAAGACTTTCTATGTCTAAACCCTAGAATTCCAAATCTCTTTGCAAATCCTATCAATTCAGACAAGCATTAAAGTTCAGGTTCGATTGTTCACAAAATCCCTAAACCAAATCTCTTTGCGAATAGGTATTTTGCTCATCTAACATTAGTTCAGGCAATCAATAATACTCTCGCATCTATTAATTAACCTAAGATCAGATTCTAGGTCGCGAAGCTAGAATAAGCATTAAACACAAATCCAGATGAAGAACTCTAATGATTTTATCCTAACAGTTTAATTCGACCTAACAATTCATAATCACCTTTGAAAAAACCTAAACCTAACTAGCAAACTACTCAGACATGATGAATGAAGAAAACATCATGAATAAATAAGATTGCATAAAAGAAATCAATAGAAACAAAGGAGTTCCAAATCTGCTCTCAAGGAGCATAATTCTTCTCTCCAAAATCTCTGTAAAAATCTCTCTCTAAGTCTCAAAGCAGAAAATAAGAATAATAGTTGGTGGCTAAACAATGCATTAAAAATCTATATTTATAGGCAAACTCGTGTTAGGGGCAAACTTGTAAATACTTGAAACTTCTTGTGATTTCCTTTTCCTGCTGGAAGTCCGAACAATGCGTCGGTCTTCATTGGTGTCGATCGACACAGAGGGTGTCGATCGACACCTTGCATGTAAATCCACTCTCTCAACTTCATCACTTCGGCTGCTTCTCCAAAATGCTCCAAAAGGTTCCAGAATCTCCAACTTTGCTCCAAACGTAGTGTAACCTGCAAAGACTCTAATAGGACTCTAAAAATACCAAAAGACTATAAAAAGACTTATATCATGGTCCAAAAACGGGTAAAAACCATGATATATCACATTGCAGGACCACTTTGAAGAAGCCGTTTGCCAATGCATTTAATCCGGAAAAGCAAAAGCAGTTTGTCCTATTCTAACTAAGAGTGAATGGCAAGTTTATTGGTGTTGCAAAACGCCAAAGAAGACAGCTTGTGTGAAGCTGCAAAGGAGGCTAGGTTTCGGCTGGTGATTGAGTATAAAAGTATGGCATAAGTGAGAGATAGATGTTGAGACAACGTAGAGAACTTTCAATCATATTGTATAAACTTTTGATTGATTGTTTCTCGGGTAGATAGAAGTAGAAAGAAAACAAGGAGTGAGCTTTGTAAGGGGCTTGTGGGTTTTCAGATCTCTGTACACTTCTATTATCTAGTGGATTCCGGGAAAGACCCCGGCGAGATGTAGCGACCTTAGTTAACGGGCGTGAACTCGTTAAATCGTGGTGTTCTTGTTCTCTGTTTTTTTCTCTGCTTCGCATCTCTGTTTCTCCAGTTTCAATCATTGATCTTCTCTTGGTGTGTTGTTGGTGGAAACTGCTAAAGGTCGTTCCTTTCGAGCAGATAAAACATAACATATTGGTATCGAGCCAGGTTCTGGCGTTTTGTGGTGGATCTTTAAGATCTTTTCAGGTTTTGAAGAAGAATGTCATCTTCAAGAGTGGATACGGAGAAGTTTGATGGTCATTGATATATCATGGTTTTTACCCATTTTTGGACCATGATATAAGTGTTTTTATAGAGTCTTTTGTTAGTTTTAGAGTCCTATTAGAGTCTTTACAGGATGGAGAGCATTTGGAGCTAAATGGGAGAATATGGAATATTTTGGAGCATTTTGGAGAAGCAGCCGAAGTGATGAAGTCAAGAGAGTGAATTCACGAGCAGAGTGTCGATCGACACCATCAGTGTCGATCGACACCAATGAAGGTCGGCCAACTTTGACGGTTTCCATCAGAAAAAGGAAAGAGAGAAAGTTTGAAGAAATTACAAATCTGGCCCTGGACGAAAAATCTCCTTCTATAAATAGTTTTCAAGCATTGTTTAGCCATAACCTTATCATTATTTTCTGTTTTTGAGACTTAGAGAGAGATTAATCCTGTGCTTTTGGGGAGACAATTCTAACTCATCTGAGCCAGATTTCGAACCCCTGTATCATTCTCTATTCTTTTATGCAATTTATTTCAGTCATGATTTGTGTTTGCATAATTATGTCGGAGTAGTTTGCTAGTTAGGTTAGGGTGATTTAGGGTTTGATGAAGAGTTTGTAGAATCATTAGAACTTTTAGGGAAATCAATTGGATCTTCACCTTGATTTGTGCTTAACTTTATTCTCTTAATCGATCACTTAGAAATCAAACCTTAGGTTATTTAATAGATGCGAGAGCATTATTAGTAACTTGAACTAATCATAGGTGAACAAAATATCTATTCGCAAAGAAATTTGGTTTAGGTATTTTGTGAACAAATCGAACCTGTTCTTATTGCTTGTCTTAATTGTTTAAATTCGCAAAGAGATTTGGGATTTAGGGATTTAGGCATAGATAACTTCTGCAATGAGAGTTGATTGGTTTTAACTTAGTGATTCGAGTTCTAGACGGTTCTTAATAAATCCCTAATAAACTTAGATTCTGCATTCTTGGATTCAACCTGATAATTACCCTTGCCTAGCGCCTTAGTCTCTTGAACTTTAATCCATCTTAAATCCGATTATTTACTTGTTTAATTGCTTAGCTTTCATTTCATATAATCCGACCTAGCATAATTCGAACTTAGAAACCTTAGTGTAGCTTTAACTTCCCTTGCGATTCGATACCCCTTATACTTCAACTGCATTGTTGTGCACTTGCAGTATTGATTTATTTGGGTAAAACCTCAGCCCTATCAATCATGGAGATTACACGATATGTGAAGGACCAACTGATAGCTCATATAGATCGTCTAGGCTTGACAAAGTTTCTAGAAGAATCAGAAACGCTGGATGAGAGATATTGGATCCAGAAGAAGGAGATGACTCGAATGAAAGAGAAAAGGAGGAGACTTTCTTAGAGAAGAAGAAGAAAGCTAGAAGCACCATAGTTTTAAGTCTCACTGGAAGGGTCTTGAGAAAGGTTAGGAAGGAGACTACAGCAGGAGCTATGCTCAGGGCGCTGGATAATCTCTATTTGGCAAAAGCTCTTCCTAACAGGATGTACCTGAAGCAAAAGCTGTACAGCTACATGGTGGCGGAAAATCACTCTATCAAAGCAAATATGGATGATTTTCTTCGCCTGATAACCGAGCTGGAGAATGCATACATTGTAGTGTCTGATGAAGATCAAGGGATCTTGTTACTGATGTCTCTCCCAAGGCAGTTCGAGCAGTTGAGAGATACCATAAAGTATAGCTCAAGGAAGGAGACTCTGACTCTTGAGGAAGTTGTTACAGCTATAAACTCCAAGGAGATAGAGCTGGGATCAAGTTCAAAGGGTTCTAAAGCTCCTGCAGAAGGGTTGTATGTTAGGGATAAGGGAGAACAAAGGGGAAAAACAGATCAAAAGGATAAGTCTTCAAAGCAGGCAAAGTCGAAGGGTAAATCCAAGAAACAAAAAACCTGTTGGACTTGTGGTGAAGAGGGTCACTACAGGAATATGTGTCCAAACCGAAGGAAGTTTCCCAGCAAGTACAAAGACCAATGTAGCAGCAAAGGAGAAGCTGCTATGGTGAAAGGAAACAAGTCTGAGGCTGCAGGCTTGTATGTATTCGAGGTTCTATGTCTGAAAGACATAAGTTTGGAAGATGAGTGGATAATGGATATTGGATGCAGCTATCATATGTCTTAAGAAAGGGAGTGGTTTGAAGATCTTAAAGAAGATGCAAGAGGCTCAGTTCGAATGGGAAACAAAACTACATCAAAGGTCAGGGGTATTGGAAATGTCAGGATCAGAAATGATGATAGATCAACCGTGTTACTAATACACGTGAGATATATCCCAGAGATGGACAAAAACTTGCTATCTATTGGGACCATGGAGGAGCAAGGATGCAGTTTTGAGTCTAAATATGGGATCTTGCAGATCAAAGACGGTTTCAAAACACTCTTGACAGGAAAGAGGTATGAGAAGCTTTACATACTACAGGGAAAGCCTGATTATGGTCAACTGTGTGTTGCAGAGAGAAGGAACGATGACACAGTCTTGTGGCATAGAATACTGGGCCATATGAGTCAAAATAATATGGAATTATTGGTAAGAAAAGGACTTCTGGACAGGAAGAAAATTTCTACACTAGAGATGTGTGAAGACTGCGTTTATGGTAAAGCTAAGAGAGCCAGCTTCACTGCTGCTATTCATGATACTAAGGAGAGGTTAGATTACATCCATTCTGACACATGGGCAGCTCCATCTGTTCCACAATCTTTGGGAAAGTGTCAGTACTTCATCTTATTCATAGATGATTTTTCAAGAAAGACATTGTAATAACCCGAGCTAAGAGCTAAATTACCGGACAGAGACTTCGGTTATGGAAACCCCTCTGCACAATTTTAAAAATTATGGGATTCAGCATGGAGATAGCCAAGGCCCTAAGAAAGACCATGAAAAATAATTAGCTCAAGAAAAATTCTCCCAAGACCTACAAAATTCACGCAATCCGGTAGACGTTCAAGAGCTGCGGAATGAGTCAGTTGGAGGAAGAATTATTTCGGAAAATAACCAACCAACTCGTGAGTCTAAGCAACATCAACTAGGCTTAAGAGGAGTCCATTCATCAATTAATATGGCCAAGATCTCGAATAAAACAAGAGGAAACCCATGGATCCGAAGTTATCATCCGTTATGTCCATTTCCGTCAAAACCACAGTTCAGTTGGGTAATTCTTTGGCAACCAAGAGAGGAGTCCGAGTTTTATGCATCATTGGAGGGCAAAAGAGATGTTTTCCATCAGCCAATTTAGTCACATGCAGTATTAGAGAGTAAAATGCACAAAAGAAGGAAAATAAGCAATTTTGGACCAATGAGAAGCTCCCACCTTAAGCTTGAGGATAAGGATGAGTTGTCTAGTCTAGGAGCTATGAGAAGGAGCCTATGGCATAAAGTAAAAACGTGGCTTGGAGTTAAAGAAAGGAGGATACTAGAATTTACCTATCTTGAGTTGATACCATGGGTAACTTTTCAACTATAAATACCCCATTTCCACTCATTCTTCATTCCCACTCCTAAACCCCTTTTAGAAACCTTAGAACAAAATGAGTGTGTGTAGAATAGATAGAGAGCTTAGCTTTGTAAGGTCGTTTGGTAGTGTAAGCTAGTTCCGTATCCAGTTCGAGGTGAGTCCCGGTAGAAGTGGACTATCGCGGTTGCTGTTTGTAACGCAGTGTAGATCTCAGATCTACATTGTAGTGCAACACTAGGCACGGTAGAATAGGTTATATGCTTGTATGTGTATGTGTGGCTAACGTGTGTTGCAGGGAAGCTCGAATCTGTGTAGATCCGAGGGTATACTAACGTTTTAGTGCTGGTTCGGCCTCCGATCTGTTAGATCTGTGTGCTGCGAAACCCGTTGGGTGAGGTAACGGTTTGATGCATGTCCGTGGGACATGTTATCATCCTTACCAAGTGGTGTGAAGGGTGTAAGGACTGCCGGATCTCTGATCCACTTGCATGTTCCTTCACCGTATGAGCGAGTGTACGGTTTATGGTAAAACACGTTGCATGGCTGGAAGGTCATGTATGCAGAGTTATATTAAACGTGAATGAGCGAGGATCAAGCGTGTAAGGCTTGTAACCGGAAACGAGAGTTGGGACTAGAAAAGTTCTGGCTTTGCCGTCACTCTAGGGCGCTAACTTCTCGGAGGTTGTGTGGAGGTGTGGTGGCGTTTGATCAAGTGTGGATCAACGCGGTGTGAAGTATAATAGTGTTCGATCCATTATACTGCGGAGTCATGTTGGTGGCGCGTTATCCTTCATGACCTAGTGACGGTGTGGTCGGGGTTCCCCTTTCCTCATGCTTAGCTAACGACTGCTAGTATTGGAAGACTCGGAGAGACGGGATTGCAGCCTAGGGCCGAGTGCTATCCAACGGGATAGCGGGAATCCAGCATTGAGGCGTGGATGGTCCCGCCCGGGATGTGAACTCACTTGGTGATAGGGCTCAGGTTTTACCCTAATAAAACTACTGCAAGTGCACATCAAATGCAATCGTAGTATAAGGGGTATCAAAATCACAAGGGAAGTAGATGCTACACTAAGATTTCTAAGTTCAAATTATGCTAGGTCAAATAGAATGAAAGTAAAACAAAGCAAGAAATAAATGAGCAATCACGAATTAGGGTTCTTAAAATCAGGAGACGAAACGCTATGTTCAGGGAAATTCTCAGGTGATCTAAATTGTAGGTCTAGACAGAATGTTAGGAATTTATTAAGATCCATTCTAGAACTCGAAACACAACAATAAAATCAACCAACTCTCGCTGCGAAGACTTTCTATGTATAAACCCTAGAATTCCAAATCTCTTTGCAAATCCTATCAATACAGACAAGCATTAAAGTTCAGGTTCGATTGTTCACAAAATCCCTAAACCAAATCTCTTTGCGAATAAGTATTTTGCTCATCTAACACTAGTTCAGGCAATCAATAATACTCTCGCATCTATTAATTAACCTAAGATCAGATTCTAGGTCATGAAGCTAGAATAAACATTAAACACAAATCCAGATGAAGAACTCTAATGATTTTATCCTAACAATTTAATTC
>JAHZTW010000001.1:88831761-88883333 GCA_020283515.1 Alliaria petiolata
TCGTTACTTATAAAGAAGTCTACTCCATAATTATTTATTAAATTTTAATTATAAAAATCATAAAAAATAATTTGATAAAAATTTTGTATACATAAACTAAACCTATACATTTTACATCTTTAAAAACAAAATTTCATACTAATGATTCAATTTAAAGCAACAAAGACGAATTAGGTTAGAAACCAATACAACCCTACGTAGACTTCTAAAGCAGACTTCGTTTATAGACTTCTAAAGAAGTCTACTCCATAATTATTTATTAATTTTTAATTATAAAAATCATAAAAAACAATTTGATAAAAATTTGGTATACATAAACAAAACATATACATTTTGCATATATAAAAAACAAAATTTCATACAAATGAATCAATTTAAATCAACAAAGTCAAATTAGGTTAGAAACCAATACAACCCTACGAAGTCTGCTAAAGAAGTCTACTAAATAACTAAATTTTAAATTTTAATTATCAAAATTATGAAAAATATTTTGATAAAAAAATTATATAATTAAACAAAACATAGAAAATTCACATCTATATAAAATAAAATATATTAAAAATGAATCAATTTATAAGTTTCATGAGTATACTGTTCAAAAGGGTTAGGGTTTGAAGTTTAAAGTTTAGAGTATAAGAGAGTGATTGTTAGGATAATGAGTAAAATTCTATATGAATTATAGTTTATGATTTGTTTAACGATTTAGTGTTTATATCTTTGTTATTTTAACCCTAAATTGTGAATATGCTAATAAAATTAATGTTTGTTAATGTATCATATAAATTTTAACCTAGAACATTCGATTTAGGGTTTAGGGTTAAGGAGACTTCTTTAGAAGTCTACTCCGTAATTATTTTTTAATTTTTAATCATAAAAATCATAAAAAATAATTTGATAAAAGTTGTGTATACATAAACAAAACATATACATTTGGTATCTATAAAAAACAAAATTGCATATATACATTTGGTATTTATAAAAAAACAAAATTTCATACAAATGAATCAATTTAAATCAACAGAGACAAATTATGTTAGAAACAAAGACAACCCTCGGAAGTCTTCTAAAGAAGTCTACTAAATAATTAAGTTTTAAATTTTAATTATAAAAAATTATAAAAAATATTTTGATAATAAAATTTGGTATCTATATAAAAAATTATAAAAAATTGGTATCTATAATAAAATTTGGCATCTATATAAAAAATTATAAAAAATTGGTATCTATATAAAATCAATTTATAAGTTTCACGAGGATACGGTTCAAAAGACATAGAGTTTGAGGTTTAAAGTTTAGGGTATAAGAGAGTCAGGACCGGCTCAACATTATTTTGGGCCCTAGGACAAAAAAAAAATTGGACTCCTAAATTTTTTTTTTAGCTTTTTAATGAATATATTTTATTTCAAATGTTTTTTTGTGTAACTTTTTAGATTTTTTTTATAAATACAAAATTATATAATTGTAAAGGAAATTTATGGGCCCTTTTATTAAAAAAATTTAAAATATTTAATAACATTTCTATAAAAAAAATATATTTTTAAAAAAACGGACCCCTTATTTATTAGGACACGGAGTTGAATCCGGGGCGGCCGCACCGTTTGTCCTCCCAAGTTAGCTGGCCCTGAAGAGAGTGATTGTTAGGGTAATGGTTCAAATTTTATATGAATCATAGTTTATGGTTCGGTTAATGATTTAGGGTTCATATCTTTGTTATTTTAACTCTAAATTGTAAATATGCTAACAAAATTAATGTATGAGATTTCAATCTAGAATAATCGATTTAGGGTTTAGGGTTAAGGAGACTTCATTAGAAGAATTCGTTTGTAGACTTCAATAAGAAGTCTGAAGTTCAAATTAAATCTAGCGGGAAATCGAATTTTTTAACTAAATGGGCGGGAATCGGATACGGAGACTTCTTCAGTAGACTTCGTGGATAGACTTCAAATAAAGTCTATTTAACCGAATTTTTTAACTATTTCAAAAAATTTACCTTCGTATACGAAGAGAGTTTAAGGTTAAAATTTTTTTTTGTCCATCTATCTAAAACGGCGCCTCCGTCTTCTCTCCTTCATCTCTTGGCATGGATCTCCTCTATCTGAACCAAATCTGAGCCCCAACATAACCTATTGGATTATTTTTGCAGATCTGAGCCGCCGAGTTTTTGCAGATCTAACGGTTTGAATGTTTTTTAATGCTCGGTTGCCTAATATCATGTGCTATGTCCCTTTCCTCCGATGAGTAACACACTCTCTCTCTCTCTCTCTCTCTCTTTCTCAATCTCTTATTCACCTTTGCAGATGGATCTTCGAGGGTCTTCTTCATCTCGGCGAAATAACCGGTCTCACCAAACTCAGTTGCCTCCTGGAGCAACGAGGTCCGCTAACTCCACCACTTCCCAACGAGGTTCGTACTTTTAATTTTCTTCTTCTTAGATGACACAGACGACGATCAATCTCGCTTATTGATCTGAATCGTTTTGATTTTTTCGATCCATAATTTTTTACTAACACTGTGTTTTATCGATCTCTACAGAAATGGAGATGAAGAGATGAGATGCGTTGGGCGTAGATTCCTTCTAGGTTTCAAAGAAACTCCAAAAGGAAGTAACGTTACCTTCAAATGCTCTCCTTCAGGTCCTTGTGTTTCTTGCAATTCCTCCGAGAAGGATCTCTCTACTCTTTCCCCCATTTTCCTCTCTAAGCGAAATTGTACCCCGAGGTTCGTAGTTTTAATTGCTTTTTTGGTGTTGGGTTTTGGGTATATTGTGATTTTGAGCTGCTGATTAAGCTGTGTCGTCTTTCTAAACACTAATCGTTCTCACATCGTAATCAACAGATTACTCGGCTGATGGTCTATCGATGAAGGAAGCCGGGAGGAACAAGCTAGGCTCTACTCTGGAGATGCTACCGGGTAAAGCTATCATCTTTTTGGTAACATGACAAATTTTGGCTCTTTTGACTTATACACTATGTTTGGCTCTCCATATGTTTATGTCATTTCCATATTAAAAATTCTTAAACTCCTCATTCACCAGTATATGGAGACTCCAAGCGGCATTGAGTGAGCAAACATATATCACCACTTATAGCCAACATGAGTACGAGAAGCTTCAAAACGTAATACATCCACTGATTTTCCACAATTTGTCTGTTTAATAACCGCCATGGGAAGTAACAATTTACTTAACCCAAAAAAAAAACTTGAATTTCAGGACAAGATTCTTTGCAGAGTTTGCTTTGAAGATCCTATCAATGTGGTTCTACTCCCATGTAGGCATCACATCCTCTGCAGGTAAAACCAAACTCTGAATAGATTCTTTTTGTTTTCTTACTTACTTTTTTCTCTATCTCACTTAAACCGCATAGTTTTTCTTGGGAAATGTCTATAATTGAGACGATTTTGTATTCTTTTTCAGTACGTGCTGCGAGAAAGAGTCAGGGCATTCCGATTGGTAGGATACCGTCATGGTGAAGTCTGTCCTCTGCAACACAGTGGATAAAGGGAAGAATGACAAAAAGGGTGATTGTGCATTCGATCAAGGTGGCTACTTTGTGATAAAAGGGGCTAAGAATGCATTCGGCAGTAAAGAAGGTTAGCTTCTTTAGCTCCCATTCTCCATAACAATTTATTATCCCAAACCCTTATGATTTGACATGATTACAATCTCAGCGTTTTACTTGCTATCATGGAGAGCTACTGAAGATGAGGATCACGAGACATGAGAAAAGAACAGCAAAAATCCAACACAACTCCGACCTGTCCAAAGACACCTTTTGAAACCGTGACCGAAGACAAAACAGAGATTATGCCCGAGGCCATATCTCCCAACAGCAAGAGAATCTCTCCTCCTCGCATTGGCTCCTCGGAATCAGGCTTAATCCTAGGGAAGAAGTAATGGCCGTAAGCTGATACTACGGTCTATTCCAGCGTTTCCTTCTCTCAACCCAAATCAGTGAAATAAAAGGCATTTGGTTAAGATAAGAAAATCAAATATTTGTATCTTTGTAAGGTTCCAGATATTGTCAAGCCTATCACTGTTTCATAACATAAGCAACATGTTCTTGTAAGATACTTTTCTTTTAGTAGATAATGTAATATCACATTCTAGCTTATAAAGAGCATCCAAAAGCTAAGTTCGAAACATAAGAGTCAAACCAGAAAGATATAGTTTAGCAGAAGCTACAAAGTTACTAATTTGCTCTAATATTTCAGAAACTTTGCCACAAGGTACTTCTAGAGCCGGTTCAATGATTAAAGTGAAAAATAGATAGTAAACTAGATGCTATTACGTTATTATCCCACCCCTACTCTTCCTTGGCGGAAGTTTTTGTTGTAACCCCTCAGTTAACTTATTAAGTATTGTACATAGACTTCTTAAACATACTTCTTTTTCAGACTTCTTAAAGAAACTTCTCAAACAGACTTTTTGAATAAACTTCTCAAACTGATAAAACACAACAACATTACAGGTTCGGTACCCATATAACAAAGTTTACCTAAGTATTGTACATAGACTTCTTAAATAGACTTCTTTTTCAGACTTCCTAAATAGACTTCTCAAACAGACTTCATAAGCAGACTTCCTTTGAAACTTGTAAAACACAACAAACTCAAGAGTCAAATATTAATTTTTATTTGTTACAAATTTCAGATAAATGAATTTTATAAAAATATTGATGTCGCAGACTGAAAAAGAAGTCTACTAAATAGTAGACTTCCCAACGAAGTCTACTATTAATAAGATAAATGCCTAAAAACACAAGAAAATTAATTAAAGATAAAATATAACAAATAAACATGTCAAACTCATACATAAGCAAGACCAATAAATAACACAAACACAAGAGTCAAATAATCATTTTTATTTGTTACAAATTTCAGATAAATGAATTTTATAAAAAATTCATGTCGGAGACTAACAAAGAAGACTACTTTCTTAGACTTCTTTAAGAAGTCTGCGCTTAATAAGCTAACTACCTTAAAAAACAAAAACTCTGATTCCACCATACGTATAAAACATTATCATGTAAAACTGATAGAGAAGCAAGTACACTTACTAACACAAACTCAAGACAAAAAAATCTTCAAAAATCGTTATAAATTTGATAAAAATGCGTTTTTAAAAAAACTTGTAAAAGTAGACTTCCTAAAGACGTCTACTAAAGTAGTCTACCAGAGAAGTCTACTATAGTAGCCAACATATGAAGTCTCCTTTTTAGGTTACTTTTGCAATTGAAAAAAGTTAGTAGACTTCTCCGAGAAGTCTCCCTTACGTGGAGAAGTCTCATATGAAAAGTAGACTTCTTGGAGGTTAGTTTTGCAATTGAAAAATTGTGTTGTACTTTCTGTACTTTTCGAATGAGACTTCTCCACGTAAGCGAGATTTCTCTAAGAAGTCTACTTTCATATGAGACTTCTCGGAGAAGTCTACTATGCAAAGTAGACTTCTTGGAGGTTAGTTTTGCAATTGACCAAGTTTGACTTTTGAAGTAGACTTCCCCACCCCAAACGAAGTCTAAAATGGGTTAGTTTTCGAGTTGACCAAACATTGAATTAATTAATTAGTAGACTTCTCCGAGAATTCTGCGAGGTGAGTAGACTTCTCTGAGAAGTCTCCTAATTAAATAATATATTTGTCACTCCAAAATTAGCCACTGAAGTCTGCAAAAAAGTCAAACATTGGTCAATTGCAAAACTAACCTCTCTTTTTCTACAGACTTCTTGAGTAGACTTCGTTTAAAAAGTCTTCGTTTTGGTCAATTGCAAAACTAACCTTTTCTCAAGAAGTCTCTTTGAGAAGTCTCACCAGTTCTTTTTGTTCTCAAAGAAAGGCGCAGACTTCAACACGAAGTCTACTATCAGAAATCGAAACACATGGTCAATTGCAAAACTAACCTATGCGTTGACCATCAGACTTCTTGGAGAAGTCTACTCGGAGGAGACTTCTCCAAGAAGTCTGTTGTCGCGGCATTTTCGTGAATAAGTGAGGAGGATGAGGATTGTTTTGTCTTTTGCATTTTCGAAAAAAAAAAACCAATGGCAATTTTGTGAATAAGTGGAACTGAGAGTGGTGGTTTGGGAAGAAAGTGGTTAATGTTGAAAAGGGAAAAAGTGTGGGTTATATTTGCAATTGACCAATTGTTTTAGGTTAGTTGTGAAAGAAGCCCATATATCAACTCCCCCAGACTTAGCTTTTGCTTGCCCTCAAGCAAAACAGAAACTTAGAATGAAGTAGAAGTTTGAAAACAGAAACTTTCAGGTACCTCTTCAGAACGCCATATTGATTAACACTCTTGAATCCACATGATATAGAGCCAACCTTAGGAAAGTTCAGTGTACTTACCACAAGCTTAGCAATCTCCCAGTTTGAATCCAGATCCTTTCCTTGGTAAGATTTCGAACTCTAATAGTGGTATTGCCACAGAACTTTACAGATTCTTTTCCCTTCCTTAGTGCCTGAACGAGACATTCTTCAGATAGCTCTCCTATTTTCTCTTCCCTTAGTCAACTGCTACCCATTTTCAGGGTGTTCTAAGATCTTTTCATTGACTCTTCTTATTATTTTGAAGTCTTGGGAAATAGTGCTACTCTCTACTTGTGTTCCTTGTGAGGAGACGGGTTCAAGAGCACTCACTAATATTGTTCCTTGTGAGGAGACAGGCTCATGAGGTTCTTTGCACTATTCCTAGACTTAGACTCTTTTTTCTTTCTTTTCTCAATGGAAGATCAAGGAGAGACTGCAATTGCTTATCTGTTCAGACTGAAAGATGAATCAAGTTCTGCGCATACCTAGTTCTTATAAGGGGATCTGAACTCGCCCTGTTAGACTGATTCCACTTGCAGCTTTCTACTTAATAAGACCTGCAATCAACTACTAAAGCAATGGTCCTTCAAGTGTCAACTTCTGTGGTTTAGTTCTTCTGAAAACTGAAAATTTCACTGATTTTGACTCAATAAAACAAAGTTTTTGACTAACTCAATTGACTCTCAGAATAAAACACAAAGTCAGTAATCACCTCCCCCAGACTTAAACAACACTGTCCCCAGTGTTATCAAGTCCGAAGTTGGCTAAAAGAAAGATTAGAAACAACATAAAAGACCAGTTAGAAGACTTACCTTCGTCTGCGCATGGTGTCGATCGACACTATAGTGGTGTCGATCGACACAGGTTTGAGTCGACTCCAATATCGCCTTTTTTCAACTGACTAAAACTAGGACTTAGTAAAACCAAAACGAAATATAAAGAAAAACGTACCTAACAGTGGGTTGCCTCCCACTCAGCGCTCGTTTTCATTCATTAGTTTGACTGTGTCGGGGTTCAGACGTCTGGTGGGTCAGAGGGTGGCATTAAGTGCTTCCCAGACGAATGTCTTCTCATCCATGGCGGTGTATAGGCATTAGGTGCATGAGAGCGACCAAGGAAATGAGGAACAGCAGCATGGTGGGTCTTGAGCTCGGGTGGGACACTTCGTTTTCCTGCAGAATCATCAAAAGAAATACCAAGCCCTCTATGAGAATCTCGTTGCTTGCATAAGCGTGAAGCAGTTTTTGAACCTTTGGTATTCTTATTGAGAGGATCAGGAGGTTTGTAATTGATTCCAGGGAGTGCGTACCATTGCTTTCTTTGAGGTTTCTTAGAAGAAGGATGTGGAGTCGTCTGTTTGACCACATGTGATGGAATGGCAGCATTGGAAACAACTTCTGGGGTTATCCGCGAAGGGTGTCGATCGACACTAATAGTGGTGTCGATCGACACCAACTTTGTAGCTCGAATTTCTGCACTTTTGCTGCAATTCAGCTCCGCAATCTTTGTCTCCATGATGAACACGTCTTCCTCTATCAACTTGTCATTGAGTAGACCCTCATCTTTGCTCATAGTCCTGAAGATATGATTGTTTCCACTCCAATCTTCAAGCTCCACAGCTTTCTCAGAATTCTCAGCCAATGCCTCTTGAACAACCAGCTTGTTCGCTTGCTCCAGCTCCTTGTCATTCCCAGCAGCAATGTCATCTGAACATTCCATGATTGGATCTTGATCCATAGAAATCTCTACTGAAAAAGATTGACCATTGATGGTGGAAGGTCCCCTTAACTTGTCCATGTCAAAATTCATGACAACATCACCTAAGTCAAGCTCTATTTTCCCTTTCCTCACATCAATAATGGCACCAGCTGAAGCCAAGAATGATCTTCCCAAAATAAGAGGATCTGCAGGTTCTTCATCTTTTTTCTTTCTTTTCTCAATGGAAGATCAAGGAGAGACTGCAATTGCTTATCTGTTCAGACTGAAAGATGAATCAAGTTCTGCGCATACCTAGTTCTTATAAGGGGATCTGAACTCGCCCTGTTAGACTGATTCCACTTGCAACTTTCTACTTAATAAGACCTGCAATCAACTACTAAAGCAATGGTCCTTCAAGTGTCAACTTCTATGGTTTAGTTCTTCTGAAAACTGAAAATTTCACTGATTTTGACTCAATAAAACAAAATTTTTTGACTCTCAAAACAAAGCACAAAGTCAGTAATCACCTCCCCCAGACTTAAACAACACTGTCCCAGTGTTATCAAGCCCGAAGTTGGTTAAAAGAAAGATTAGAAACAACTTAAAAGACCAAATAGAAGACTTACCTTCGTCTGCGCGTGGTGTCGATCGACACTGGTCTGAGTCGAGTCCAATATCGCCTTTTTTTTAACTGACTGAAACTAGGACTTGAGTAAAACCAAAACAAAATAAAAAGAAAAACGTACCTAACAGTGGGTTGCCTCGCACTCAGCGCTCGTTTTCAGTCATTAGCTTGACTGTGTCGGGGTTCAGACGTCTGGTGGATCAGAGGGTGGGATCGAATACTTTCCAGACGAATGTCTTCTTATCCATGGTGGTGTATATGTTGTATGTGTATGAGAGCGACCAAGGAAATGAGGAACAACAGCAGGGTGGGCCTTGAGTTTGGGTGGGATACTTCGTTTTCCTGCAGCATCATCAAAAGAAACACCAAGCCCTCTACGAGAATCTCGTGGCTTGCATAAGTGTGAAGCATCTTTTGAACCTTTAAAGTTTTTATTGATAAGATTAAGGGGTTTGGAATTAATTCCAGGAAGTGCGTACCTGTGCTTCCTTCGAGGTTTCTGTGCTGTAGGACGTGGAGGCATCTGTTTGACCACATGCGATGGAATTGCAGCATTGGAAACAACTTCTGGTATGCTTCGCGTTGGGTGTCGATCGATGCTATTGGTGTCGATCGACACCAACTTTTTAGCTCGAATCTCTGCACTTTTGCTGCAATTATGCTCCGCAATCTTTGTCTCCATGATGAAAACGTCTTCCTTCATCAACTTGGCATTGATTAGAGCTTCATCTTCGCCCAAAGTCCTGAAGATATGATTGTTTCCACTCCAATCTTCTAGCTCAACAACTTTCTCAGAATTTTCAGCTAATGCCTCTTGAACAGCCACCTTGTTCACTTGCTCTTTAGAATCCAGCTCCTTGACATTCCCAGCACTAGTGTCATCCGAACATTCCAGGACTGGATCTTTATCCATGGAAATCTCTACTGAAAAGATTGACCATCGATGGTGGAAGCTCCTCTTAACTTGTCCATGTCAAAATTCATGACAACATCACCCAAGTCAGGCTCTATTTTCCCTTTTCTTACATCAATAATGGCACCAGCTGAAGTCAAGAATGATCTTCCCAAAATAAGAGGATCTGTAGGTTCTTCATCATATTTCAAAACCACAAAGTCTGTGGGAATCACGCAACCTTCAATCTTCAATGGAACATCTTCTAAGACACCTTCTGGGATTCTCTTAGATTGATCAGCTAGGACAAGTGAGATTCTGGTTGACTTGAAATCAGTCATTCCAAGTCGAACAGCAACAGAGTATGGTATCAAGTTGATACTTGAGCCTATATCGCAGAGAGAACGAGGAAACCTTCCTGTTGAGATTGAGCAATCTAGTACAAAGTTTCCTGGATCAGGTAACTTCTCTGGAATCCTCCTCTGAATCACAGCACTGACTTATTCAGAAACCCACACTTTCTTCTTCTTCCTTGGAACTATGTTCAAGAGAATTGCATTCATGTCTCTGGTAAGCAATGCTCCTTCCTCAGGACTCACACCATTGACAACCATTCTTTTGACATATCTCCTTAATGCAGGTGAAAGTCTGACTGCATCAACTAGGGGTAGCTCAACCATCAGCTTATCCATCATCTCCTTGCATCTGGCTTCTTCTATCTCTTGTTTAGACTTTCTAGGAGGCCTGTGATAAGGTATTTTGGGCTTGTACACTCTTTCCTCTGCATTTGTTGAAGCTTCAGGTGCAATTGGTGAAGTCTAGGCATGGTGTCGATCGACACCCAGCTGGTGTCGATCGACACTAGTCTTCTGTGTCGAGGATGCTGCGTCGAGCAGGGTCGATCTTGGTCCGTTAGAGTTCGAAGAATCGGGATCTTCTACTGGTGTCGATCGACACTCAGCAGTGGTGTCGATCGACACCTGCTCTGCAGCATCGTGTTCTTCATCTAGCTCTTCGATCTCTTCAAAGCTCAGACTCCTTTTCAGCATTGGTTGAAAGCTTCTTTCACTCTGGGTCGTGATGGCATTCACGTGGTGTCTCGGATTCACGTCTGTCTTTCCAGGAAGAAATCCCTCTTGTCTTTTCAAAGCTCCAGCAGTTTGAGCAACTTGAACATCCAATTGCTTCATATGAGTACCTAGAGACTCAATTTTCCCATTAAGATCTGTGTACAAAGTATCAATCTTCCCATTGAAATCCACTGTCATCTTCTCATGTCCTTCCAGAATCTGTTCTATCATAGACTCCATTTTTTTGTCTTGGGCAGGAGGCTTCTGGTAAGAAGAAGAACCATAGCTTCTCTGGAAGTTGTTGTTCTGAAAAGGCTTATGGTAAGAAGAACCATAGCCTTGCTGATTGCCAAACCTTTGACCTTGAAAACCAGCTCCATTAATGTAGTTAACCTCTTCCTGCTCAGGCTCGAAGGTCTCCACCTCATTAGCAAAGTGAACTTGCTTCTTCCCCACCAAAAGATTGTGTACGTTGTCCAGCTTCATGTTGACCTCAGCAATTTGGCTTCCTTCATTTGTACCAGCTTGTTGTCTCCTTTCAAAATATGCGTTCTTGGTGGTGTTACAAGAGGCCAAATTCTCTATGAGCACCACCGCGTCAGCTGGGTATCTGGTGTTGAAGTTGCCATTGCTTGCAGCGTCTAAAGCCATCTGGTATCTCCAGTCGATCCCTCGGTAAAAGATACCGATAAGTTGCGGCTCGCTGAAACCATGATGTGGGCAGTCCCTCTGGTACGATCTGAATCTTACCCAATAAGCTTTGAATGCTTCAGTAGGTCCTTGAGAAAATGTGGTGATCTTTGTCCTCAGCTCTTCGGACCTTGCGTCATCAAAGAGGTTGCATAAGAATGCATTCTTTGTGTCTTCCCAAGTGGTTAAGGATCCTGGATCAAGCTGCTTCAGCCAGTATGATGCATCTCCAGCAAGCGAGTAAGGGAACAGCTTGCAGAAAAGATAATCATAGGACACTCCATTAGCCTTGATGCTTGATGCGAGGTCCTCAAATCTCTCAATGTGGTCCATTGGATGCTCATTAGGAAGACCATGGAAAGGATGCTGCCCCACTAGTGTGAAGTAAGCAGGCTTCAGCTCGAAGTCGTTCCTCTGAAATGCAGGAGGACGGATCGCAGCTCTATTAGCATAGAACTGGTATGGGCGGTTGTACTCGCCAAGTGTTCTTACATGTCCAACGTCTGCAGGGGCGATTTGTATAGCTGGTTCGACGATGACGGCGTCAGCCTCGTCAAGTCTCTGTCCTTGGTTGTTCCTTCGGTGCCCTTCTGCATCAACCAAGTGACCAGATTCGTCTCGGGTTAGAACCATAAGATCTGGCATCGCGTTGTGCGACTAGTGTCGATCGATGCCAATGGTGTCGATCGACACTTGGGTGGATGCTCGGTTCTTGCGTTCGAGGCGACCTAGTTCTTGGTTTAACATGATTAGTTCCTCTTCCTTGTTGCTTCCGGTACTGGGCATGCACCTGAAACAGAAGATAGGAAACTAAATGAGTAACAAAAATAAAAACAAAACCTAGTCAAAATCTTAGTACTAGACTCCGTAGGCAGCTATTACTTCCCCGGCAACGGCGCCAAAAACTTGATAGGGCTCAGGTTTTACCCTAATAAAACTACTGCAAGTGCACAGCAAATGCAATCGTAGTATAAGGGGTATCGAAATCCTAAGGGAAGTATATGCTACACTAAGGTTTCTAAGTTCGAATTATGCTAGGTCAAATAGAATGAAAGTAAAATAAAGCAAGAAATAAATGAGCAATCACGAATTAGGGTTCTTAAAATCAGGAGACGAAACGCTAGGTTCAGGGAAATTCTCAGGTGATCTAAATTGTAAGTCTAGACAGAATGTTAGGAATTTATTAAGATCCGTTCTAGAACTCGAAACACAACAATAAAATCAACCAACTCTCGCTGTGAAGACTTTCTATGTCTAAACCCTAGAATTCCAAATCTCTTTGCAAATCCTATCAATTCAGACAAGCATTAAAGTTCAGGTTCGATTGTTCACAAAATCCCTAAACCAAATCTCTTTGCGAATATGTATTTTGCTCATCTAACACTAGTTCAGGCAATCAATAATACTCTCGCATCTATTAATTAACCTAAGATCAGATTCTAGGTCATGAAGCTAAAATCAGCATTAAACACAAATCCAGATGAAGAACTCTAATGATATTATCCTAACAATTTAATTCGACCTAACAATTCATAAGCACCTTTGAAAAACCCTAAACCTAACTAGCAAACTACTCAACATGGTGAATGAAGAAAACATCATGAATAAATAAGATTGCATAAAAGAAATCAATAGAAACAAAGGAGTTCCAAATCTGCTCTTAAGGAGCCTAATTCTTCTCTCCAAAATCTCTCTAAAAATCTCTCTCTAAATCTCAAAACAGAAAATAAGAATAATAGTTGGTGGCTAAACAATGCCTTAAAAATCTATATTTATAGGTAAACTCGCGTCAGGGGCAAACTTGTAAATAATGGAAACTTCACCTGATTTCCTTTTTCTGATGGAAGTCCGATTTCTTTGGCGGTCTTCATTGGTGTCGATCGACACCACATGACTTCATCACTTCGGATGCTTCTCCAAAATGATCCAAAAAGTTCCATAATCTCTAATTATGCTCCAAACGTAGTTCAACCTGCAAAGACTCTAATAGGACTCTAAAAATACCAAAAGACTCTATAAAAAGACTTATATCATGGTCCAAAAACCGATAAAAACCATGATATCACTTGGCGGCTCTCGGATAGAAACCCCGCCGAGATGTGAACCGACCGAGGAGCTCCCGGGATATGATGTTTCGGCTTGGCTTGTCTTTATGATAGTAAAGTGCAGGGTGTTCATGGTAGTGATCTTCCGGCTTGGCTTGTCTTTGTGATAGTCAAGTGCAGGGTGATCGCTGAGGGGAACTGGCAGACCACTTAGAGATTCTCTGTGTCCACGCGTGTGTGTGTGCGTCGTGAGGACGCGGGTTTGGTGCTGAAGTGGTAGCACCGTTGTTTATAATTTAACGCTTGCATATAGATCTAGGATTGCATGCTTCGGCTATTTATTTTATGTTGCTTCGGCTATTGCATGATTGTTTGCTTGCTTGTTGTTTGGGGATTTTCTTGGGGTTTTTGTTTCTTGGGGTTTTCTTTCTTTAAGTGGGTCCTGGACTCACTGAGTAATCTTTGATTACTCATTCTCCCTTTTCTCTCTCGCAGGAAGACTTAGTAAGCCATTGGGATTAGAGGGTGATGTGGACGTTAGGACCACCGGAGTAGTTTCGAGTGCTTTTGTAAAATTTAGTAAGTTTGTTAGTACAAGGGTTTTGTTTTTATAATATTTGAAATCTCGGACGGATCCACTATGTAATATAAATAAACGCTTTGTAATATGTATGTTTGATGAAATAAAAGCGGATTTTCTATCTATAAAACCCTTGTGTCTTCCGCTGGTAGAATGACTTAGTACGAGTCCTCACAACTCTCGGCTGAAGTACGGGTTAGCAAGTCTTAGGCTTCAGTCGGGAGGGTCGAGCTAACTTGCCGGGACGGCCTTAAGCTTAGACGTGATCTAAGACGGGCTGACTTATCGAGTGAAACTCGGCATTTGTAGCGTCTTCGATCGGAACTGGTCCTATTCCAAATTGGGGGTGTTACAAAAGGTGGTATCTGAGCATGGTTTCCGTATCATGCTTCCGGAAGAAAGGGATTTTCAAAATGTTTTCAAAAATGTTTTCTCGAGTCAAAAATGAGTCGCAAAAGCACCATTAGGAATCTGGTCACGTCCACAGAGTAGGTCTAGGTAGGGTATTGGGGAAAACCTTTTCCATTAGGATAAACCTAACCGTGCAGATTTTTATCGATGGACAGAAATGGCGCCAAGGAACCGACATGGTGAGAGAAACCAAGGGAATTCGTGGTTTGGTGGATATAAACCGGGTGGATCAGATTCATCAGGGGATACAAATTCGAATGAAGTGCATTCCTTCGAGATTACTGACTACGATGCATACACGGGACAGAGCACCGTAGAAGGAGAAAATTTGGCAGATCAGTTCACATATATGTTCGGCCAACAGTCATATGAAGGAAGGGCCGGAGAAGAATATTACTATCCGGAGGCACCAATACCAAACTCAGGGCCGGAGATTATTGTGCCATCTACGGAGATTATTGAGATATCATCCGGAGAAACTACGCCAAACTCATGGGATCAGGACAGCCCAACAAGTCTGTTACCTCGCATCCCGATGCCACATGTCTTTGTACCGGGATACGGGTTATACCCCTACATGCCAACGGAGTCCAACCCAATAGATTATGTGTACCCTTTCATCGTCACTGAAAATGGTACCGAGGACATGACTGCAACTGTCCAAGAGAATCTCGCAAGAAGAGAAGGCCAAGTTGAGAACGCAGATCCAAGTGAGCGAGTCTACGGGGAAGAAGGATTTGTGGATCCAAGGTATTCACCAACCTGTTGGACGGTGGAACTGACACGCATCCCAACTGGCACAGAAGAGACCATGGAACATCTAACCGATGGACACAGCGAGACGAACATAAACCCGGAGCACTACCCGAAAGTTTCCTATGACATAAGCCAGCTGTTCGGACAACCGGCTATATCATAAGCAAATCTCCGCGGACCCGACTACATGGTATCTCCGATCGAGACGAATGAAGAAATTAAGTTCCACACCGATGAGAGCCTGAATCAGAAGGAACCAACTCCGACATACGAGCAAGGCGAATCATGCCGGAGGGGAAAACGCCCAAAAAGAACTCCTCGCATGAGCGTTCTGCCACCCGAAAGGGTAATGATGAGTATGCGATGCAGCACGTGTGGGGAACGAGGACATTTTCCCCACACTTGTCCCAATGCTCCAACTTCGAAGTCGTCCAGCCCTAAACACAAGACATGTACCGAGTGCGGGTACAAAGGAGCGCACAAAAAGAATTGTTCGATGCGCCGAAAGCCACAACCACCGAATCCCGCTCACCGCCCTGTAACCTGTTCCGTGTCTCGCCAGCAGGACGAAGATCAGGCTCCCCGAAGAGTCAGGGAAGTTGGTATTAAGTTTTGGTCCAAGTCTGAGCCCAAACCAAGGTAAGTATGGGTGCTAACTCAGATCTCTTGCGTGTGGTGTGAGAAAGTCTCGTAGATCTAGGACAATTAGATAGAATCCGAGTGTGTCCTGGTGCGTGAGCTTAGTAAGGATTTCTCGGTAAGTCGGATTCGGAAGAGAACGACTTTACATTGAGATTTCCTAGTGAGTGAGAGTTAGATCCCCAAAAGTAGAGATAGGAAAACCAATTTCCCGTTTAGTCCGAACCTCTAGGATGTAGACCGAGGAGATTTAGGGGAATATAAGAGATGAGATCGAAATGGGGGTATGGTAGATGTGTAGATCTGGAATGAAGTCAAGACAAGCTATGGAAGCAAACGAAGGAAGCCAAATCAAGAAAAAGGATAACAGAAAGCCAACCTTAGAGAGAGAGAAGGAAATGACGACATCTAGGAAAGCAATGGTATGAGACGAAGCAATTGACATAATGGTGGTAAATAAGAATCCGAGGCTACGGCACCAAAGGTCGATAGTAAGTGACGACACCAAGAAGAAAGATGGCCAGAAGAACAGATGGTGGTATCTTAGAAGAAGAGGATTCGGGACGAATCCTATTTAAGGGGGGGGGGAGAATGTAATAACCCGGTCTAAGAGCTAAATTACCCGGACAGAGACTTCGGTAACGGAAACCCCTCTTCACAATTTTAAAAATTATGGGATTCAGCATGAAGATAGCCAAGGCCCCAAGGAAGACCATGCAAAAAGAATTAGCTCAATAAACATTCTCTCGAGACCTACAAAATTCACGCAATCCGGTAGACGTTCAAGAGCTGCGGAATGAGTCAGTTGGAGGAAGAATTATTTCGGCCAAGAACCAAACAACTCGTGAGTCTAAGCAACATCAACTAGGCTTAAGAGGAGTCCATTCATCAATTAATATGGCCAAGATCTCGAATAAAACAAGAGGAAACCCATGGATCCGAAGTTATCATCTGTTATGTCCATTTCCGTCAAAACCACAGTTCAGTTGGGTAATCCTTTGGCAACCAAGACAGGAGTCCGAGTTTTATGCATCATTGGAGGGCAAAAGAGATGTTTTCCATCAGCCAATTTAGTCACATGGAGTATTAGAGAGTAAAATGCACAAAAGAAGGAAAATAAGCAATTTTGGACCAATGAGAAGCTTCCACCTTAAGCTTGAGGATAAGGATGAGTTGGCTAGTCTAGGAGCTATGAGAAGGAGCCTATGGCATAGAGTAAAAACGTGGCTTGGAGTTAAATAAAGGAGGAGACTAGAATTTACCTACCTTGAGTTGTTACCATGGGTAACTTTTCAATTATAAATACCCCATTTCCCCTCATTCTTCATTCCCACTCCTAAACCCCTTTTGGAAACCTTAGAGAGAGTGTGTGAGTGTGTGTAGAATAGAGAGAGAGCTTAGATTTGGAATGTCGCTTGGTAGTGTAAGCTAGTTCCGTGTCCAGTTTGAGGTGAGTCCCGATAGAAGTGGACTATCGCGGTTGTTGTTTGTAACGCAGTGTAGATCTCAGATCTGCATTGTAGTGCAACTCTAGCCACGATAGAATATGTTTTATGCTTGTATGTGTATGTGTGGCTAACATGTGTTGCAGGGAAGCTCGGATCTGTGTAGATCCGAGGGTATACTAACGTTTTAGTGCAGGTTCGGCCTCCGATCTGTTAGATCTGTGTGCTGCGAGCCCCGTTGGGTGAGGTAACGGTTTGATGCATGTCCGTGGGACATGTTATCATCCTTACCGAGTGGTGTGAAGGGTGTAAGGACTGCCGGATCTTTGATCCACTTGCATGTTCCTTCACCGTATGAGCGAGTGTACGGTTTATGGTAAAACACGTTGCATGGCTGGAAGGTCATGTATGCGGAGTTGTATTAAATGTGCATGAGCGAGGTTCAAGCGTGTAAGGCTTGTAACCGGAAATGAGAGTTGGGACTAGAGAAGTTCTGGCTTTGCTGTCACTCTAGGGCGCTAACTTCTCGGAGGTTGTGTAGAGGTGTGGTGGCGTTTGATCAACTGTGGATCAACGCGGTGTGAAGTTAATGGTGTTCGATCCATTATACTGCGGAGTCATGTTGGTGGCGCGTTATCCTTCATGACTTAGTGATGGTGTGGTCGGGGTTCCCCTTTCCTCATGCTTAGCTAACGACTGCTAGTATGGGAAGACTTGGAGAGACGGGATTGCAGCCTAGGGCCGAGTGCAGTCTGCGCAGGGTGTCGATCACAGGTTCGATCCCGTCCAAAATGGTTGTGTCTCTTAACAAGTTAACATAGGCCATGGGTTCGATGGTACTGCCATCTCAGTCGGCGCAGGGTGTCGATCGATACTGGTGGTGTCGATCGACGCTCGGGCAGATTTGCGGTTCGTACGTTCGGGCCGGCCTAGTTCATGGTTCAGTGCGATTAGTTCCTCTTCCTTGTTGCTTCTGGTACTGGGCATGCACCTGAAACCAAAGATAAGAAACTAAATTAGTACCAAAAATAAAACAAAAACCTAGTCAAAATCCTAGTACTAGATTCCATAGGCAGCTATTACTTCCCCGGCAACGGCGACAAAAACTTGATAGGGCTCAGGTTTTACCCTAATAAAACTACTGCAAGTGCACACAAATGCAATCGTAGTATAAGGGGTATCGAATCCCAAGAGAAGTGTTGGGGTCGGTTTTCACCCAGGCAAGATCGATCGAGGAAACGACTGGGTATGGAAGGAGAGTTCCGAAGCGCGCATAAACCGAGCGCAAACCGGGTTCGGCTCAGTACACAAACCGAGCACAATCTGGGCTCGGCTCGGTGCATAAACCGAGTACGATTTGGGCTCGGCCCGGTGCATAAACCGAGCACGGTTTGGGCTCGGCTCGGTGCACAAACCGAGCACGATTTGGGCTCGGCTCGGTTTGCAAACGGTGCAGGAACCGAGCCGAACCGAGCCATGCAAAAGCCGAGCACGACCCGGGTTTGGCTCGGTGCACGGTGCACAAACTGTGCATAAACCGAGCCAAACCGAACCAAACCAAACCGTGCACAATGTTGTGCAGAGACCGAGCCAAACCGAAGAATGTACAAGTTATGCACGAGCCAAACCAAAACAACATCTCCCCTTGACGATCCGAACAGCGGGACCACGAAGTGATCCAAACCCAAAAGCAAGGGACGAGGCCGAACCTAATAAAAATTGTTATGCAAATGGGCCGAGTCCAAGCCCACGAGGAGGTCCGAAGCGGAGTTCGCCGTAGAAGACGAAGCCTTGAGGAAGGGGAGATCAAGAAGAATCTACTAGAAGATTCTATGGATCTTCACTTAGATTTACGGATAGATATGTATAAATAGGACCCTTAGCTCATGGGGAGGGGGATCCGCGCTTGACCTAGCAAAACACTTGTACCATAAAAAGCTTATCCCAACAACTCTAATAAAATCTCCATCTTCGGATCTCTGTTTCGGTTTCTTACTTAGAATCTTTGCGTCCTCTTTATTTTCCTAACAGATAAATCGTTGTGAGAAATCCAGCACGCACAATTTGGCGCTAGAAGGAGGGGGAGTTAAGAGTATTCTTACACCAAGAATCGACGCACACGAGATCTAAAGATATGAACGGAAAGGCGAACGTCGATAATACCGCCACCGAAGCGAATCTTTCCGGAGGAGACGAGACTCCCGGCGCCACTCAGCATGGGCATATTCAAGCCGAGGCGATCTCACCATCATTGGCCGAGATGAAGAACGTGGTGACGACGCTGACGAAGAGATCGGCGGAGCAGGGCCAGACCTTTGAGATCCTGACGACGGCGAGCCGAGCCTTAGGAGACCCGGTCTCAATCCGACCAAGCTCAACTTCTCAACTCTAGGCGCCATCAACAGCCGACCAGGAGTTCTCCAGTTGAAGAGCATTCTCGGAGAACTGACGCCTGCAGCTACGAGGCCTGACATCACCGAACCACCCCGTCAGATCCGAAGAGGAATCGTCGAACAAGGAAACCGCAGCTTGACGGAATCCTAAGCGAATCCGTTGACATCTCTGCGGCCACGACGGTAACTGGAGGAATACGAGCCGAGGCGCTGAGATCACAACCTGACGTGGCTATCGCTGCGGCGCAACAAGCGAGAACCTCAGAAGAGGACCTTGGCTCGAAGACGCCTTGCCTGATCTGAAGGAACCTTAAGCGAGCTCACCGACGGTTCGACGGCCGCGGCGATGACTGGAGAAACCCGAACCGATACGGGATTGACGCAACTTGACGCGGCTGTCACTGCGGCGTAACCAAGCGAAACGGCGAAAGAGGAGTTCGGCTCGGAGCCACCTCGTTTTGATCCGGAGAGGAGTCGGCGAATGAAGGGACCCTAGATGAGCCCATTGACAGCTCGGTGACCGCAACGGTGGATGGAAGAGGTCGATCCGACGCGGAACAAACGCAACCTAGCATCTTGACACAACGTACCAGGTCCCCGAAAGAAGGGCTCAGCTCAAGAAAGAACGGAGACTTAGACAAAGAAGAGGAGTCTCTCTTATGCGTGCTGGATTACACATCAACGAAAACTTCACGCGACTATCGCCACGGCACAGCAAACCAGAACTTCGGAAGAAGGCCTCCGCTCATAGCAAGATCAAGACAGTCGAACAAGAGGAAGATCTCTTATAGGCCGAGCCGATGCACTACGCCGACGAGCCCAGTAACATGAACCGATGCAAATTTTCTCAGCTGCAGAAGAGGAGCTGGTCCCAAAGTGACAAACTTGACGAAATCCCAAACCTCACTTGCTCGGACAACCGCCAAATTCCGAGACGTCCGATCCCTGGGGTCAAAGACAATTGACATTACGCCAGAAGCAACAACTTAAACTGACATCGAGAGGAACAAGGCTTACTCAATTCATGGAGCCACGTGAGGCTAGCCTCCTCGAGTGATGACAACAACATTGCAAGCCGAGGCGATGCCCTTGACGGGACCTGAGCTGACCTGGCTCGGGGAGATGACGACAATTCGATCGCGAGTCCACAAAGAAACCAGCGCGGCACCAGGGAAGAGCCGCAAGAAAACTCGGCTGCATAATACCAATCGGTGTACACGAAAGACCTATGAGGAGCTCGTATCGACTACCATTTGGGAATACATTTGAAAAGTAGACTCAATTTACAAAAAGTTCAAAAGTAATCGAGCCATACCTCGATGAACACATGTAAGTTCAACAAATCATACTGCTGAGCACATCATTGGAAGAGAACTCGCCTCAGCCCTCGCTCAAACCAAAACAGACGTGATACACCGACGAGCTGAGACGACAGGCTGAGGCCAACATGCCGAGCTGCAGGGAATTACCCGAGCCCGAATTGACGTATGATACAGTAAGCACAGGTGGAATCGGGAGCGAATTTTTGAATGACGACTTTATGACAGCAAAAGTAAGCAGAGCCGAGGACACCAACAAGCCGACGTAACATTCGCCTCGGTATATGGAGCGAGAAACGTTGAAGAAGAACTCGGCTTCGAACGAAACAGACGTTTAGCGGAGGTGGCGGATATTATGAGGTTTAACGGAGGAAACTCAGACCCGCAACGAGCCATAGCTGAATCTGACGAAGTGCATACTTGCAGTAAGATTATCAACCCAAAACCCGAGCACAGTCTCGCACATATAAAGCTTATCTAGACTCACGCCGATCTGATTATCTTCTGGAAAATTCGTCAAACACGATTAACATTCATGCATGAACTACGAGGCAGCTCGCATCATGACGAGTTCAGTTGCCCCCCTCCCTAAAAAAAAAAAAACAAAAAAAAGGGAGGGAAGTGGGGTACGTATATTCATATACTCACACACTCTGTAAACTATAGAATTTTCAAATAAACAGTTTATTTATCTCAGTTTTTTAACCTTTATCATTTCGTGCGTTGTTGGCCACAACATACGAACATCTACATCCCAAACGCGATCCTAACCTTCACTTTTCTATACGAAACTATAAGGTTCTCTACATCCTACAAGGATTTAAGCGCGCTATATGAATTCAGACTGGGTATATCCAGGTCCAATATCCCTTGGGTATATCCTGAGAGATATTCTGACGGTTGTTCTCAAACGGGCTCGTAAGTCATTAAAACACGCAAGTCCTATGCTAGAAGAAGAACACCTAAACCCCAACTCTTACATAACTCTGGTCCTCGACATCTCATGAACATTGTACTGCTCGAGCGTTGATCGCCTAAGTAAATGATAATTAAAGATGTTCGGCCAACAGCCAACATACGGATCACGATTAAAGACGAATCTTTAATCGCTTCGACAAAGAAGTTATCCGTTATCTCGAACAGCTCGCTACTTAACGGAACTAGCGATTTCGGCGAGCCACGATCGCCTCACTGCTGACCCATTTACTTGTTATCATCACCTAAATGATAAGCCAACAAACGCTTCGGCAGAATCGTACAAATCCAGACACAATACTTAAGTCATAATAACAAAAACAAAAGCAAAATGCCAAACTTGGATAAACGGAAAGTTATGGATAAAGACGTCCAGGCATCAAGTTCAAACAACAATAAGACCTAATTCCGCGTATTTGGCGACAACTTTCTTCAGTCAAGACCAGTGGGGTCCTCTCTCGAGAACTCTAGCGCGAGCGTTGGAGGCCTCAAATCCCCACAAATATCCGTTGCGAGCCGCTCAAACTCCTCGTCGGCACCCATTAACTCGGCCTTTTTCTCGACCAACCTCGCCTTTTCGCTTTCCAAAGAAGGAGGATCGGGACCCTGCAGGATGCATATCAGCTCAAGGTTGCTGTTAACCTCGGCCAATTCCATAATCTTGTCCCTGGCACTTCCTTCAAGCAAAGCAACTTTCGCTTCGGCACCAGGCATCTTCTCGCGGTATCGAGTCGCGAGTTTGCGCTTCACCGCCTTACATGACCTTTCGAGGATCGCTTCGTGCGCCTCCCACGCTGACAAAACCTGCCTTTGCAAGGACGTCACTTCAGCTTCCAACCGAGCCTTCTGATTTAGCAGACCGGCCGACACCTTTTCGGACTCATCTCGTTTGCGCTTGAGATCGTCCCGCTCGGCCTCTAAAACTTCATAGCGCCTCATAATATCCGCCACCTTCCTAGAGTGCTCGGCCTCGGTCTCATCGAGCCTTGTCCTTAAACGGGCCGCCTCCCCACGGGCAGCTTCGAGTTGCTTTTGGCCGCTTTGGATGTCGGTCTCGTAGCCCGAAACGACCTCATTGGCCGCGGCGATAAACTAAAAGAAAAAGGGAAAGCCGGAGCGTGATAAAAAATATATAATAAAAAGGAGAGAAGGAAAGAAATCGGAAGGGGCGAGGCAAAACAAGACTCTACCTCGACTCCTGATAGCCTCGTCCGACTAGGCGTATTCCATGTTGCGAGGGCATCTACACGGGATCCTCGGCTCTACGACCATTGAAGAAAAAAGCCTGGGCACGCTCGACTCTCTGGAAGGAAAAACGTTTCTGCCAGGAAACCCGCCTACGCTTGAAAGCCTCGATAACGTCTAGGAGATCGTCCGGACATCTGGGCACCGATCGGATAACTGCGAAGCAGATATAAAAAAAAAGGGGGAGTTAAGTTAATAGCTCGGCTCGTCTGATGCAAAAAATTGGAGAACCTTCAACCTCCGTCTCGATCTTTTACCTTTGTGGCCCCATTCTGTCTTCGTCTTTTTGATCCAAGTTGCCGAGACAGAAGCATCGTTGATAAGAACATAGAAGAACCGACTATCCCAGTCTTGATCCCTATCCGGAAAATCCTTGACTATTCTTCTATCCTTTTTGTTCCCGATGTAGAACATCTCCGTGCCAGGCCTGCGCCTGATTTCTATAAGGGCTTCGAATGGTGACACAGATCAAAAAATGCAGATCAAGCAGAACAAGTACATATCAAGCAGATCAAGCAGAACAAAGGCAGATTTACAAATAATCATATTATATTAAATAGTGTGACAATATAAAATTTACCGAATCATCATATTTGATTAAACAGTGAAAAGAATAAAACAAATACAAATTTTATAATAAAAGCAAAACAAATTCAATTTTTTATATAAGCATTAAATATAGTTATTTTAATAAATACGATTGAAAATTTAATCATTATATAAAGATTAAATATTATTACAACACGGTAAAAATGTAAAAAGAAAAATTATAGAGTATTTTTGTCTGCCCATAATGTATTTGCAATAGATTCTCAGATGTTTGCCATAAGATCTCCTTGTCCTATTTCTGCTTCTTCCATACCACTTGCTTCAACCACAGAACTAGTGTTGCCAATCTCTGTATGTCTTATTGTATCAGCAAAATCCTCATCTGAAAAATTTGAAATTCTAATAAAATTATGTAATCCCATTGTCGCCATTACCACTCTTTTCTGAACTTCCATATCATATCTAGGAAACTCACAAAGAATCCTCCATTTCTTCTTCCAAACTCCAAATGTCCTCTCAATAACAGAGCGCAAAGATGCATGATATCGATTAAACAACTCTTGTTTGTTTCTGGGGGGAGGACCATTGTCGAACTGTGACATATGATACCTGACAACCACATTTCGTGAAGATCTATAGGGAGCCAAAAAACCTTTTTTATTTGGATAGCCAGAATCGACCAGATAATACTTATCACCTGGAGGTAAAGAAAACATGGAATCACTATCTTGCGCCATTGTGAGAACTGCTGTATCGTGACATGAACCTGGTGCTCCATTCCAAACATATGTGAATAACATATTCAAATCACATATCGCCATTATATTAAAAGATGTTATACTGTGTCGGTTCCAATACATTCCTTGTATTTCAGGTTTCACTTTCACGCAAACATGAACTCCATCCATTGCTCCAACAAAGCCACTAAAATATGGCCAATATGTTCCATCCATTACTAGTCGTTCTGGAATCCGTCTTAGCTCTTGTGTCGTTGGAGTCATGATATAATCACAAGCAAGTAACTCGGTCGCTCTCAGCACTTCAAAAAATTTTCGATTCACTGTCTCTTGTGTTCGTCCAAATCGTAATCCAACATCTCTCTGAACTTCGTTATGCCCACATATCCGTAGAAACATGGCCACACTCTCTTCAATGCTTACATTTAATGTTGGTTGTAAACCGTAACTCGTTTGCATTTTATCACACAATGTTCGAAAAACACCAAGTGACATTCTTAATAGCTGAAGACAAGCAGCATTATCTTCTTGTAATCGACGCCAAATATTTCTCCATCCCAAACCGCCATCAGTTTGGGCTGGTCCTCTTTGAAAATATCGATTGTAGTAACTTAAGGATGGTTGAATTATTAACTCTTCAAACTGCTCGTTTTCCAAATTCCACAACTCAATTCTCTCCTCGTAACTTAGATTGTGGACACCATGTGATCGCAATTGACATATACGAAAAGCCTGAAAATTGGTAAACACGAAGTAAAACTAAAATCAAATTTCTAATCACGAAGTAAAACTCAAATCAAATTGATATGAAAATACAATGTTCAATAATGCATAATACATAATGGATAATATAAAAACATTGAAACATAACATAATTGTTAATTACAAAATACAAGCACTACTAACTAATTTTCTCCTCCTGAATCACTTTCATTTAAATTTGGTCCTTCTTTATTTCCCCAAATGTTGAATAATCCTCCTACTCTGCGCGTTCTTGGTATTCGTGCATCTGCAGAATAATTTGTGAAACCAAATTCTGGTGATACTCCCCTGTGAATGTTTGTTGAAGTACGACCTTCTCCTCCTAGTGAAACTCCTTGTTGAGCATTCATTGTAGTTTCTACTTCAGCTCCCAATGAAAATCCATGTGGAACATTTGTCGGAGGAATCGATCGTGCAGCATTTGGTGATGAGCCCCATTGTTAGTTATGTGGTGATGAACCCCATTGTTGAACATTTGATCCTGAACCCCATTGTGGAATATTTGATGATGAACCCCATTGTTGAACATTTGGAGGTGTACCCATTGTGGAACATTTGATGATGAACCCCATTATTGAACATTTGGAGGTGTACCCCCATTGTGAAACATTTGATGATGAACCCCATTGCTGAACATTTGGAGGTGTACCCCATTGCTGAATATTTGGAGGTGTACCCCATCGCTGAGCATTTGGAGGTGTACCCCATTGCTGAGAACCATGACCCCACTGCCCACCTGAAGTTTGACCCCATGAATTATTGCCGCCAGAAGATGGACTACCAGAAATAATACCACCTACATTTGGACTCCCAAAATTTTGACCCGAGGCTAACCGCTTTCCAACATACTCACTGTCTGGTGTATACCCAGTTAGAGCTTGTAAAAATTGTAGCTTATCTTCGAGAGTGCTTTCAGCTCTGTCAATGAAATACTTACGCCAAAATCTATCATCTTTGAATGCTTGAATGCATGCCCAATAAAAGTCAGTATTCTTTGCAACGTCCATCGATTCAAATATTTTAACAGCCATGTCGCACTCATCGTAATCTTCTTGATCAAAAAAATTCGGGCGCAGTTGTTGTAAACTTTGGCGTTGAAACTCTCTAAACCCAGCCATTGTATCTGTTAGAGTTGTCTGAAATGATTGTTTTCTACGATTTCCTCGTGAACTATTCCCAGCAGAGGCTCGTGAGCTTCCCGCAACTCTGTTGGTAGCATTTTCACGTCTTACTCTTCCTTGTTGTGTAGCTCTGGAAGCAGGATTCTGAAACGGATCATCAATGTTAACGCGATACACCTCTTCATTTTCTTGTGTCTCTGGAACTTGAGTTTGTGCCATATCATCACCATATGTTTCTGAATTCAGATAACCTTCATCATTAGCTAAGCTCTCGTTCATCATCTCTTCTCTTCTTTGGTTCACAGAGTATTGAGATTGCGAGTGCACGTCGTATAATTTGAAACAACGCTGCATAAGATCCCAAAATTCTGGTGGTTTTCGTTTAAATGATTTTATAATTTTACAAACCTGTCAACAAAATTATTAAAAATTGAGTTAACAAAGTTTTCATATTCATGAAGTTACTTAACATATTTTGAGTGTGGTAAAGTTTAAAAATACTTACTTCACGATCTCTCCACCATGAATCAGATGCAGATATCACGGATGTAACGGGATCAACCGAGATACCCGTAGACCTTTGCATAAGACTCGTATACTTCTTGTACTTTCTTTTCATATGATCAAGTTTTTCTTTGAAAAACTTGTAGCTTATATCAAGATTGAACTCTTGGTTGAACTTTTCAACTATAAACTCTTTAGCAAGTGGTGAAGGGTCTTTTAAACTGTAATTATTCATGGCAAGTGCTTGGTCGTACAACTCAAGAAATATTCTTTCTCGTCTAAGATCCCATTTGAAATGGTCTTCGGTCTAGAAATTTCAAAAATTGTAAATGTATTATTCACTAAACATGTAACTAAACTAGAACTTTTAACATATAATAGTAAGAATTTTACTCGTGCTGATGTTTCTGTAAGACGAGTACCATGTGATTGCATATTTTGTCCACGATTACACGACATATCTACAAATTTGACAATGATATTAATTTTATCACATAACATATTTATACATATGTAAGGAGTCAATAAAAATAATAAATACATTTTTTAAAAATATAATAAAATTTTATTAATTTACGATTATATTATATGAAAGTTCTAAAATAAACATGCATATACATTTTTAGAAATATATAACATTTTTAGTTATATATTATTGAGAAATTTCTTCAAATCACGATTTTTTTATTTGATTATTATAATATTATTTTAAATAGTTTTAAATTTATAATTGTATCCAAATATGTTAATTAAGGAATATGTTAGTTTTAAATAAACATGCATAGACAATTTTAGAAACATATAACATTCTTAATTACATATTATTAGGAAAATTCTTTTTTTTTTTTTTTTTTTTTTTTTTTTTTTTTTTTTGTCAACAACCTCATACTCTTAGAACGACCCATCTAACCAGGCCGGTGAAGTTGAGTTTACATAATGTAGATGATAAAGGTGGTCACGAGCACTCCGTGCTAGCTTGTCCGCCTTTGTATTCTGCGCTCTTGGAATATGTGAAATGGAGAAAGCCTGGAACTCGCTCCTACTCCTCTCGTATTCCTCCAAATGGATAGAAAAAGCCGGCCACTCCGCTGGATTGGACACCATCTTCACCAGTTCAGAGCAATCTGTGACGAATGTCATCACCAGTCTCCGGGCATCAAGCATACAGTGCATTGCCCATATCAGTGCTTCCAGCTCTGTATGCAAAGGTGATATACTTCGTCCTACATTTTTTGCCCCCATTAAGGTGCCCAACGTTCCAACTTCTTGGTTATACCATCCCAGCCCTGCATTGGTGACCCCTTGCTTCCATGAGCCATATGTATGACATACAGGTCCATCAAACCGTAGAGGCATACCATGACCGTTTTGTACTATGTCAACCTCGGATTCCATTGTTTGTGCTGCCTCCCATGCTAGTGACTCCGCCGTTGCTAGCCGGACTATCTCCCTTGGATCCCGGTCAATGTTCGAGAAAATCTTATCATTCCTCATTTTCCAAATATACCATAAAAGCCAGGGGTACATCTTCATATCCTCATGGACTGGGAGATGCCAAAACAAGTTTGCCATATTAGAATTTAGCGCCTCCGTTGGAAAAGTGTGCATCGGTGTGGGAATCGGCGATAAAGCCCATACTTGAAATGCCGGAGGGCATTCAAAAAGAGTGTGGTTTATCGTTTCCCTCTCTGCCCCACATCTACTACATTGAGGGTCACAACTTACGCCTCGGCTACGAAGCTTATCCATAACTGCCAAGCATCCCGATATCATTTGCCATAAAAAATGTTTCATTTTTGGTGGGCATTTAATCTTCCAGATGTGGGCCTGAAGTTGGCTCAAATCCGGTCCAAAGAAACGCAGGTTATCACTCTCTTGGTGGCATTGTTGTGCCAAAAATATCCGGATTTTACAGTGTACCTCCCTGTTTTTGTATAGTTCCAACCCCACTCATCTGCCCGTTGTGCCCTTGTCGTTGGAATATTCAGAATTAATGGTATATCCTCCGTATCGATTATCTGTTCCAATAGTGGTATATTCCACATTGATGTTGCGGGATCAATTAATTGATTGACTGTCAGCTCGGGATAGTATATATATCCTTTGCTTGATGCTGATCTTGGGCGTGAGGATGGAATCCAAGGGTCATTCCATACCGATATAGAATGACCCGAACCAACTCTTTTGATGAGCCCTTTTTGTACCAAAGATCTAGCTGATGTAATACTCTTCCATCCATAAGATGGTGAATACGATCGTATGGGATCCAGAGGAGTTGCATTCCTGAAATAGCGACCCTTGAAAACCCTTGCAAATAGTGTTTGTGGGGAATCAATAAGACGCCATAACTGTTTGGCGAGCAAAGGCGTATTAAAATCCTCAATAACTCTAAACCCAAGACCCCCTTCTTGTTTTGGTTTACATAACTTCTTCCAAGAGAGCCAATGCATACCCCTTGTTTGTCCATTATTACTCCACCAGAAATTTGCCACAGTACTCGTCATCTTCGTTGTTAGCGTCTTTGGTATTCTAAAACAAGACATTACGTATGTGGGGACCGCCATGGCCACCAATTTGATAAGAATCTCTTTCCCCCCTTTTGATAAAAATTTGGCCGTCCAACCATTGACCTTCTGATGTTGTTTATCCAATAGAAAATTAAATATTTTCGTTTTGTCTCCCCCTAGACTTTCCGGAATACCTAAGTATGTTCCCATACCTCCAATACTGGTAATGCCTAATGTAGCATGCATAGACTCCCTTACCCCCATATCAACGTTATGTCCATATTGAACAGACGATTTATCATAATTTATTTTTTGGCCTGACACTGCCTCATATTGCTTAAGAATTTGAAGTAGCACTAAGGCCTCCTCCTTCGTTGCCTTGCAAAAAAATAGACTATCATCCGCAAAAAATAAATGTGAAACAGCCGAGCTTGTCCGTGCAATCCTCATTCCCGTGATCAATTTATCCCCCTTTGCCTTCCGCAAGTTAGCTATTAGTACTTCTGTGCAAAGAATAAAGAGATATGGCGATAGAGGATCCCCTTGTCGAAGCCCTCTTCTCGGTTTAATATTTCCCCTTGGTTGACCATTAATTAGAACTCTGTATTGTACTGATTCAATACACCACATAACCCACATTATCTATTTCTCCGCAAACCCCATTTTTCGGAGTAAATGTTCTATGAAAGACCATTCAACCCGATCATAAGCTTTACTCATATCCGTTTTAACTGCCATAAATTGCTTTTTGCAAGAATTATTTGTCCTCAGTCCATGGAACATTTCTTGTGCTATTAAAATATTATCCGAGATAAGCCTTCCTGACACAAAGGCTGATTGTGTTTCCGAAACCAATCTGGGTAGAAGAATCCGCAACCTTTGACACAAAACTTTAGAAATAATCTTATATCCTACATTGCATAGACTAATTGGTCGTAAGTCCGTCATCCGGGTTGGTCTCTCCGTTTTTGGAATAAGACAAATGTTCGTTAAGTTTAACCTTTTGTCGAATGCTCCTGTTATTAGAAAATTATTGACCATATGTACCACATCTCCCTTTATAATCTCCCATGATTTCTGGAAAAATAACGCTGTCATACCATCCGGGCCAGGGGCCTTTTCTGGATGCATCATAAATAAAGCCCTCTTGACCTCCTCCTCAGATGCTAGTCTAAGTAGTTCCTCATTTTCTCTTTCCGTTATTTCCGGTTTTATTTCTCCTAATGCTTCCTCAAAGGCCGTTGGGGAAGTCGTCTCAAAAAGATCATGAAAATAATCCACTGCCACTTTCTCTACCTTATTATCGCCATCTACCCAAACACCCTGACTATTATGTAAGCCAATCAAGCGATTTATTGTTCGCCTCTGTTTTGTTGTTGCATGGTAAAATTTCGTATTAAGGTCCCCACATTTGTTCCAAAGATTTCGACTTTTTTGTTGCCAGTATTCTTCCTCTTCACGATAAGCCTCTTTTAGTTTTTGAGTTATTGCATTCAGTTCCTCTTGAGTACGATTATCATCATTTTGTATTTCCTCAAGTTCCCTTTGTAGTGTTTCAATTTTATTCCTCTCATATGATTGGTTTTCTTGTCGCCAGTTTGATATCGCATGTCTACATGTTCCAATTTTATCCACCAAAGAGTGATTTGAAATCTCCGTATTAGTATTCCAACCTCGAGTAATTGCTTCCATCAATCCTTCCTGGCCAATCCATTGCTTGTCGAACCGAAATTGGCGACCCCGTTTTATTTTCCTTGATTGGATTGTTGCCACTATGGGCCGATGATCCGATCCAATCATCCGTAAATATTCCACATATGAGAAGGGAAATAAGTCGTGCCATTCCTCTGTAGCAAGACCTCTATCTAACCTACATCTTACATTTTGTCCACTTCGCCAACCCTTCCAAGAGAGTGTATTCCCTCGATTCGGAAAATCAATTAACCCGCAATTGTCAATCATGGTATTAAAGCCAATGAAAGTAGATGCACGTCTAAGTGCACCTCCTTGCTTTTCGTGATTGCCTCTAATCTCATTAAAATCTCCGATTAAAAACCACGGTTCATTTCTTGTCAAACTTATTCTCGTTAGCCGTTCCCATACTTGTTCTCGCAATTTTGTAACCGGATCACCATAAACAAAAGACATATATGTTTTTTTTTCCTTTCATTGTTGTTTCCGTATCAATAACTCTTTTATTAGCAAATAAAATCTAAACATCATAAGTTTTATTATAGAAAAGGGCAAGTCCGCCACTAGCCCCACACGGTTCCACCGTATACAAGGAATCATAACCAAAATGCAACTGAAATTGCTCCAAAAATTAAAACATTGTTTTGTCTCAGAAAGAAATAAGAAATCCGGTCTGAATTTTCTCCAAATCTCTCTAAGATAGCTTATTGTGTACCTATTAGGAAAATTCTTCAAATCACGATTTTGTTTTATTATAATATCATTTTAAATAGTTTTAAATTTATAATTATATCCGAATTTGTTTGTTAAGGAAGTAATTATATCCGAATATGTTAGCTAAGTAAGTAACTGTATTCAAAAATGTTAGTTAAGGAAGTTTTGGTTTTTTTAATTTATTAAAATAAATAAATGCTAATTAACAAAGATTTGGTATCCCAAAAATCATGGCATTTAAAAAAACGATTAATGGTTTTATAAACTTAATTTCTATTTATAAAACATTTTAAATATGTAATGAGTCAGTAAAATATTCTAAAAATTTATATGAACAAATAATATAACAATTTTTAGCTAGTTTTATTTACAATGGAAGGTTATTATAATACTATTTTAATTTGTTTTAATTTATTAATTGCATCCGAAAATGTTAGTTATGAAAGCTTTCATTTTCGTATTTATTGTAAGACATAAATGTTAGTTAACATATTTTAGGTAAAGAATTTGGTAAAATATTTATATGAATGATTATTTGCATAATATTGGTGAGTTTTTATAGAAACAATGTTTATGAGATACCTTTTAAAAAAGGAATCCAAAATAATGTATTTAATGTGTTATTGTTGAAAATCAGAATGATTTTATTTCCTAAAATTTGGTTAATATTCAATCTTATTAATTTAAATTTATAAGTAATAATAAATTTTAAATCTACTATATTACTTATTTTTCGTTTAAAAAAAAACCTTTTAGATATTATTAGATTGTCTTCAACAATTTATTAGTGATTGCAAACTAAAAATGAAAGAACTAAAAACGAAAATATTCAAAAACGTAAATATTGTACCATAAACCTAAACTTTTTATAACATATATGTTTCTCTATTGAAGCTATATATTTATAAATGATACCAAATTTATAAAAAAAAGAGTTAATACTACAACATAAACCTCAACTCATCTTTTAACATATTACAATTTTCATTAGTCATTGAAACATAAATAATTTCAAATACAACTAATGAAAAACAAATTTTTAATTTTTTTTTTAACTATCTTACTATAAAAAAAATAAAAGAAAAGAAAAACACATACCTTGATTTTGAGAATTTTTTTGATGGATGTAGATATATAAGGCAACCTGAAAATTAAATAAAAAAATTAGTTAAATAAAAGATAAGAATGCATGCATATGTTATAATATATATATGTAGGAAATAAATAAAATATTTATACTAAATAGAAGATAATAAATAATATATAGATATATGTTTTATATATCAATAAAAAAAATCTTTTCAAAAAAAAAATTTAACACTAGAAAAACGAAAAAAAAAACATATTTTTGATTTTGAGGGGATTTTCTTGAAAGTGAATCAAATGAATAACAAATAGATGCTATTTATAAGCAACTAAAAAGGAAAAAAAAAAAAACAAACAGCTTACATGCATTGGCTACCTGCCCATCGCCAACCTCCTTCCCTCTTTTACTCTGCAGGTCAAAAAAATTTCTCATATTTTCATCTGCATGCAGACCACTTAATAATTTTTTTTTTTTTTGTTCTGTTCTAAAAATGTTGAATGGCACACAAAAGCAGATTAATCTGCTTTTTTTCAAAATCTGCTTTTAGTCTGCTTTTCTCATGTCTTACCATTCAAAGCCAAGATTATCGAGATGACCAAGCGTAAGCTCCGTGTTACATTCGAGACTCAAAATTAGCAACCCTACGAGATGCCTTATCAAGCGCGGCGTGAATTGAGCAAGGGCTAATCCATACGACCACAAATATTCCGAGATGAGCTGTGGGATCGGGAAACACAGCCAGCATCCGTCAAAGAAGACTTCGTACGCCGTAAAGTGACCAGGCGGGGGCCTTTCGGCTCGGTCTGCTGAAGAAGGAAGTCTAAACTCAACCCCCTCTCTAATTCTGAAATGAGCTCTCAACTCCAACAACATCTCGGCGTCGAAAGAGAAGACATCAGGTTCGCCTCGGATTACTGTCTCTAATAAGAATGAATCGGAAGATCAAGAACAGCCGGAAAACTTAAAGATTGATCGAAAAATTAAGACGGATGGCGGCAGTTCGGAAGAAATTCGAAGAACTCTGATCAAATCAGTGCGCAAGCGAGAGAGAAAAAAGAGAATAAGCTTTTGAGAATTTTTGAAAAGCGATGATAATGAAGGAGTAGGAAGGAACCTCGATGTTTTATAGACAAGCCAGCGCATCACCTCGGGAACACGCGAGACGGTTCCGCTTCCCAATACAAGCCCATGCCTGGAGAACATAGGCCCAAGACCAGCGATATCGGCCCAAAATCAAAAGCCCACATAAAAAAAATCATAAAAATTCCCTAAGTGTCAAACGCTCCGAGGTGAATGGTTACCGCGGGAACGACCGAGGCGAAAGTTCGGTTCAAGAAAAAGAACAACCACCTCGGTCACAACTCGCACGCTTCGGCAAATGAGTTGGGCATCGTGGTAGCAAGTTAAAAGCCGAGCAGAAAAATTAGCACCTCGACGACGAGCTTCACACTTCACCTCGGCAAACAAGTTTATCTTGGTAAGAAGAGCCAAGCCAATCACTCACCTCAACACTCGAGTATAAAAACGTCTCGACAAAAAGTTAACTAAACACTTAAAACGTCTCAGTAACGAAGTCACTCACCTCGGCACTCGAGTACAAAAACGCCTCGGCACAAAAAAATTTACTTCGTCGCTTAATCGGAGCATTTCGGGAACGAAGTGAAAATGCCTCGGAACAAAGTGAGACGTCAAGGACACAAGGCCAAACGCCTCGGACATCGATCTTACCTAACTTAACACCTCGTCACACACACTCGTGCGTCTAACAAGCTGGGGGGCTAACTGTTGGGGTCGGTTTTCACCCAGGCAAGATCGATTGAGGAAACGACTGGGTATGGAAGGAGAGTTCCGAAGCACGTATAAACCTAGCGCAAACCGGGCTCGGCTCGGTACACAAACCGAGCACAATCTGGGCTCGGTTCAGTGCATAAACCGAGCACGATTTGGGCTCTGCTCGGTGCATAAACCGAGCACGGTTTGGGCTCGGCTCGGTGCACAAACCGAGCACGATCTGGGCTCGGCTCGGTTCGCAAACGGTGCAGGAACCGAGCCGAACTGAGCCACACAAAAGCCGAGCACGACCCGGGTTTGGCTCGGTGCACAAACTGTGCATTAACCGAACCAAACCAAACAGTGCACAATGTTGTGCAGAGACCGAGCCAAACCGAAGAATGTACAAGTTGTGCACGAGCCGAACCAAAACAACATCTCCCCTTGATGATCCGAACAGCGGGCCCACGAAGTGATCCGAACCCAAAAGCAAGGGACGAGGCCGAACCTAATACAAATTGTTATGCAAATGGGCCGAGTCCAAGCCCACGAGGAGGTCCGAAGCGGAGTTCGCCCTAGAAGACGAAGCCTTGAGGAAGGGGAGATCAAGAAGAATCTACTAGAAGATTCTATGGATCTTCACATAGATTTATGGATAGATATGTATAACTAGGACCCTTAGCTCATGGGGCAGGGGATCTGCGCTTGACCTAGCAAAACACTTGTACCCTAAAAAGCTTATCCCATCAGCTCTAATAAAATCTCCATCTTCGGATCTCTGTTTCGGTTTCTTACTTAGAATCTTTGCGTCCTCTTTATTTTCCTAACAGATAAATCGTTGTGTGAAATCCAGCACGCACAGGAAGTAGATGCTACACTAAGGTTTCTAAATTCAGATTATGCTAGGTCGAATAATAAGAAAGTAAACTAAAGCAAGAAATAAACTAGTAATCACGAAATAGGTTCTTAAAATCAGGAGACTAAGACGCTAGGTTCAGGAAAATTCTCAGGTGATCTAAATTGCAGGTCTAGACAGAATGTTAGGAATTATTAAGCATTGTTCTTGAACTCGGAACAGTAATGTAAAATCAACCAACTCTCGCTGCGAAGATTATCTATGTCTAAACCCTAGAATTCCAAATCTCTTTGCAAATCCTATCAATTCAAACAAGCATTAAAGTTCAGGTTCAATTGTTCACAAAACCCTAAACCAAATCTCTTTGCGAATAGGTATTTTGCTCATCTAACATTAGTTCATGCAATCAATAACACTCTCGTGTCTACTAATTAACCTAAGATCAGGTTCTAGGTCGCGAAGCTAGAATAAGAATTAAACACAAATCCAGATGAAGAACTCTAATGATTTTATCCTAACAATTTAATTCGACCTAACAATTCATCAATCACCTTTGAAAACCCTAAATCTAACTAGCAAACTAATCATACATGATCAATGAAACAGAAATCATTATTTGAATAGAAAACATGAAAGGAATCAATAGAAGAAATAAAGGGGTTCAAAATCTCTCAAAAACAGAGTATAGGATCTATCTCCCCAAAAGCTCTCTAAAATCTCTCTCTAAATTATTGTGTGTGTTACCTAAACAATGGCTGAAAAACTATATTTATAGGCCTAGGTTCGCATCTTCAATTCCTTGGAAGATTAGGAAAAGTCTTGGAGATTTCCTTTTCTTCAAAAACTGGAAACTTCACGCTTCTGGAAATTGGAAATCCTGGTGTCGATCGACACCAATGGTGTCGATCGGCACTCATCGTGTTTCTTCAATCCGACTTCATTCCACTAAGCTCCAAAATTGTATCTAAATCTCCAATTTATCTCCAATTGTACCTGAACCTGTAAAGACTCTATATAGAATCGAAAATAGTCAAAAGACTCTATAAAACACTTATATCATGGTCCAAAAACGGGTAAAAACCATGATATATCACAGCCTAGGGCCGAGTGCTATCCGACGGGATAGCGGGAATCCATCATTGAGTCGTGGATGGTCCCGCCTGGGATGTGAACTCACTTGGCGGCTCTCGGATGGAAACCCCGCCGAGATGTGAACCGATCGAGGAGCTCCCGGGATATGATGTTCCGGCTTGGCTTGTCTTTATGATAGTAAAGTGCAGGGTATTCATGGTAGTGATGTTCCGGCCTGCCTTGTCTTTGTGATAGTCAAGTGCAGGGTGATCGCTGAGGGGAACTGGCAGACCCACTTAGAGATTCTATGTGTCCACGCGTGTGTGTGTGCGTCGTGAGGACGCGGGTTTGGTGCTGAAGTGGTAGCACCGTTGTTTATAATTTCACGCTTGCATATAGATCTAGGATTGCATGCTTCGGCTATTTATTTTATGTTGCTTCGGCTATTTATTTTATGTTGCTTCGGCTATTGCATGATTGTTTGCTTGCTTGTTGTTTGGGGATTTTCTTGGGTTTTTCTTTCTTGGGGGTTTCTTTCTTTTAGTGGGTCCTGAATTCACTCAGTAATCTTAGATTACTCATTCCCCCTTTTCTCTCTCGCAGGAAGCCTTAGTAAGCCATTGGGATTAGAGGGTGATGTGGACTTTAGGACCACCGGAGTAGTTTCGGGTGCTTTTGTAAAATTTAGTAATTTTGTTAGTACAAGGGTTTTGTTTTTATAATATTTGAAATCTCGGACGGATCCGCTATGTAATATAAATAAACGCTTTGTAATATGTATGTTTGATGAAATAAAAGCGGATTTTCTATCTATAAAACCCTTGTGTCTTCCGCTGGTAGAATGACTTAGTCCGAGTCCTCACAACTCTCGGCTGAAGTACGGGTTGGCAAGCCTTAGGCTTCAGTCGGGAGGGTCGAGCTAACTTGCCGGGACGGCCTTAAACTTAGATGTGATCTAAGACGGGCTGACCTATCGAGTGAAACTCGACATTTGTAGCATCTTCGATCGGAACTGGTCCTATTCCGAATCGGAGGTGTTACAGACATGGGTTTATTTCCTGAAGCATATGGAACCTTTGTAGAATGGAGTATCATGATAGAGAATCAAGCAGATAAGAAGATCAAGATCTCGAGGACTGACAATGGGCTTGAGTTCTGCAATCAGTTGTTCAATGATTTCTGTAAAGGAAAGGGCATTGTAAGACATAGAACATGTGCTTACACACCGCAACAGAACGGTATTGTAGAGAGAATGAATCGCACCATAATGGGGAAGGTGAGGAGTATGCTAAGTGATTCAGGATTACCTAAGAAGTTCTAGGCTGATGCAACTAACACTGCAGTTACTCTCATCAACAAGTCACCATCTTCTGCAATTAACTTCGAGATTCCACAGAAGAAATGGTCAGGAAGAGATCCAGTTTATAGTTACTTGAGAAGATTCAGGTGTGTAGCGTTTGTACACTCAGATGAAGGGAAGTTAACGCCAAGAGCCAAGAAGGGAGTTCGTTTGGGTTATCCTACATGAGTGAAAGGCTACAAGGTATGGTTGATGGAAGAGAGGAAGTGTGCAATCAGCAGGAATGTAATCTTTCAGGAAAATGCAGTCTACAAGGATGTGATTCATAGAGGGAAAGAGTCTGTGAATGAGGAGACCGAAACAACAGAGTCATCTTTTGATTTTTATCTTGGAAATTCAGAGGATATGAGCTCAGGTGGAGACGTTTTGGAAGAAGAAAATCAACCTGAAGAACAATCTGCAGGTCAGAGCTCACAACAGTCTGAAGAAGATCAAACTCAAGATGATGTTGTGCCAGAAACTTCAGAAAGCTATCACTTAGTTCGTGACAGAGCAAGAAGGGAATTTTGTTTCTATTTGTCCATAAGAAGAAGAAAAAGAAGAAAAAGACGAATCTCATGAATAATAAAAAGAATAAGAAAAAGACAAATAAAACAAACTGAAAGAGAAAGAAGAAAAAGAAGAAGACATAGACAAAGACTAATAAAAACCAGAAAAAAAAGAAGACAAATGACGAAGACCATGAAGAAGAAAGAAAAGAACATGAGAAAATGGGCGAAGGAGAAGAAAAACAGTAAGAGTAAGAAAAAATAAAATTGGTGCATAAATAAGATTACAGCAGAAGAAGGAGAAGACGAGAAAAACCAGAAGAGTAAGATCTATGCGAAAATGAAAATAATAAATAAAGAAAGAGAAGAGAAATCAAGAAACAAAGAGCAAGAAGAAGTCAGAGGAGATGAAGATGATTAATAAAAAAAATTAAAACACAAGGAAGAAAAAAAATAAAAGATAAAGAAGAAGATGAAGTCAAAAAAGAAGACGTTGGAAAAGACGAGGAAGAAGACGAACACAAAGGCGAATAAAGAAGAAAATGGACATAAACTAGGACTTAAGTAAAACCAAAACAAAATAAAAAGAAAACGTACCTAATATTGGGTTGCCTCCCACTCAGCGCTCGTTTTCAGTCATTAACTTGACTGTGTCGGAATTCAGACGTCTGGTGGATCAGAGGATGGCATCGAATGCTTCCCAGACGAATGTCTTCTCATCCATGGTGGTGTATAGGCATTAGGTGCATGTAAGCGGCCAAGGAAGTGAGGAACAACAGCAGGGTGGGACTTGAGTTTGGGTGGGACACTTTGTTTTCCTGTAGAAGCATCAAAAGCAATACCAAGCCTTCTACGAGAATCTCATTGCTTGCATAAGTGTGCAGCATCTTTTGAACATTTGTTATTCTTATTGACAAGATCAGGGGGTTTGGAATTGATTCCAAGAAATGCATACATTTGCTTCCTTCGAGGTTTCTGAGCAGAAGGATGTGGAGTCGTCTATTTGACAACATGAGATGGACTTGCAGCGTTGGAAACAGCTTCTGGTGTGATCCGCGTAAGGTGTCAATCGACACAGATGGTGTCGATCGACACCAACTCTGCAGCTCGAATCTCTGCACTCCTTCTGCAATTCAGCTCCCCAATCTTTGTCTCCATGATGAACACGTCTTCATCCATCAGTTTGGCATTGTTTAGACCTTCATCCTAGCCCAAAGTCATGAAGATATGATTATTTCCACTCCAATCTTCAAGCTCCACAGCTTTCTCAGAATTCTCAGCTAATGCCTTTTGAACAACCAGTTTGTTCACTTGCTCTTTAGAATCCAGCTCCTTGACATTTCCAGCTTTAGTGTCGTCTGAATGCTCCATGATTGGGTCTTGATCCATGGGCGATTCTACTGAAAACGTTTGACCATCGATGGTGGAAGGTCCCCTTAACTTGTCCATGTCAAAATTCATGACAACATCACCCAAATCAAGCTCCATTTCCCTTTTCTCACATCAATGATGGCACCAGCTGAAGCCAAGAATGATCTTCCCAAAATAAGAGGGTCTGCAGGTTCTTCATCATACTTCAAAACCACAAAGTCTGTGGGAATAATACAGCCTTCAATCTTCAAAGGAACATCTTCTAGAACACATTCTGGAATTCTCTTTGATCGATCAGCTAGGACAAGGGAGATTCTGGTTGGCTTGAAATCAGTCATTCCAAGGCTAACAGCAACTGAGTATGGTATCAAGTTGATACTTGAACCTAGATCACAGAGGGAATGAAGAAATCTTCTTGTTGAGATTGAGCAACAGATTTTTTTTTACCGTTTTACCTTAATGAAAAAATGGGTTTAGTTTCTTGGTTATGTGGTTAGGTGTTGGTTTGTCCAATCGGTTTATTCGCGTGGTTAAGTAGGTCTAGGGCGGCGGGAGCTTCATTGATTCTAGGGTTTTTTTACCTTATATATATGTATCTTAGGTCTTGAAAATATTAGGATTCCTCATGTTCTTAAGGTTTGGCATCTTCTTTGCTAAGTAGAAATCTGATGTGTCGCTCCCACGTTCGCTCTCACAAATTTTTTTTACCGTTTTACCTTAATGAAAAAATGGGTTTAGTTTCTTGGTTATGTGGTTAGGTGTTGGTTTGTCCAATCGGTTTATTTGCGTGGTTAAGTAGGTCTAGGGCGGCGGGAGCTTCATCGATTCTAGGGTTTTTTTACCTTATATATATGTATCGTAGGTCTTGAAAATATTAGGATTCTCGAGGTTTGGCATCTTCTTCTTCCGTTTGTATTTTGTATAAGATAAAAGACATAAAAGGTTATAATGGAAAGGTTAGGATTGCTAATGGCCACACCGTACCGATTAAAGGAATTGGAAACTTAAACTTGTTTGGTCATAGATCCAAAGCTCTTTATCTNTCACAATTGTCACAAAAGTTCTATGATCGTTGATTCTGGGGCTTCTAATCATATGGTTAAAGACTCGGAATTGATAAAAGACATAAAAGGTTATAATGGAAAGGTTAGGATTGCTAATTGCCACACCGTACCGATTAAAGGAATTGGAAACTTAAACTTGTTTGGTCATAGATCCAAAGCTCTTTATCTTCCAGAATTTGCATCAAATCTTATTTCTGTTAAACAAGCAACCAAAGATTTAGAATGCGATGTTATTTTTCGTACTGATTCTGTTTTATTTCAGGGTACTAAGACAGGGAAAATTCTTGGTAAAGGCAGCACCAAAGATGACTTGTACGTGCTGGAACAGATGGACAACATCACCCCGATCCATCATAGTTTCACCGCGACAAACCAGATTTGGCACGCTCGCCTTGGCCATCCGCATTTTAAAGCTTTAAAGTTGCTTATTCCAGATTGTTCGTTTGATCACAATAAATGTGAAGCTTGTCTAATGGGAAAACACCATAGGAATGTATTTCCTGAGTCAAGTACTTATAATAAATCTTTTGATCTTATTCATTCTGATATATGGACTTCACCATGTGCTTCTAGAGATAATAAAAAATATTTTGTTTCATTTATAGATCATTTTTCAAAGTATACTTGGATTTCTTTGCTTGCTCATAAAAGTGATGCGTATGAAGCTTTTATAGATTTCCATGCTTTTGTGACTAACCAATTTAATGCCAACATTAAGATCTTTCGATCTGACAATGGAAAAGAGTTTGTGAATTCAAAACTGCAGGGATTTCTCCATAAAAATGGAATTATACACCAAACGTCTTGCCCATACACTCCCCAACAAAATGGAGTAGCCGAGAGAAAAAAACGACATCTATTAGAAGTTGCACGAGCAATTATGTTTCATAGGAATGTGCCAAAAAGACATTGGAGAGATGCTGTCATCACTGCCTGCCATCTGATAAATCAAACCCCTACAAAAAATCTAGATGACAAGTCACCTTATGAGGTACTAAGAAACATTTCTCCTGATGTTAGTTATCTAAGAACATTTGGTTGTCTTTGTTATGTTCATGTACCAGGTAACTTGCGAGACAAGTTAGATCCTAAAAGCAAAAGATGCATCTTCATTGGCTATCCAACTGATCAAAAGGGATACAAATGCTTTGACCCCATAAGAAGCCGAGTTTATATCTCTCGTGATGTAACCTTTGTAGAGGAAGTGAGCTATTATAAAGAAAAGAACTGGGAAGACATTTTGCAGAGAGTTCAGTCACATGAAGACAACCAAGAGGGTAATGAATTTACTCCCGTGGAGAAGTTACGTGAAGATAAGTGTGACCAATCAGAAGGTGGGACCCAAGGTGGTGTTTCTGGTATTCAAAGTGATGAAATAGCTGCAGAAATTCATGATGGGGAACAAATACCTGCAGAAATTGAAAACCCTGCAGAAGCATTGGAAAATCAAGCTGCAGAAATTGAAGAAACTGCAGAAACATTGGAAAATCAAACTACAGATTTTGAGAAACCAGAGGAAGCATTGGAACTACAAATCGAAGAAGTTCAACTCCAAGATGAAATTATTCAGCCCCAAGGGAGAGGTATGAGGACGAAAATTTCTTCCTCTCGTTATCCATCTACGGAGTGGGAAAGCAAGATGGCTACCAAAGAAAGACATTCAACAATGCATCCAATAGAAGATGTCTATACAATATCGGGACTTCCAAAAGAACATCAAGCTTTTATTGAGAGGTTAGATAATGAAACAGAACCAAAAAGCTTTGAGGAAGCAGAGAAAGATGACTTGTGGAGAGAAGCAATAAAAGAAGAATTTGATTACATGGAAAAGACGAGAGCATGGGATCTAACAGATCTCCCTGAAGGAAAAAAAGTTGTAGGGAGTAGGTGGGTATTCAAGATCAAACGCAAAAGTGATGGTACTGTGGAAAGGTATAAAGCACGGCTAGTGGCGCAAGGATACACTCAAACATATGGAGAAGATTATACTGAAACCTTTGCCCCAGTTGCTAAACTCCACAGTGTACTGAATTTGCTATCAGTTACTGTGAACAAAAATTGGTCATTACAACAGATGGACGTTAAAAACGCGTTTCTTCAAGGAGAGCTTGAAGAAGAAGTATATATGTTGCCTCCACCAGGATTGAAGACAGACAAGGTTTTAAAGCTAAATAAAGCAATTTATGGATTAAAGCAATCTCCTAGAGCATGGTATATGAAATTAAGTCGAGCTCTTGAAGATTATGGATTCCAGAAAAAAGAATCAGATAACTCCCTTTTCACGCTACAAAGGGAGTCAGGTATTGTAATAGTTCTTATATACGTTGATGATATTGTTATCACAGGAAGTGATAATGACGGAATAATAGAAACTAAAGATTATCTCAAAGTCACGTTTGATATTAAAGATTTGGGAGATCTATCATATTTTCTTGGAATTGAAATAACTAGAGATAATCAAGGTCTATTTTTATGTCAAAGAAAATATATTCTTGACCTTCTTACTGAAACAGGAAAATTAAGAGCTAAACCTGCAAAGAGCCCAATCGAATACATCAAAGAGAGGACCACCAGAGAGCATTACGACAATATTCCACGATATCAACAAATTGTAGGTAAGTTGATATATCTCAATATAACTCGGCCTGACATATCGTTTGCTGTGTCACAGGTTAGTCGACATATGCATGCACCAACTATGGAGGACTGGAAGAAGGTTGAACGAATACTAAAATATCTGAAAGGCTCGCCAGGTCGTGGACTCCAAATGAAGTGTAATGGACATACAACCGTAACAGCGTATTGCGATGCCGATTGAGCTGGAGATGTAGAAGATAGAAAATCAACAACCGGCTATTGCATATTCGTTGGAGGAAATCTAGTCATGTGGCGAAGTAAAAAAACAGAATGTAGTATCTGTTTCAAGTGCAGAAGCGGAATACCGAGCGATGGCGAAAACTTCAAGGGAAATAGTCTGGGTAAAAGCATTACTCAAGGATTTGGGAATAGAAACACCCGATCCAACTGTTCTCCACTGCGACAATCAAGCTGCGATCCACATAGCGTCAAATGCGGTATTTCACGAAAAAACCAAACATATTGAAGTTGATTACCATTATGTTCGGGAGAAAACTCAAGCCGGAATCATTCGTCCAGTTTACATCAGAAGCAAGAGCCAATTAGCAGATATGTTTACAAAGGCAACCACTATCAAGTTGATGAATGAAGCACTAAGCAAGCTAGGATTGTTGGATCCATACAATCCAAGCTTGAGGGGGAATGTTAGAAAAGGAAGCTCGGAGGATTTGGAGAATATAAGATCTAAGCAATTATGAACCAACGGCTAGTTAATATTCTGTAATTATTGTCAATATTGTAGTTTCCTTTCTCTTCTATCTTCTTGTTATATATGTATCCTTCTTCTCACGCATATGCATAATATATATACACTTTTTCTCTTACATTGTCTTTTTTTACATACAAAATTCTTCATTTTGGATGCATTAGATGATTCCTCGTGTTCTCGAGGTTTGGCATCTTCTTCTTTCGTTTGTATTTTGGATGCATTAGATGATCTTTTTCGTTTTATTTTTTTGGTATCGTTCGTTTTTTCTTGGTCTTGGTTTTTTTATTGGTCTTGATTCTCTAACCTCTGCTGTTCTTTGTTAGGTTTCTCGTACTTTGTTTTGTATGAAACGTATCTAATATGTGTTTTTATTTTTTCTTTATTTATGCTCCATGGTTCGTTGGAGACGGGTGAGGTGTGCTGCAGTTTTATTTAGGCTCTGCTTTGGAGGTTTTCTCTCCGTCCGATAATCCACCGATCTTGTGATGGAAACTCTGATTTTTATTGGTTTATAGAGTTCTTAATTATGTGTATTGATCGGGTTTTGTAGGTGGTGATGTCTTACCTTTCCATCTCCCTCCGCCCCCGGTTATGTGCGGTGGTGCGGATCTCAAATCTGCTTCGTCGAAGTTTTTGGGTTGGATGGACTGTAATGGGTTATATCCAAAAGCAAGGCAACTAACGACATACACCTAACATACGCCGATTTTCCTTCGAAGTGGGTTTGGGATCGTCAGATAAATTGGTGGAGATCTCGACGTGTGGGTTCGCCGCGTCCGTGTCGTTTGTCGTATTGTCCCGAATCTTTAGACGAGCTTTATTACTTGCGTGTTTTGTTGCTCAGAGTCAAAGGTCTGTGTTCATTTGCGGATATTAGGACGGTAGGTGGTGTCGTTTACCCCACTTTTAAGGCTGCCTGTTACGCATATGGTTTGGTTGATGGTGATGAAGAGTATGTTGATGCTTTCCGTCAAGCAAGTGGCTGGTCTTCGGTTTATTCTTTGCGGAGGATGTTTGCTCTTTTGATCCATATTGGATCTATTCTTCATCCCATGCGTGTTTGGAACTCTGTCCGTGATGTGTTTATTCTTTGAGTCGCTCTATGGTCATGTTTTGGAAACCAATCCGTCGTTATAGTATAGGTTTTTGATTTGGATTTTCTTACGATTTGTTATATGGAAAGTTGTTTATTTTCTGTTATTCTAAGAGATGTGATTCTCATACTTTACATGGTAATTGCAGATTTATCACAAGTGTATATCGGTTACTCATATGATAGCGTACTATTGAACGCAAACAGAACATGTCGAATGCATATGTTCTACATAAAGGTAGAAATCACAAGAAAGAGCCCAATACTTCGTTGTGTTTTAAAGATTACGTATCTTGTGAATATCCTTTTCTTGTTAATCTTTTAATAAAGCTAAGCTTAACCTCCATTAATTGATAATGTGCAACAACTTACTTTTCGGCGTCTTATCCAAAAGCTTTGTTATGTTTGCGTATTATTTTAACCGTGTGTCATCATCGCTTGGTTGTTTTAGTTGGGTTGTGGTCATAATTAACATCTATTCGTATTTTATTTTATATTTTTTTTAATTTTTTCGAAAAGCATAACAATTCAAAAAGCTATGTTTTGGCAACCGTCCATAGAGCTGTTTGGTTGGTTGTATTTTCTCAGCTAAAATATGAAAACTTTTGATTACCTAAAAAATATATCATGAAATATAAACAGTTGGTCGAAAAAACAGATTTTTTTGTATATATATTGGTAAGTATTTATTTTGTTGCATCCATATCTTCTAGGGCTGTCTAATCTGTCTAATCTGGTAAAACCGAATCAAACCGAATCGAATCGAACATATGGTTGGATTTCGGATATATTATATTAACTGTATGGATGTAATAATTTCAAAACTGTAGGATCCGGATATGGTTGGATATTAACCGATAAAACCAAAAAAATCGATTAAACCGAAAAAACCGATTAATTATAAATCATAATATAATAATGTATAGTATACAATATGTAAATTATGTAACCCTAAAAATCTAATGTCTAAATAAATTTAAACCTTGATGGAAGGCCAATTTGAGAGAGTGAAACTTTGCTTTCGTTCAATTTTTTTAGTTTTCATTCTAAGTTTATTATTTTACTTTATTTGATGATGTTAAAGACTAGTGCTTTAGTGCTTTCGTTTTAAAGTTTTTTTTAGTTTTATTGATTTTATAATAGACATGGGTTTTACAATTTTAATTGTTTCTATATTTTCTACCTTTTATTGTTACTATTCTTAATTTCTATACAAAAAACCCAAATCCACATTATACCAAATAAACTTTTAGTTTTTGGTTAAAAACCAAATAAACCGAAAACCGAAGATATCAAAACCAAACCAAACCAAACTAGATATGGTATTAAAATGGTAGCTATTTTTTACTAACCAAATGTTAATCTTCTCTTATTGATATCTTCGAAAATGTAAGTCGTGAGTTTTTTAATTAGTTGATACGATAAATATGTAAATAATAATTTGGGCGTTTATTTGTTGGAATTAAACCCTAATTCATTTGGTTATTTGTGATACCGAAAAACAGGCGATTTTTTTTTTTTTACAACCTCTTGACATGATTATTTATTATTCCGGTAGTAATACATAACCCTAAATTATAAACCAGTATCGTGGTCGTAAGCACTGAAATTAAATAATATATTTATTCTAAGTAACAAATTGTATTAAAGCAAAAGCTTATCACCTCAACAACTACGCTGGTCCTTACTGGTTCTGCGATCGCTGCACCTATAAAACAATTGGTTTCGTAATTAAGTTGTGTTGTGATCCTGCTGCATCTCTCGTGGAGGAGCGAAGTGATTCATCTCTAAACTAGCTTTTTCTTAAAAGATAACAAAAGATTCAAGAGACATGAAACTTGCAGCTTTATAGTTTTTCATTTCTTTTGTTTTTTATTCATTGACAGGTGCTTTCTAATGATGACCTTAAATTCGGTTTTAATGCTGCAACAAGTACGATGGTTTAATGACTGCAGGAATCGTTGATTAAAAAAAGGTCAGTTTCTCTCATACATAAACTGTCATCGTTAGGTAAATTGGTCCTCAAAGATCCATGAACGTGAGTGTAATGCTTTTGCCATAGTTAAACTCAAGTATAAGGTCAGTTTCTCTCATACATAAACTGTGCCGTATGAACTGAAATTTTGAATCAATCATGAAAAACGTAGATTATGAACACATAAATGGCTAATAAGGTTAGATCATACTTTGATTATCATAATAACTTTGTTAATAGCAAAAATCAATGAGATTTGTTTTGATTATCATGTACTAAACATTCACACTTTCTCTTTGTTTCTATTTGTCCATAAGAAGAAGAAAAAGAAGAAAAAGACGAATCTCATGAATAATAAAAAAGAATGAGAAAAAGACAAATAAAACAAACTGAAAGAGAAAGAAGAAAAAGAAGAAGACATAGACAAAGACTAATAAAAACCAGAAAAAAAAGAAGACAAATGACGAAGACCATGAAGAAGAAAGAAAAAAACATGAGAAAATGGGCGAAGGAGAAGAAAAACAGTAAGAGTAAGAAAAAATAAAATTGGTGCATAAATAAGATTACAGCAGAAGAAGGAGAAGACGAGAAAAACCAGAAGAGTAAGATCTATGCGAAAATGAAAATAATAAATAAAGAAAGAGAAGAGAAATCAAGAAACAAAGAGCAAGAAGAAGTCAGAGGAGATGAAGATGATTAATAAAAAAAATTAAAACACAAGGAAGAAAAAAAATAAAAGATAAAGAAGAAGATGAAGTCAAAAAAGAAGACGTTGGAAAAGACGAGGAAGAAGACGAACACAAAGGCGAATAAAGAAGAAAATGGACATAAACTAGGACTTAAGTAAAACCAAAACAAAATAAAAAGAAAACGTACCTAATATTGGGTTGCCTCCCACTCAGCGCTCGTTTTCAGTCATTAACTTGACTGTGTCGGAATTCAGACGTCTGGTGGATCAGAGGATGGCATCGAATGCTTCCCAGACGAATGTCTTCTCATCCATGGTGGTGTATAGGCATTAGGTGCATGTAAGCGGCCAAGGAAGTGAGGAACAACAGCAGGGTGGGACTTGAGTTTGGGTGGGACACTTTGTTTTCCTGTAGAAGCATCAAAAGCAATACCAAGCCTTCTACGAGAATCTCGTTGCTTGCATAAGTGTGCAGCATCTTTTGAACATTTGGTATTCTTATTGACAAGATCAGGGGGTTTGGAATTGATTCCAGGAAATGCATACCTTTGCTTCCTTCGAGGTTTCTGAGCAGAAGGATGTGGAGTCGTCTGTTTGACAACATGAGATGGACTTGCAGCGTTGGAAACAGCTTCTGGTGTGATCCGCGTAAGGTGTCGATCGACACCAACTCTGCAGCTCGAATCTCTGCACTCCTTCTACAATTCAGCTCCGCAATCTTTGTCTCCATGATGAACACGTCTTCATCCATCAGTTTGGCATTGTTTAGACCTTCATCCTCGCCCAAAGTCCTGAAGATATGATTATTTCCACTCCAATCTTCAAGCTCCACAGCTTTCTCAGAATTCTCAGCTAATGCCTTTTGAACAACCAGTTTGTTCACTTGCTCTTTAGAATCCAACTACTTGACATTCCCAGCATTAGTGTCGTCTGAATGCTCTATGATTGGGTCTTGATCCATGGGCGACTCTACTGAAAACGATTGACCATCGATGGTGGAAGGTCCCCTTAACTTGTCCATGTCAAAATTCATGACAACATCACCCAAATCAAGCTCCATTTTCCCTTTTCTCACATCAATGATGGCACCAGCTGAAGCCAAGAATGATCTTCCCAAAATAAGAGGGTCTGGAGGTTCTTCATCATACTTCAAAACCACAAAGTCTGTGGAAATAATGCAGCCTTCAATCTTCAAAGGAACATCTTCTAGAACACCTTCTGGAATTCTCTTTGATCGATCAGCTAGGATAAGGGAGATTCTGGTTGGCTTGAAATCAGTCATTCCAAGTTGAACAGCAACATAGTATGGTATCAAGTTGATACTTGAACCTAGATCGCAGAGAGAACGAGGAAACCTTCCTGTTGAGATTGAGCAATCTAGCACAAAGTTCCCTGGATCGGGTAACTTCTCTGGAATTCTCCTCTGAATCACAGCACTGACTTGTTCTGAAACCCAGACCTTCTTCTTCTTCCTTGGAACTATGTTCAAGAGAATTGCATTCATGTCTCTGGTAAGCAATGCTCCTTCCTCAGGGCTTATACCATTGACTACCATTCTCTTGACATACCTTCTTAATGCAGGTGAAAGTTGGACTGCATCAACTAAGGGTAGCTCAACCATCAGCTTACTCATCATCTCCTTGCATCCAGCTTCCTCTCTCTCCTATTTAGATCTTCCGGGAGGCAGGGGATAGGGTATTTTTGGTTTGTACACCCTTTCTTCTGCAACTTTTGTTGTTGTGAGCTGTTCTGGTGAAGTCCGTCTAGAGCGTCGATCGACACCCTCCTGGTGTCTATCGACACTCGCCTTTGGTGTCGAGTCCTCCTTGTCGAGTTTGCTCGTTTCGTCTGGTTTCTCCTTGGGTGTCGATCGACACATAGTAGTGTCGATCGACACTAGCTCCGCAGCATCTTCCACATCTTCAAGCTCCTCGAATTCTTCAGTACTTGGCCCTCTTTTCTGCACAGGCTGAAGGTTCCCTCCATTCTGGATTGTGATGGCATTCACGTGGTGTCTTGGATTAGTATCAGTTTTCCCTGGAAGGAAACCTTCTTGCCTACGAACAGCTTCTGCAGTTTGAGCAACTTGAGTATCCAATTTCTTGACATGGTTGTTCAGAGATTCGAATTTCCCATTCAAGTCTTGGTACATGGCGTCCATCTTTCCAGTCACATCTTGATATAATGTGTCAATCTTCCCATTAAAGCTCACTGTCATCTTCTGTTGCCTTTCTAAAAGCTATTCCATCATAGACTCCATCTTATTGTCTTGTGCAGGAGGCTTCTGGTAAGAAGAAGAACCATAGCTTCTCTGGAAGTTGTTGTTCTGAAAAAGGCTTCTGGTAAGAAGAACCATAGCCCTGCTGATTGCCAAACCTTTGTCCTTGAAAACCAGCACCATTGATGTAGTTGACCTCTTCTTCCTCTGGCTCAAAAGTCTCCACCTCTGCAGCAAACTGAACTTGCTTCTTTCCCACCAAGAGATCCAGCTTCCTGTTGACTTCAGCAATTTGGCTTCCTCCATTTGCACCAGCTTGTTGTCTTCTTTCAAAATCTGTTTTCTTGGTGCTGTTACAAGAGGCCAAATTCTCTATAAGCACTACCGCGTCAGCTGGGTATCTGGTGTTGAAGTTGCCATTGCTTGCTGCGTCTAAAGCCATCTGGTACCTCCAATCAATTCCTCGGTAAAAGATACCGATAAGCTGCGACTCGCTGAAACCATGATGTGGGCAGTCCCTCTGGTACGATCTGAATCTCACCCAAGAAGTTTTGAATGCCTCAGTAGGTCCTTGAGAGAATGTAGTAATATTCATTCTTAGCTCTTCAGATCTCGCGTCATCAAAGAATTTGCATAAGAATGCATTCTTTGTATCTTCCCATGTGGTCAAGGATCCTGGTGGCAACTGCTTCAGCTAGTATGATGCATCTGCAACAAGCGAGTAAGGGAAAAGTTTGCAAAAGAGATAATCATATGTAACTCCATTGGCCTTAATGCTTGAAGCCAAGTCTTCGAATCTCTCGATATGATCCATAGGGTGCTCGTTGGGAAGACCATGGAAAGGATTCTGAGCTACGAGCTGGAAGTAGGCAGGTTTCAGCTCGAAGTCATTCCTTTGGAATGCAGGAGGACGGATCGCAGCTCTATTAGCATAGAACTGGTCTGGGCGGTTGTACTCGCCTAATGTTCTTCCACGTCCAGCTTCTGCAGCTTCGGCGATGACGGCGCCAGCCTCATCGATTCTCTGGCCTTGTGCGTTCCTTCTATTGCCTTGTAGGTCAACAAGGTCGCCTGCCTCGTTGCGCATTAAGATCAGTGGTTCTGCCATCTCGGTCTGCGTCTGGTGTCGATCGATACAAGCGGTGTCAGTCGACACTAAGGTATGGTGTCGATCGATGCTCTCTGTGTCGATCGACGCTCGAGCAGATGCTCAGTTTGTGCGTTCGAGATGACCGAGCTCCTGGTTCAATGGGACTAGTTCCTCTTCCTTGTTGCTTCTGGTACTGGGCATGCACCTGAAACCAAAGATGAGAAACTAAATCAGTAACAAAAACAAAAATAAAAACCTAGACAAAATCCTAATACTAGAAATCTGTAGGCAACTAATCTCCTTCCCCGGCAACGGCGCCAAAATTTGATAGGGGTCAAATTTACCCTAAGCAACTCTCTCAAATTAAGAGATCAGTTGTAGTACTTAGGGATCGAATCCACAGAGAAGGGATAGTCACACAG
>JAHZTW010000001.1:88884074-88941544 GCA_020283515.1 Alliaria petiolata
CTTATAGAATATGGCTTAGTTACTAAAAAGAACTTATTTAAATTGCAAATCAACTAATTTTGAATACAAAACCGCATCAAACATAAATTTACAATGTTGACTATTATATATATATCTTATATGTGTTACTTTTAATTCAAACGATTTTAAAACAATAATACCGTACAATATTGCTCTTTCCCGTCTTAATCGTTTTTAGTTTCTTTTTCTTCTTCTTATTAATCGTCTTTGACTTCTATTTTTTCTTTATTGCTTGTGTCTTCTCCAACTTCTTGTTCTTTCTCATTCGATTTGTCTTCGTTTTTCTCTTCCGGTTTTTCTTTTTCATAGATTTGGTTATCTCTTTAAACTGGTATTGTCTTCTTCTTATTCCTTCTACTTATTATGGTTTTCTTTCTTCATAATAGACCAAGGAAACAACGAATTTAATTAAAGTACACATTCAGTCGAAATAATTCTATACTGTTTTGTAGATGTAAAAGACATTATATACCACATTGTAATTAACACACAAAAAAACAAAAGATCTTAAGATTCAGACTCATCGTCACATATCTTGTTAGCACTAAACTCTCTAAACTCTTTACAAATTGTTTGGCGAATTTTAGGTAATTTCTAAAATACACGTTTAAAGAACAAAAAAAGACACTAAAAAAGAGATGCTTACGATAGGGAAACTGAGAGGATTACAGTGACCGAGCTTCTCTTCCTCATGAACCACCGTAGCCAAGACTTGCAACTTAAAATAATTAGTATATGTAAATTATCATTTTCATATTAATTTAAATCAGGATATACACTTTTCGATACAATAAAAAAAGAATTTTTTAATTTTATAAAATTCCATAAAAACACAAAGAATAACAAAACACATTAATATATGATTCTTTGCCCTAACTACTCTTGCCTTGAATCCGAACACTCAATCCACTTTCTCTATCATCACACCAATTATCCCTAAACACTACAAGAAAACAGCGATTTTGTGACTAACTTTTGCGATTCCAATTTTGGTCGCAAAAATTTATGACGAATATGTGACGAATTTCTGATCAATTGGCGACTAAGCATACGACCGAGCCACAATAGTCGTAAATTTATGACAAAAAGAAGTAGTCGGAAATCAGTCGCGTCGGAATGACGATTTACGGACGCCTTTGCGACTACATTGTTTTAGTCGCAAAACTATCCCAAATTAAGACGCATTAGCGATGACTGTTTTCGTCGGAAACTTTCGTCACAAAGATAGTCGGTAATTTGCGACTATTGTGAGACCGATATAAATAGTTGCAACTTGGTCACATTTTAGTCGGATAATAAGTAAGTAAAAAACGTGAAAAATAAGCGAGGGAGTTGGCGTACCGAATTTTTGCGACTCTAAATGTTGTCAGAAAGTAGTCGGGAAACGGTGGCAAACGCGTTGTTAATTTGTGACTATTTTGCGACCGATAGTTATAGTTACAATTGCGTCGCATTTTAGTCGGATAATAAGTTGGTAAAAACGTGAAAAATAAGTGGCGTACCGAACTTTTGCGACTATATATGTTGTCAGAAAGTAGTCGGGAAACGGTGACGAAAGCGTTGCTAATTTGTGACGTTTGTTTTGGAGTCGCAAAATCGTCACAAATGTATTCACTATATATAAGACTCGCCCTTACTTCATTTGTATTGAAAAGTGAAAAATAAAAAAACAAGAGAAAAAAAATTGAGAGAAAACAGAAAGAAGAGAAAAAAATAATGTGGAATTCATCACGAGAGTGGATGTATAATAGAAACGATCCACAAACTAATAATATTTCCGACGAATTCTTGGCGGGGCTGGATCAGTTCATGAATTTTGCAAGTAGCCAATCAATAGCGCAAAGTAGTGGAGGTAAATTTTACTGTCCTTGTATAAAATGTCAAAATTCAAAATTTTTACAAGGAAGTACAATTTCGAAGCATTTGCATAGTAGAGGATTTATGCCCGGATATTATGTATGGTGTGAACATAGTGAAGATTATGATGTGCTTGGGGGAGGGACAAGTAGTAATTATGCAAATGTAGATTTTACTAGTGATAGTCAACAACCAGAATATGATGGGGGGAATATATATGCTGAGATGGTGAATGATGCATTTCATTGTTCCACGCCATTTAATCATCATGAGTATCATGAACATGAAAGTGGATATGATAATATTCATGAAGAACCTACCCAAGAGGCAAAACGGTTTAATGATATGTTAGGTGCTGCAAATACTCCACTTTATGATGTTGTCGTGAAGGTCATTCAAAGTTATCTTTGGCTGCTCGATTCATGAACATCAAGTCAGACCATAATCAGACTGAAAGTTCTATGGATTCGTGGTCGGAATTGTTTACGGAGTATTTACAAGAGGGAAATCAGGCAGCTGGTTCATACTACGAGACAGAAACTTTGATGCGAAACCTAGGATTGCCGTATTCTACATATGACGTATGTATAGATAATTGTATGCTCTTCTGGAAAGAAGATGAGAATTTGGAGCATTGCAAGTTCTGTGCAAAACCAAGATTTAAGGCTAGTGAGGGACGAACTAAAATACTGTTCAGTCGTATGTGGTATTTACCTATTACTGACAGATTAAAGAGAATGTAGTCAAAGAAAACTGCATCGTCGATGAGATGGCATGCTGAGCATGAATCAGAAGAAGGAGTAATGTGTCATCCATCTGATGCGGCAGAGTGGAAGAATTTCCAACGTTTGCATCCTACATTTGTAGAAGAATCACGAAATGTTTATCTTGGATTATGTACAGACGGTTTTAATCCTTTTGGGATGTCAAAAAATCATTCGTTGTGGCCTGTGATCATGACTCCATACAACTTACCGCCAGATATGTGCATGAAAAGTGAGTATTTGTTTCTTACGGTTTTGAATTCTGGACCAAATCATCCACGAGCCAGTCTTGATGTTTTCCTTCAGCCATTGATCGACGAGTTAAAGGAGTTATGGAATAACGGAGCTGAGGCATATGATATATCATTAGATCAAAATTTCAACATGAAAGCCGTTCTTTTGTGGACTATAAGCGATTTTCCGGCATATGCTATGTTGTCGGGATGGACGACACATGGAAGATTGTCGTGTCCCATTTGTATGGATGATACAAAAGCTTTTCAATTGACGGCTGGAAGGAAGACATGTTGGTTTGACTGTCACAGAAGATTTCTTCCTATAAGTCATCCGTTAAGGAAGAATAAGATAAACTTTTTGAAGGGAAAGCACGCATTGAAAGACTACCCACCTCAATCTTTGACTGGTGAACAAGTTTTATATGAGCGTATAAGGCATGCGAACCCACCTAAAACATCGGTATGCGGTGGAAATGGCCATGAAAAAAAAGTAGATGGCTACGGGAACTGGCACAATTGGCATAAAGAAAGCATATTTTGGGAGCTACCATACTGGGTTGATCTGACGCTTCGACACAATCTTGATGTGATGCATATCGAGAAGAATTTTTTCGATAACATCATGTATACTGTTATGAATGTTAAAGACAGATCAAAAGACACAGTGAAGTCAAGATTAGATATTGCACGATTTTGTTCTCGAACACAATTGCATGTAGATGATCGAGGGAGAGCTCCGTTTCCTGTTTGGAGATTGACTTCAAAAGCGAAAGAATGCTTACTTGAATGGGTCAAACATGAGGTTAAATTCCCAGACGGCTATGTAGCAGATTTAGCTAGTTGTGCAGACATCACTGGTGGGAAGTTTTCTGCAATGAAAAGTCATGACTGTCATGTATTTATGGAACGATTGCTTCCGTTTATCTTTGCAGAACTTCTACCGCGTAATGTGCACCTTGCATTATCAGGTATATATATGAAATGTTATATATATTTATATTATTAATTAATATTTTTGATATAATAGCAACATAATATTTTAATATTGTAAGGATTGGATCATTTTTTCGCGACTTAAGTAGTAGATCACTGGATCAAAATCGCCTCCAAATTCTGAAGGATAACATTGTTATGATTTTGTGTAATTTGGAAAAAAAATCTTCCCACCTTCTTTCTTTGACGTGATGGAGCATTTACCTGTAAACCTACCCTACGAAGCGGAGCTTGGTGATCCTGTGCAATATAGGTGGATGTATCCCTTCGAAAGGTATTTTAAACAATTAAAAGGCAAGGCGAAGAACAAAAGATATCCAGCGGGATCAATAATTCAGGCATACATTAATGATGAGATATCTCATTTCTCGGAACACTACTTTCCTTCACATATATCTACAGCTAGTAGAAGAAGGTATAACTTAAATATTGAGTAAGTTATTTAATATATTACTTCAAAATATAAGAGGTAAAATCATAATTTTTCAGGTCGAGTCGTTACGTTGAAGCTGAATTACCTGTATATCCTATACCGGTACCGGATATATTCACTCAATTGGGTCGTCCAAGTGGCAAAAGTAGTGAATTTTGGTTAAATAAAAAAGATTATAAATGTGCACATGCATATGTTTTACGCAATTGTGACTATTTTCGCCCACTTGAGAGGTACGTACTTTGCGGTTAATTATTAACTTAATTGGATACTTTTATTTTTTTGTTCATTAAAATATATATATCATGTTTTTGTCAAAACAGATTATTGGACGCACAAATTCGATTTGAATATCCGGAACTCTCTGATGAAGAGGTGTCTTTGAAAAGAGATGAAGGCCGCGGTGCTAGATCCGGCGGTGGCGCCCATTTGTCCGACGGTGGGAGATCTAACGGAGTACCAGGATCGTCTTCTCACTCTTCCAATCCATCCATGAACGTCACGGCATCAGGTTCGGTCTCTACAACATCTCAATATCCGCCGTGGACCCAATTTCGGCCTCCTCCTGCTCAGCCACAACCGCCTCCTCAACATGTTCCTCCTCATCAAATTCTCCAGCCACAAGCGCTTCAGATTCCCCAGCCACAAGCGCTTCAGATTCCCCACCCACATGCGCATCAAAATCCCCAGCCACAACCACCATTTACAGAGCATCAACCTCCTCCTCCGAATGCTCCCGAGCCACCGCAAGACTACCAACAATTATTAGATGCTTTGCTGGCTCTTCCCGGCCGAGAGCGTCTACCACTCTTGAGTGAACATGAAATTCCCGGCGTCAAGAGTATATGGTATACTTTCTAAATTCACTAACAAATTTTGTTTTAGTTTCGTTGGATCTAAAATTAATTGTTATTTAGTTGTTGATGTTGTTAACCTCTTTTGTTATTCATGTAAGGTTTGACCGGGACAAAGGAAAATTGTCTCGAGTAGTTTCTGGAATATTTAGAAGGAAGTTTGATGGTCCATACTTTAGCTGGAAGAAAACGCCAATAGACATTCAAGAACGTTATTTCAGAACATTTGCAGTAATATTTGATTTAGTTGTTTTTCTTTTGTAGTTACATAGTAATGAATTAGTTACTTAGTTGTTTTTCTTAACAATATTGTATTATGTAGCGGAATTATAATTGGGATCTTGGGAGTACCAAGCTTGTGAGAGAAGGATTTGAGAAGATCGCCAAAAACGGATGAAAGGAATCGTTAGTCAAGCAAAGACCAAGGGTGAGAGACCTCCTTGGATTGCATCAACGCTTTGGGATCAAATGTGGGTTCATTGGAACATTCCATATGCAATGGATAGGAGCTCTAATGCTTCTCAGTGCCGTAACTCTGACCGTGGCGGTCTTGGGATCGCCAAACATGTATCCGGTCAAAAGTCGCACATGCAAGTTCAACAAGAAATGGTAAAACGTTTTCACTTATTTTAAAATTTTCACTTAGATAATTAATATGTTTTCTTATCATTATAGGAGGCTGAATTTGGGCGTCCAGTATCGCTTGGCGAAGTGTTTATGAAAACACATACAAAGCCGGATGGAACTTTTGTTGATCAAAAGGCCAAACAAGTAGATGAGGCTTATGAGAAGAACCTAGAAGAAGTAATGGCTGATTTGGATGTCGATGGTCCAGAAGGTTCAGAGAATTCGTCTGAACAATCTACTCATCGGACCCTCACCATAGAAGAAAAGAATGAGATATTTCTTAAGGTAATCTCGTTTTTGTCTTCCTCTTCTTAGCATAGGATTGTCTTTATTTTGCTGAGCATAAGTACTTGTTGTTGATTGTCTGCTTTTGAGTTTTCGAATTGGACCCTCTGGTTTTGAGTTTTTGTTTGTTGAGCATACTTGATGAGGATTGTTTGGTTTTGAGTTTTGAATTGAGCCGTCTGGTTTCCGTTTCTGTTTCATCTTCTGCTTTTCTTTTGGTCTTGATTATTCAGTTTCTCTTCAGTTTCTTTATGCGCTTTAATAATACTTGTTGTTTGTTTAAGCACGATTTCTTAATGTAGCTTTCATACTTCTTGCAGATTGAGTGATTCAAAGATTGTAGAATTTAAATGGATCGACTACTTCTGTTTTATTTTGTTTTTGCTTCATTTCTCTTTTTAATTTCTAAAATTTCCTAACTGCCAATCATGTTTAATTACACAGTTTAAGCCACATCTTGATGTCTAGCTTCTTGTAAATCTATTTGGGTGTCTTGCGAATTAGATTGAACTTCTTCATTCTGATTTTTGCGAATTATTCCACAGTTTAAGCCACATAACCTTGATGTTTTTAGGTTCTTGTAAATCTATTTGGGTGTCTTGCGAATTGATTGAACTTCTACATTATGTTTTTGTGTGTAGTCTACTGAAACAGATGGCAAAGGAAATCCTTTTGGACTTGGTCGAATTGGAGAGACGCTCAACAAAAGGAAAAGAAAAGAAAGTTATGCAAGCTCTTCTTCCTCATCAATTACAGAGATGCATGAACAACTACAAACGGCTAATCTTAAGATTGCTCAACAAGAAGCGGAAAATCTGAGACGTGATGAGGACCTACAACTCTCACAAGCTCGGATCGCAAGCTTGGAGATGCTCGTCTCCTACCTGAAAACTAATGATCCTGGGATTGCTGCATTTATGGAAACGCAACCACAGTAAACCGCGCAGCAGCATAATGTTGGTTTTTTTTTAATGTTGGCTTAAAACAATGCCTAGCTTATTCAGGTTTTTTTTTTGGTTTTGCGTTTGCTTGTTTTAACATGTTAGGTTAGAGATGTTTTAGGTTGATGTTATTAATGTTTAAGAACTTTTTTGGCTGTAAAATAGTTAAAATTCGGTTTTATATAATTTTTCCCTATTATTTCATGACTAAAAAAAATTCTTAATCACACACTAATTAGCGATCAAAAAGTATGAATTCACACTATCATAATGTCTGAAAAACGTGCCATATATTGTATAGTCGTTAATATACGACGCCATTATTTGTTATTATTGTCGTTGCTATATTATGACAACAAAGATTAGTCACAAATTAGTCGGTTTTAGCAACTACCGTTTCCGTCACAACTTAGTCTTCAATTAACGACAACAAAGAAACATCACAAAGAAACGCTAATCAGTCGTCGTTACTATATAGTCGTTAATATATGACTCATATATTCAGTCTCTGTGTCGTCGCTATATTACGACGCCATAAATCAGTCACAAATTCGTCAGTCTTTAGCGACTAATTTGAGACAGAAATATTTTGCAACCAAATATTTGCGACTAACTTATGGCGTCATAATTGAGTCGCAAACTGCTTATTTGCGACCATTTAATGACGATTTATGGAGTCGCTAAACCCTTGTTTTCTTGTAGTGAAAAGAATCAACTTGATTGCGAGTTCCTCTTCTATTGAAACCCGTAAACTCATCAGACTCTATTTCCCTTCCACTCTTTGCACCCTTGTCCTGGTTCCACAACTAATATATATATAATATACTGTGATTGATATGTGTGAATATCCTTAACTATTTCAAAATATTTAACAAATTTTTGAAATTTTATTTTTTGGTTAAAGATCCGATTTAAAAGTGTTTAATTCGGTTGTTGATCCATTTCGGTTTAGTTTTTGGGGTTTGAAGTGTTTTTGGGTTATAAATAATAGTACATTTAGTATGGTTATGACTTCTGTTCGGATTCGAGTTTTAATCGGGTATATCCTTAATTTTCAAATTCATATAGGCTTTAGATTAGTATCTTAGCTCGATTAAGTTCGAATTTCTTGTTTGTTTTTGTATACAAATAATGAACTCATTTTAACCATACTAAGAAAATTGAATTACTCATTTCTTGCATTACTAATTTCTTCCACTTGGAATAGAGGAAAGCCACAAGAAGAACTGTACGAAAGTCTTAATCGACGTAAATGGTCCCCTGCTCTCCGAACACTTTGCTCACCTTTTTCTCTGGCTTCTTCAGATGCTCTTCCTTCTTCTTGGACGGAAACGTAGCTGTGACGGGTCCAACGTTCACGTTTCTCTGTTTTACCACAGATTTTTTGGGTTGGCAAGTTCTTCTTGTGTATCGTGTTGGATACTCTTTGCTCTGGTTTTTTCTTGAGGAAAGCTTCTTTCTTCTCAATCTGAACTTTCCCACATTTTAAATTCAACTTCAACTTTATCATCATCATTACCATCTGGAGAATCTTCTTGCTTTTCTCTGTCCTCAAGTCTCACGTTCATGCCGTCCAGGGTTTCTACTTTGGAAGACTTCTCTTCTGCACTTCTATGACTAAAGACTTCTCTTATGCACTTCTATGACCATTCTCCTTACAAAACTCAACCACCTTTGGAATCAAATCATAGTCTTTTTCGCTCTCACTGAGAGCACCGTTATCTTCTTTTGGATGTTTCTTGGCCAATGCTTCCTCGAGTAACTTCAATAACTCCTTGATATTCCTCAAAAAGATTACATCTCCCTAAAAAGATTACAAAGACAATGTTGTTAACGGAAACGAATGATTTTTCAGCATGCTTGCCGAACATTACTTGCGACGGTTCGAGCCCAGAACTTGATTTGAGCTTTCATATCTCTTGAATCCTTTGGAACCCAAACCGAGACTGGCTGACCCACCACCGTTGCAGGCCGGTTTTTCACGGTGCCACGTGGGACCCTCCTCTGTTCTTCATCTTCGTTTTCTTGTTTCTTCTCCGATTCAGTAATGTCCAATTCCTTCAACATCAGAATCAATTTCGTCTCGATGCTGCTTAGCGTCATAAGCAGCGTTTTGCGATTTGGGATTCTTTGACTTGACTACCATCTCTTGAATAACTTCTTTTGATCTCGAGTTTGTCGGTGGTCTATGCCTTGGAATGTTTGAAATCTGCACAAAGTTTGGAACTTTCTGATAAAATCCAGAATCTCCACAATAGGAAAGATATAATTAAATCATCCAAAAATAGAAAAATATAGTGAAAAAGAAGAGATCACCTTTGGGGTAATCTGTTTCGTCGGAGTAAACCCATAAGAAGAGCTTGCTATAGCTTCACGGATCAAGAATCTCATCCTTGAATCGTCGCTCTCTTGATCTTGAAACTCATTTCCATCATCCTCTCTTCCTATGTATCTCGGTAATGTTTGAGTTCTCTTCAAACTCCCTCCCATACGACAACACTGGACGTCATTGTTATTACAAATATAACAGTTCTGTTCTTTCTGGAACTCTTTAATTCCATTTTCTCAAACCACATGTTCCTTCTTCTGCAAGTGACAAATATGCAAGGGAACTATGAACCCCCAAACAGGCCAGTAGATTTAATTCATCACACACATTAGATACCGATCAGAAATAAAAACTAAAGAGGACAAAAAAGAACCAAGAATATATCTAAAATACCAGATTGGTCGTTTTGACGATCAACCACCGATCCTAGAAAAAAAAACTCAAATCAAAACCTAATTGAAACAAACTCAAAGAACTAAACGTAAATACCAATAAAACCTACGAAAATCGAGTAAACTAAGCATCATCTTACATAAACGTACATGTTACAGAGGGATCTACCAAAGATACACAAATAAGAAGACAAATAAGAGATAACACTTGTTTTAATAAAGATTTTGGTTGGTGGTTCGTATTAAGCGACTAAACTAAAGCTAAGCGGGAAACGGAAAACGAACTAATCTAAACTAAACTAATGAAACGAGGCGTTGGGTTCCTTAAAGAAATCTCTGAGGTTCTAACCAGATCAAACAAGGATTAAAAACAAAGCATTAGATAGAAAGAGAGGATATATAAAGAGAGAGTGGGAGAGATATAGTGAGGGAGAGAGAGAGAGAGGATAAAGATAGAAAGAGATAGAGAGATGGGGTTGGGAGAGAGAGAGAGGATAAAGATAGAAAGAGATAGAGAGATGGGGTTGGGAGAGAGAGATAGAGAGATGGGGAGAGGATCTCCTTCAAAAAACGAGAGAGAGAGAAAGCAAGAGAAAACGTTTATATCAATATTAGAGATATTGTTTATATTTCAACGTTTCCAATATCTAATGTAAATATCTAATATATTTTAGATATTAACTTTATCGAGTGTTACGATTGCAAGAAAGAGAAGAGAAATCAAGAAACAAAGAGCAAGAAGAAGTCAGAGAAGATGGAGATGATTAATAAGAAAAATTAAAACACAAGGAAGAAAAAAAATAAAAGATAAAGAAGAAGATGAAGTAAAAAAAGAAGACGTTGGAAAAGACGAGGAAGAAGACGAACACAAAGGCGAATAAAGAAGAAGATGGACATAAAATTTTTAAACTAAGCGACTAAACTAAAGCTAAGCGGGAAACGGAAAACGAACTAATCTAAACTAAACTAATGAAACGAGGCGTTAAGTTCCTTAACGAAATCTCTGAGGTTCTAACCAGATCAAACAAGGATTAAAAACAAAGCATTAGATAGAAAGAGAGGATATATAAAGAGAGAGTGGGAGAGATATAGTGCGGGAGAGAGAGAGAGGGTAAAGATAGAAAGAGATAGAGAAATGGGGTTGGGAGAGAGAGATAGAGAGATGGGGAGAAGATCTCCTTCAAAAAATGAGAGAGAGAGAAAGCAAGAGAAAACGTTTATATCAATATAAGAGATATTGTTTATATTTCAACGTTTCCAATATCTAATGTAAATATCTAATATATTTTAGATATTAACTTTATCGAATGTTACGATTGCAACTAATACTTTTGTTGAGGGTTTGGTGTTTAGGGTTCGCACGCATTAAAAAAAACTTATTGTTTCCGTTAAAAAAAATTAATGGTAGAAAGTTATTTGATGAAATTTTGGGAAACAAAACGTTTTAATATTATTGTAGTTATCATGAATTTGAACGTGTTGCTCATGAAAATTTGGCTATTGAGCTCAATGACATGTAGTTGTAATGGCGATGAATTGGTTGTGTGTGTTTTGAGTGACTGGTGTGTCGTTAAACAAAGAGCTTAGTTTCATTTTTTCATGTGTATTATGTTTAGTTTCTTAGAGAATACGCAATAAATTGTTTAAAAAAAATGTTTGAGTAGGTGAATATAATATTGCACATTATGTTTGTGTAATTTTAAGATTTATGCTTGATCGTGATTTGTAAGAGGTAGATAATGTTAGAATAATAAAAAATCGCTTTGTGATGAGCATGAGAGAGATTGAAAATCGGAAGAAAAATAGGCAGTTGTAGGAGATGAAGACGATGAAGAATAAAAAGAGTGAAAAAACGAGGAAGAAAAAACCCGAAAAAGTGAAAGAAGAAGAAAATTTCAAAAAAGACGAGAAAGAATACGTAGACAAAAATGAATAAAACCGGAAAAAATTAAGAAAATAAATAACAAAGATGACGAAAGAGAAAACATAAGAGTTGGAGAAGAATAAAAACATGAAGAAGATGAGGGAAAAAATAGATTATGAAGAAGATTAAAGTATAATTAAGAAGGAGAAGACGAGAAAAATTGTAATAAAAGAGTAAAATCTCAGAAATTTTAAATGTGATAAAGAAGGAGAGAGAAGAAGAAAAACAAAAAAAAAAGTTGGAGGAGATGAAAATGATGAAAAATAAGAAGAATTAGAAGACAAGGAAGAAAAAAAATCAGAAGAAGAAGAAGAAAAACAAGGCAAAAACGAATAAGATTTAAAATAAAAAATAAATAAAAAGATTGATAAGATGAAGACGACGAAGAAGTAAAAGAAGATAAAATATGACAAAGTTGAAAAAGAAGATGCAAAAGTGGAAGAAGAAGAAGAAAAAAAATGCTAGAGTGGAAAAAGACTAGGTAGAAGAAGGAGAAGAAGAAGAGTAAGACAAAGAGAAAGACAAAAAAAAACAGAAAAATGGAGGTAATAAAGAAGAACGGGGGAGAAGAAAAATGGAAAGAGGAATGTGAAGAAAAACCGAAAAAAAACAGAGGAAATGAAGAAGACGAGCAAGATATTGGAAAAATCGAAAAAAAAAAGAGAAAAAAAAGAACACAAAACCGAAGAAGAAGAGTTTAAAAACATAAGGAAAAAGATGAATAAGACTCAGACGAAACAATAAAAGAACGAGTAAGATAAGGACAAAGAAAAAGAAGATGAGAAAGTTTGAGAAAAATAGTAAAAACGAGATCATTAAAAATTGGAAAAATAAGAAGTTGGAGAAAACGAATATGATAAAGAAAAAAAATAAGGAAAACTGGGAAAAAATTGAGAAAGAAGAAAATTGAAAAGAGAATAACTCTGAAAGAAGAAAAAATCGAAAGAAGAAGATAAAGAAAAATTGAAAGAGATAGAAGAAGATGAAATCGTTGGAGAAAACAAGCAAAGCTTGATTAACTCAAAGAGTTCGGGGAAAATCAAAATATGAAGAATACTAAATAGAAGAAAACATTAGGAAGACCATTAGATTAACCTACACAGCTACCAAAGAAAAGATGAAGACTAAGATGACAAATAAAAATTAGAAGAATAAAAAGTAGGAACACAAATACGATGAATACAATTACTAAAAGCACACAATATTTTTTAGCATATTTAATATTCAATTATATATCAATATTAGAGATACTATTTATATTTTAGTATTTCTGATTCCTCTAATATTTTAATACGTTTCTCAAGATGAATAAAGATGAAATAATCGATATGGTTTTGTCCACTAAGCTGTGAAGACAAGCATCATAAAAGATTTGAAAAATAAAAAAAAGTATATTACATTGATTAATATGGTAGAACTAGAAGTCTCGAAAATTAGTTGGTTTGGTGTCAATGGTTAGGTTATTTTTCTGAGCATGTTTTGATAGTTTTTTCACTTGTTTTGTTTTTAAACTTTTTATTGTAATGATTAAATTATGTTTGATTTTGTTTTAAAATAAATTTTTATTTTATTTTATCTATAAGGGAGGGTTTGGTGTTTAGGGTTCGCACATTGTATTAAAAAACTTTTTTTTCGTTTAAAAAATTTTAATAGTAGAAAGTTATTTGATGAAATGTTGGGAAACATAACGTTTTAATATTATTATAGCTATCATGAGTTTCAATGTGCTGCTCATGAAAAATTGGCTATTGAGTTCAATGAGACGTAGTATTGGCATGGCCATGAATTGGTTGTGTGTATTTTGAGTGACTGGTGTATTGTTAAACAAAGAGGTTAGTTTCATTTTTTCATGTCTATTAATTATGTTTAGTTTCTTAGAGAATATGCAATAAATTATAGGGGGAGGGGAGGGCGAGGGTGAGGGCGAGGGCAAGGGAGGGTTAGGACTAGGGAGGACTATGGCTAGGGAGGGCTAGGAAGGAGGGGGGGAGGGGCGAGAGTGCTAGGGTGGGGGAGCGATGGAGGAAGGAGAGAGGGAGGGGGAGGGAGAAAGGGAGGGTTTGGTGTTTAGGATTCGCACATTGCATTAAAAAGCTTATTGTTTCCGTTAAAAAAATTTAATAGTAGAAAGTTATTTGATAAAATTTTGGGGAAAAATAACGTTTTAATATTTTTATAGTTATCATGAGTTTCAACGTGTTGCTCATGAAAAATTGCCTATTGAGTTCAATGACATGTAATTTTGTCATGGCGATGAATTGGTTGTTTGTGTTTTGAGTGACTGGTGTGTCGTTAAACAAAGAGGTTAGTTTCATTTTTTCATGTCTATTATGTTTAGTTTCTTAGAGAATACGCAATAAATTGGTTAAAAAAAATGTTTGAGTAGGTGAATATCATATTGCAGATTATGTTTGTGTAATTTTAAACTTTATGCTTGATCTTGAGATGTAAGAGGCAGATAATGTAAGAATAATACAAAATTGCTTTGTGATGAGCATGAGAGAGACTGAAAAGCAAGTGTTTTTCTTAAACCAAATATCAATTATGAAGTATTGTATTTTTTGGTGATCTTTTTTTAGTTTGTTGTTATTTAATTTATAAAGAACATAATAGACATAAGTATTAACTTTGTATATAGATATTCGAGATAGATATAGGTGGCAGAAAGATCAATGAGTCTAATACTGCAGAGGTTGAGATAGATATGCCCCGAAATTTGTCAATAATTGAGTGTGGAAATCCTTTGGCGGGAAGTTTCCCGAGTTTTCTTCTGTTCATGATAATCTATACGGAACCAGCATTAATTCATTAAGGTTTAACATATATATATAGGTTGTAACATATTCTGGAAAGTTAGTTAGTGTAGATGGAAGGTTTTGTTTAGTTTTCTTAAACAATTTGCATGTATTTATATATGTGTTTTTGGAATTTGTTTTGGTTCGTAATTAATATTATGTTTTTTTGGAGTTAATTGTAAATTGCTTGGCCTGCGCAATCTCTCGGAGCCAAATAAAGAAGAAGGGGATGAAAAAAAATAGGAAGAAGAAGATGAAAAAGAACCAAACTATAAAAAAAAGAAGACAAACATCAAAGAAATGAAGACAAATAAGAAGTTACAAAAAAATCGAAAGATAAATAAGAAGAATAGAAGAACACAAAGCCCGTGAAGAAGAAATTGGCAAACATAAAGAAAAAGGCGAGTAAAAACAAGAAGACATATAGGATGAAGACAAAGAAGAAGAAGAAGAAGAAGAAGATGAGAAAGTTAAAGAAAAATAAGAAAAAACGAAAGAAAAGGAAGAAGAACTCAGAGAAGAATAAGAGAACCGGAAGATTTAAAAGACGAAGTCGAAGATGGAAGAGACAAAAACGGGACAAATAAAAATTGGAAGAATAAAAGTCGGAGAAGATGAATATGATAAGGAGGAAGAAGAAAAGATAAAGAAAAAGCGGAAGAAAAAAAAAGAAAAAGAAAAAAGTTGAAGGGGATAAAGAGGAAGAGGAATGAGAAGATGAGGTAAAAAAACAGAAAGATAAGTAATGAAGCTCAAAAAACGAACAATGAACGTTGTCTACAAAGAAGTTTTTGAGGATATTTGGCGTTTACGTGATCAAGTTTGCGGGTAAGGTTCTTGTAACGGTCTTGCTTTCGGTGTTCTTTTGATTGTCTACTTTTTGGTTAGTTTTTATAATTCTTACATGTACAAATATGGTTGCTCTTTCGAATTTAATCGATTGAAATAAAATTTTGATTTATTTTCTAAGAACTATAAGTGAATTTTCTTAAGAGTTAAACACCTTGATATTGTATCTTGATGACGAGTTTCGAACAACTCTCTTTGATGATTATGGCAAAGCAAGTAATCAAGAATCATAACCATACCACAAAAGAGTTAACTTTATATTATACACAAAATTTTAAATAATTTATTTACAAATTTCTACTTTAAATAATGTATTTTAAGTTATAGTTTGGATTGGATTATCTTTTTTGGTTTCTGCATGCTTAGTGATGATCTTTGAAAATTGTTGATGTTCTATTGAACTGGAATGAAATTTGTGGATTGATGGACCCAACCATCTTTAAAGCCAATTCCTCAAAGCTCAATGCACCTGCTGAGAATAGAACCCGGCCCTACACTTTCAACCATCAGACTATTGGTTCTATTTGTTTATTAAGTTCCCCTTTTATCTATTTATATAAAATATAATAACTAAAAAAACAAAATGTTGGACGAAGTACGCACTGAAGGAAGCCGGTGATGTTGTTTCGTCTTTTTGATCTTGTTAACCGAATTTAAAATATAGATATGTCTTTTTATTCTGCATTAAACCAAAAAGTAACATGATACAGTAGAAATTCTATAAATTAATATTCGATAAATTAATAAATTCTCTAAATCAATAAATTTCTTCGGTCTCAAGTTGAGCCGGTTCAAAATATAACACAAATCGATAAGATAATAATTTTTTAAGAAACCTATGTAAAATATAGTCCCATTAATATCCTAAATTAATAATTATCATTAAAATAATTTTATATAAATATATAACTATGATAATCTACGAAAATACGAGTATATTGTTATTTGTTTTTATTAAAACTGAAATATTGGTATAATTAATTTTATTTAAAATTGATAATTTAATAACTCTATAAATTAATAAAATATCAAAGTCCCAATATTATTGATTTACCGAGTTTGTAACTCCAATCATTCTACAGTATTTGTAACTCCAATCATTATAAAAGATTGTACAAGCTGGCGCTCATGGGAACATACAACCGCTCGATATGTCCACGAGAATGGACCGAGACCACTTGTCGATGGACAAGCTTGTCCCTAGGACCGGTATGTGAACACTTGGGGTATGTCCCTAGGACAGGTATGTGAACACTTGGGGTACTTAGTTAAGGAAACCGTTTAGCCCCAAGCCACCATGTCCCACAAGCTGTTACTATTGTTATAATCGACAACTGTATATATTACCCATGCTTTGCTCCTTATACATCCGATGTGTGATTAAAGTGTGATTTCCCAAACGATTAAATCATTAAAGTCATGCCTAAGTCACGTGATCCTTCCCAAATTGTCTCAAACAGAGGAGGAAAGAGAACATGTGTGTTTGCTTGGGGGAGAAAGGAACTGTTTAGGATTTTGATGGGAAGACGAGAGGCTTGCTCAAATCAGTGACCGTGATGTGTTTAGGGTTTTGATAGAACTAGACCAGACAAAGAGAAGAAGATGCAGCAACTTAATTTTGTGACAGAGCATATCCTCCAGAGGAGACTAGAAAAGTGATTTTTCAGAGAAATCATCTATTAACAAAAAGGAGCACAAAAAAAAATATGAGCTCAGTAACAAGGCCAAATCTCGTCCGTAAGGAACAGAGTAGTGCAAAGGACCCAACCTTCGCCAAAGCCAATTCTTCACAGCTCATCAACAACTGCACCACCCATGAATCGAACCCGAGTTTGTACAGTGGCAGAGTACTATTCTACCACTAGACCACTGGTGCTGCTATAGACAATGTCTTACATTTATTTATTTATAGACAAAAAGCTCAGCAATTTGGGCAAAGAATCGAGCGTATTTAACAATTGCTATTGTTGAATGTTTTCTACAAAACTTATGATTGAATTACTCTATGTTATTATGATAATATTTATTTGATGCCTGTTTTGGTAATGTCTGCGATGCAAGAGGATCTGCAAGAATGCCCCCAAAACCTGTTAAAGATATCACAATGGCAAAAAGCAAAACTGTTAACTTCAGCGTCTTTGCCACACAACACACAACATCAGAATCAATCAAAGCTTTAATCTTTTTCCTTCAACAGAAAACCCAAAAAAGCACAAAACAAGAGCTCAGTTACTAGACCACTGGTACTGGTTGTGTCATTGCATTTCGCTTTATTTATTTATAGAAAAAAGCTCAGCAATTTGTGCAAAAAATCGAGTGGTGTTAACAATTGATATTATTGAATGTTTCTACAAAACTTATGATTAAATGACTCTATGTTATTATAATCAGACTAATTTGATACCTGTTTTGGTCCACACAGTAATCTTCTGCGATGAAAGATATGATCAATAGTGTACCAGGACTTGTAAAAATATGTCCCAAAATATGTTAAGATTTCACAATGGCAAAAAAGCAAATCTTTAGCGTCTTTGCAAGAACATACAACATTAGAATCAATCAAAGCTTGAATCTTTTTCCTTCACCAAGAAGCCTTCTCTGCAAACAAAACCAATAACTCACGCAGAGACTCTTGTGAACTACTACTATACGTGACATAAAACCCAGCAAAAATATCATTATTTCAAGATATTAGTCCACAAATTTATTAAGAAAATGAATAATTAAAGAAAAGTAACTTTGAAAAAAAGAAAACTCACCCATCGAAAAATGAATTTGACACGTCCCAATATAATTTGATGACATCTCCAATTTTGAGACCTCTGTCATTTTTTATTTTTGTCCATCCACTTCTTAGTTGATAATTTTTGACCAAACAACTAAGAGTTACACTATATGATTTGTCATTATCCTTAATTTCTATTTGAATACCTTTTAGTGTAAGTTTCAACTCTTTTAGTATGTTTTCTACCTTCCCTTTTGATAAATTTAACACACAATTATTCGAAACACCAGAATCTGTTAACGTTTTTGTTATCATCATATTTAGATCTTTTATACTAAATTTTTAACTATTTTAGGAATATAACTTATAGATAGCTTTTAGAAAATAAAATAATTGAGCAGTATGGAGAGCTCAACCCATATATTTATATATAGCTTTCTGGCAAAGTAATATTCGTTGTCTTCTATATATGCTTATTTTAATATTATTAATGCTCTTAAAAAACTCTCTAAATTTAGTTATTTGCAAGGATATGTTTTGTAAGTTAGCATATGTTATTTTTCTAAATTTATTACTTTAAAGATTTAATTAACTATTTATTTTTATTGTGCTAAATTGTATATATATATATCACCCTAGGTGTTTTTGATTCTCAAAAAGATCTTTCTATATATACAAGCTAAATTTATTAGAATAGCTAAGAAACAGAAAATTTATTAAAATCTAAAAAAATCATTTCCAAACACTCTATAATTGAGTTTTGTTACTTTTATTTTTGACATTTATATTTAAATTTAATAATGACTCTAGTTATTTAAAACATTTATTTTTTAAATTAATTAATAATAAGTTTTTGGTAAAATCTAGTCTTGGGCATTCGGTTCCTCGGGTCGGATCGAGTCTTTCGGGGTTCGAATATTTCGGGTATGGGAGGTTAGGACCCATTTCGGAACCGATGAAAAATCAGTTCGGTTTGGGTCTTTGTCGGATCTTTGTCGGGTCGGGTCTTTGTCGGGTCCTAGAAAATTGTAAGTAACCGAATAAGATCTGAAGCGTTTTTAACTGGACCCGATGGACCCGAAAGTTGGACCCGAACTGGATTCAGATCTGAAACAAACAAGTTTGGTTTCCTTCTTGTGGTGGATGAATGACGTTGGCTGTGGCGGCGGACTGGCAGAAGAAAAGGAAGGTTGAGGAAGATGAGGAGGAGCAGCCTTTCGATTTCCTTCTTCCCCTCTTAATAAATCTTGCAATCTCTGCTCGAAAAAAGGAGAATCAGAAAAGAAGAAAAATCAGAAAATGAGCAGAAGAAGGAGAAAAGGGAGAAGCGAAAGAGAATATGAGAAGGGGAGTTAGAGAAGAAGAAGAAGAGATTCATAGAAAGAAGATGAAAAGATTAATCGGAGGCAAGAGAAGTAGAATGAGAAAAACAAGGATAATCAATTGAAGGAGGAAACGAGGATAACTGAAAAAAGGCGACTTGTTTTAAGAAAATTAGGTTTGTTTTAAGAAAATTAGGTTTTATTTTTTAATTAGATAAATAAAAATTAAAATCATCAAATATTTTGGTTTGGTTCGGGTTGTTCGGTTACCCGATCGGTTCTCGGGTTTCACCCAAACCAAACCGGAAACCAAATCACAATTGTTCAAGAAACATTCGGTTTTTGACCAAGAACCGAAACCGAACCGAACCGGATTTTTCGGGTCGGCTCGGGTCGGGTCCGGGTTATATGCCCAAGACTAGTAAAATCTTTAACCTCTCCACTGATTTTATATATTTTAGTGGTGAAATCACTTCGACTTTGGTGTTTGAGTGAGTAACGCTTAAGGTTTTCACTGGAAATTTGGATTCATAAACCCAATTGATGAAATAGAAAAGAAACATCACATCATTTGGAGATTTTGTCTTTTTCTAGGTGTTGATATTATTGCATTTGACTTTTCTTTTACTCAAATCTGTCTTTGGACCGTTGTAGGTGGCTAGGATTGGTTGGGCAGTTTAAACCAAAGAAGCTCTTTGTTGATATCAAAGAAAATATTAGCAATCAGAAGAGTGGGATCTCCAACTTTTCAAGGATACAACAAAACACATTGTAGACAAATCCCTTTACTCAATTGGTTTATGGACTCAGATTGCGTTAGGCTCTTCTTGATCACGAGAGTGTTAAGAGGGTTCTTAAGCCATTGTGGGTGGAATTCTCTGATGGAGAGCATTTGCTCGGAGGTTCCTATCTTGATGCAATTTTTGTGGTTGAAGAGTTGAAAGTGGCGGAGAGAGTGGTGACAGGATTGTGAGAAGAGAAGAAATTGCGGAGAAAGTGAAGGAGTTGATGGAGGCAGATAAAAAGAAAGAGCTGAGGAGGAATGCTGAAGCATATGGTAAGATGGCGAAGAAGGCTTTGGAGGAAGGTATTGGTTCGTCTTGGAATAATTTGGACAAATTTATCAACGAGTTTTGAAATAAATGGAACATGATGATGTTGTGAATTCACACCCAATCTTAGCATAAAAGGTTTTTGTAGAGTGATTCATGGGATTTATTAATCTAGTCACCATTCATTATGAATGATTTAAGGGTGCGGTTTTGATGCTTGTTTTATTTATTTTTAATCCAAAATTGTAAATAAAAAAAATCTTTGGATTAAATGCATTAATCAATCTATTCATAGAAAAACATTTAGACCATCCAAAACATTTTATAAATTATAATATTTATTTTGCAATTACATTAACCAATTTATTCATAGAATAACCAATTTATTTATAAAAACACATTTAGACCATCCAAAATACTTGATAAATTATAATAGTTATACCATCCTTTTTTGATATAAGATCGGAAGCCACCAAACTATGTTCACGAGATGATCGAGAGTTTACAAGCTTTGTTGCGGAAGATTGTCGTTGGCAGAGATGGAGATGAAAGTGATGGACTTGCTCAATCAAATGTGGTTGTTGAATGAATCCACACTCAACCATGAATATAATAACTTGAATCTCACAAGCTAGTCTACACACAATCACCAAATCTAGTTTCAAAGAATCGCATACAAGAGACATAGAATCAAACGTTTACTAAGTGTAAAAATCCATCTAACTTAGATAAACAAAAACAAGACTATGCTTTTAGAGAAAACTCTCTTTTATATTTTCAAAATTTTCAATGTGTTTTTTACAATGAGAACAATTGAGCTTTTATAGCTCTTACAAGAGATTTTTACAATAAATTACATTTAAAGAAAATTATATATATTTAAACAAAAAAAAACAAAATTGGTTAAATCAAATAATGGCATTCTTACCACCAATTTTGCCTTGAACATTGAATGATGATCTTTGACTTTGTAAAGCTATGAGGATGAGATTATGATATTGCATTATTTTCTCCTTTTTCAAATGGTTTTGTCCTAAAAACGAATTCATTTCTTTTTTTTTGCTTTTTTATGGACAAAAAATTATTTAGAAAACTAAAAATAACTTTTTATATTTTTTCTTAAACAGAAAAATCGAAATAAATAGAAACAGATTTTTTTCAATGAAAAAAAAACAAACTAAACTTTTAACGGTGAAAAAAATACTTTTTATGGTTTTTTAATGAAAGAAACAAACTAAACTTTGAAGGGAAAAAAACTAAAACAATATTTATGTTTTTTTTTTCTTTAAATTTAAGATCAAAACAGAAAACTATTTTTTGTGATTTTTTAAATAATTATGGAAATAAATTTTGAAAATACTAAAGAACAAAGACAAGTTTTTTTTTTGTTTTTAATAAATGAAATGAAAATAAAAAACAACGGGGATAGGAGCTTTTAGCTGTGATACCAAATGATATAAGATCGGAATCCACAAAACTTATGTTCACGAGATGATCGAGAGTTTACAAGTTTTGTTGCGGAAAATGGTCGTTGGTAGAGATGGAATGAAAGTGATTGACTCGCTCAATCAGTGGGAGGTGGATCGAAGAACGCCACTCAAGAGTGTGAAAACTCTTGTGATGCGTTCACAAATCTAGTCTCAAGGAATCGCATACAAGAGACATCGATTCAAACGTTTACTAAGTGTAGAAATCCATCTAACATAAACAAAAACAAGCCTAAGCTTTTAGAGAAAAGTCTCTTTTATACTTTTCAAAAATTTCAATGTGTTTTATACAATGAAACTAATTGAGCTTTTATAACTCTTACAAATGATCTTTACGATAAATTACATTTAAAAAAAATTATATACATTTAAACAAAAAGAGCAAAACTAGTTAAATCAAATAATGGTCTTCTTACCACCAATTTTGCCTTGAACATTGAATGATGATCTTTGACTTTGTGAAGCTATGGGGATGAGATTATGATATTGCATCATTATTACATTCACCATTTAGTCGTTGTTTCATTTGTCTTCCACCGTTTACTTTGCATTATTGCTTCTTTAACCTCTCCACTGGTTTTACATATTTTAGTGGTGAAATCACTTCTCAATAAAGTGTTGAGAAGCACACTATAAAACCTGTCAAAGAGAGCCCAAATCATTCAATATTTCAGAGACAAAATTTCGAAGACAAAGTTTCAAAGACAAAGAATACTTGAACTTAATCATTGGCATTGAAGAAGGCTTTGGAGAGAAGGTATTGGTTCGTCTTGGAATAATTTGGACAAATTTACCAATGAGTTTTGAAATAAATGGAGCATGATGATGTTGTGAACTCACACCCAACCTTACCATCAAAGAGGTTTGCAGAGTGATTCATGTATTTATCAATCTATTTATGAATGATTAATTGTGAGTATTTAGGGTGCGGTTTTTGTTTCTTTTTCAACAACCTCAGTTCTAAAACGGGTTGTGATGGGGTCTAAATAGTCGTCATAGTTTGGAGGATTTCTTTGGGGACTCGTCAGGCTTTGAATTTGTAGGACCCTAAGCTGCAAGTGCACAGCGTGCGTTGTAGTACTTAGGGTATCGATCCACAGGGAGGAGGTCAACTGCAAAACAGAAGAATCAGGGCAACCAAAGACGCAGAGAATTGGGGTTTGGGGGTAAGTGTCACGGTTTTTGCAGAAAATAAAGAAAGCAGTATCACGTCTTATATAGAGGAGGTTGTCAATCTCTTCTATGACCAACGGGAAAAGGAAATCAAACTTAAGAACTTGTAAAAAGGAAATCAAGCAAGCAGTGCAGGAAAAGTAAATATTGAAGTGCGTAAATCTCGATGTAAAAGCAGATGGGGCGAACACGTTGGGAATCTTCTCGGGAAATCTATGGGGTTCTAACTAGAAATCAAACACACAAAAGTTAAGCAAGCGAGACTAGGCGATTTTCCCCAAACTGATTCACTGGTTTTAACAACCTAACTTTATCAAACTAGGTCGATCTGCGAACTTCCATTCCACAGGTATACTTTCATATCCTGCGTCCTAGACGAACACGCAATAGGATCGGGACAATAAACATTCAGACATCTTTTAAAGGATGCTCTCTACCCTATTTTGGTCTAGATCTGAGATTCAGGACATTCGTCGTTCTCAAGACCCTGCGATCAGAATATAGTTCATGACGCCAGACTCATGCAATAAGAACGAATAAGGTGAGACAGAAAATCCTAATCTTCGGCCTAAACAATCGGTTCAACAACAGTTAATGAAATTCCCCATAGATCCCCTTAAAGAACACCCAACGAAAGTAAACTACTCAGACATAAAAGAAGAAGTAGAAAACGTGATTGATGAATGCATAACTTGTATAAATCGATTAAAATAAAAGAGGGTTCAAGAACAAATCAATCTCCCTCAAAGAACAAAGTGGAAACCACGAATCAAAGATTCGCGGCCGCCAAGAGAAGTTTGTAACAAGAGAATTTCGTGATGCTAAGTGGTGATGCCCTAAAAAACCCTAAAGGTCGAGTATATATAGGTCTTCAAGTGCCCTAGGTCGTGGATTAGGTCTTGGCTTGCATAAGACGGCTGCGAGTTTAAGTTGGGCTTCAAATGGGCTCGGGAATCCGTAAGTGGCCTGGCCGCATGAGCGACTGGCAGTAGTGCGGCCACTGGTCGTCTGGTTCGGCCGTGGCGCGGCCAGCTCGTCCTTCCGGGTGCCTGGCGGACCTTCTTGCTTCCTTCATAACTTGAGATCCAACCGTGGGATTGCTCTCAAACCACTTCGAGGTGAAAGACAGCTGATAAGTCTACCTTGTCTCCAAATATGAGCTTGATCTCGTGGTGGGAAGGCCTTCATTTTGTGTTGAACTTCTGTCCTCGGGCACTGTTTCCGGAATTGTCCATTTTGCTCCAAAATATGCGTCTTTTGCTAAAATTACATGAAAAGAGTCTTGAACAACCAAATACTCGAAATCTAGTGTTTATGCATCAAAACTTTAGTGAAATGCTTATTAAATCACTCACTTATGATAGTAAAAACGGTAAAATATGCATGTTATCAACTCCCCCAGACTTAAACCTTTGTTTGTCCTCAAACAAAACAGAAATCTAAGTAAGAAAAAGAGGTTTGAAAACGTGGAAACTCACCAATACTTGGGAACTCATCAAGTCTAGCAATCGACCTGTTTGAGCCACATAAATCGGAATCTAGCTTCAAGGCGTTTGGGTCTAATTACCTTGAGATTTTCACCCTTCCCGGATACGCTTCATGGTCCCTTTGAATATTTCAAGCTCTCTCTTGTTGACCCCTTTATTCATTTAGGCGTGCGGTCTCTATCGAGGGAGTATTGGTCGACGAGACATTATACTTTCTCTTCCAAACATCTAGACATAGACATTTCAGACACAACTCTCCTATTTTCTCTTCCTTCTTAGTCGATTTCTCCTTACTTTTCTAGGGTATCATTTTATTTTTTCTATCGACTTTCTTATTCCATTTTTTTTTCTTTCTTCTTAGCTTGAGAATGATCACTTCTTTGAAGTTTACATGATTGCTGCGAACCGTCATTGTCCTTTAAGGAACTCTGGTTGACATTCCCAAACTAAAACCTTTCTTTCTATATATATTTTTTTTTCTTTTCTATAACAAGGGAAGATCAAGGAGAGGTTGCATTGCATCTACTTAGTCATGCTAGAGTCTAAAAGAGGAGCAAAGTTCGAAGTACCTCAAGCCCCTTGACGAGATGATTTGATTCATTAGGTGCGGAGTCAACGCAAGATCCTTAGAGTACTCTAGAGATTAGAACTTTCTCCGTTGGAATGATCCACTCGCCGTGTTCAACTTAGTAAGCCTTGCTTCTAAACCCGTGAGAATGGTCATTAAGGTTCCTTGTTCAAAGTGACTTGTACCTAGCAAAGTTCATAGTTTCTGACTAAAAGAAAAAAGTTTTGACTCTATAAAACGACTCGATAAATGATGCATGTATGCATAAGACTCATCAAATAAAAGCATGATTAGTAATATAAGAAACCCCCCAGACTTAAATCAAACTTTCCCCAGTTTGTTTAAATCGAGTTGGGGTGTAAAAGATAGGTAAATTCAAGTACAAGCTTGTGAAGACTTACTTGAAAGTGGTGTTGGGTTTGGTATGGGTGGATGGTCGTGTGGTATGATTGAGCTAAGGACTTGATCATTATCCTTATGTCCCTGCTTAGAATCGATTTGATTGAACAAAAGAAATCGAAAACTTAGCTCGAAAGGAAATGAGTCGCGCAGTTGAGCTTCCTTGCTTCGGATGGTGGTGCTGGGCGTGCGTGTGTGATGGTGGCGGCTGATGATGATGATGGTGATTGGGGGACGCCTATGTTGAGAAGAACCGGTACTCCGGTTGTTGAGTACTGGTCTTTGTTCCTCGACCTTTGATAACACCGTGAATGAGAGATGGAAAATCTTCTGTCCTTGCGTCTTGAAGATTGCGTCACCTCAGAAACTTGAATTGAAGTTTGGGTCTATGCTGGCCTATCCAGTGATCTGTTCGGGATCCCGGAAGACAGGTGTTGCTAGTACGAACTTCAATGCCATATGAAATCCTTACTTGGCTTCGGTAGAGGTCTCGGTCGCGGAAGAGAGAAGCTAGTCTTCGGGAACTTTCCTCTTCGCGGTTTGGTGAAGGAAGTTGCATCTTCTTCCTTCTGGAGCTTGCACAATGGTTTTCATCCTCTAGAATCGTTGTATTCTTCTTCATCTTCATGGATACAGGTCCGTTGATCGTACAAGAAGAAGTTGAATGAGATGGATCACTGACTTAACTTGACTTGGATAGAGTCTTGTATTGTCTCGCCGTCTTTGATGTAACAGAAATGTGCCGCGGTTGTGGAAGTGATCTTTGCGGTCTTTAGGTCGTGTTCAGGCCATTGAATCAAGGAGGGTACTTGAAAGGCTGGAAACAAGTTGAAGGAGGTCTGGTTTGGTGAAGTCGGGATGGAAGCGTCTTCAGACGAAGGTCGGCCGCACGACGGGTTGTCGCGGCCGCGGCCAAACGTCTCACCTCCGCGCCATCGTGGCTCGTGACGCGGCCAGGCTCCTTCTGTCCGGCCCACGGGCGGTTCGTCGCCCGGTGAGTGTTCTTCGAAACTCCTTCATATTTTTGGTCTTTTTGGGTTTTTCTGATTTTTTTGTGCTTTTGGGGTTTATGAAAATGCTGTAAACTAAGAAGAAATCAAAACTAAAAATTAGTATGGTTAAGGAGATGAGAAAGAGAATATCTAAAATGGGTTGCCTCCCATTGAGCCGCTCTTGTTTAGAGTCTTTTAGCTAGACTTTGGTAGTTTGGGAGCTTAGTTGGAGGTGGAGTTCGACCTTAGGCAAGGTCTTTTTGCCTTCTGCGCGCCCTCTTCTGCTAGAGGCTCCTCGAGTCTCTCCATGATGGCATCTTCATCCTTCTCAAGAAGGTGTTTCTCCATGGTGTAAGGTACCGCGTGATAGAACTTTTTCCCGTCGATATTGGCAAATGAGACTCGCCTGTTTGGCCAATCCATGATGACTCCTACCGTGGCTAAGAACGGCCATCCCAAGATGAGAGGTGCAGCTTCTTCTTGGCGTGTCTTGACTATGTAGAAGTCTACCGGGATTCTACAATCGCCAATGATGACCGGGAGGTCATAAATGACTCCTTTCGGGGCAGCGAAGGATTGATCTGCCAGACCAATCACTACTTCCGTCACGTGGGCGTGCCTGATCCCGAGTTCTCGCACCGCTTAGGTAGGTAGAAAGCTGATAGTCGAGATGGGGTTGCATAATGCCTCGACCTTTATTCCTTTGATTTCGCATGAGACGAGAAATCGACCGAGGCTCCTTGTCTTGTGCAGGGTGCGAAGTGCCCTTCCTGACCTTGCTCGCGCGAAAAAGTCTTGTATCTCTAGGATGGTCTCATTGCTTTCGTAGAAATAGTGCCCAATGAGATGTTCTGTCCACGCTTCAGTGAACGTGATACCTGACGGAAAGCTTCGGACTACCTCGTTGAACTCGCCGAGGTTCTCTCGAGAGATCTTATTGGTGTAGCTTTCGTATTTCTCAATGCGGGAGAAGTAGGCGGCTCTGGCAGAGGGGATTGAACGTCTGGCTTGACCAAAGTGAATCTTGATCTCGTTCAAGCTCTCTAAGCTGTCTTCAAAGTATTGTTTTAAGCCATAGCCTTCCCATGCTTCATTGAATCCTACACTCTCTGGGATTCCCTCCACTTTCTTGTGGAATTCTATCAATCTTTCCCTCTTGATATGCAGCGTAAGAGGTCTCTCCACGTGGGTAGTGATACCTGCGGTAGGTCCGTCCTCAGTGAGTTCAGGTGACACTGCCCGAAGGGTCGGTTCGTGCATCAGCTGGGGCTGGGCGAAACAACAGGGTGCTTTCTCGGCTCCAGAGGCTAGGGATTCGTGTTCTCCTATAAGCTTATTGATGAGCCCTTCGAGCCTCCTCTGTTCCTTGGACAGTCTAGCCTAGATGGCTTCGTTTTTCTTTTGACCCTTTCCCATGTTTTCGACTTCGTCTCTCAAGTCTTCGACTTGAGACTCAACCTTATGCTGAGCGCGTTCCCTCTCCTGGATGTCTTTCTCCATTCGGCCCATGATGCTGTAGGTGGTCCCACGAGTTTCCTCGAACTCGTATTTGAGGGCGCGGACGTCGCCTAGTCCTCGGTTTAGGACCCCTCTGTGGTCTGCCAAGTCCTCGGAGGTTCTGGATAGTTTGTTGATGCTGCCGAAAGTGCGGTTCTCCAATACTTTTACGTTGTTGGCGACTTCCTGGAGCTTGTGGAAGACTTCACCCTGGATAGAGTCCATCCGGGCGTGCAAAGATCTTTCAGACTTGGCTTGATAATCAGTCATTACCGTTATCGCCTCGATAAGGTTCTCCACTTGCTGGTACAAGGGAGCAGGTATGACTTTCTGATCGTTCTGAGCAGGAGGTGGCGTCTGAAGGTGGAGACTCTCGCTTCAATGAATAATAGGAGGTGGGAATCCTCCTTGTGGGTGAGGAGTGAAGCGTTCGTGTGGTTGCGGTGTCAGCGGAGGTCTCAGAAGATGGTGCAGAAGTTCTGCAGGTGGGCGTGAGTTCGGGGGCATGTAGGGGTTGCTCCTCGTATGCTCCATGATATGGTAGTTCCTGAAACTCATAGAAAGAAATCTAGAAGTTAGAGAAAAGAATTTCTTTGAGTTGTGATCCTGACCTTTGTCTTGGACAACAAAACGCAGCCTCCCCGGCAACGGCGCCAAAAGCTTGATGGGGTCTAAATAGTCGTCCGAGTTTGGAGGATTTCTTTGGGGACTCGTCAGGCTTTGAATTTGTAGGACCCTAAGCTGCAAGTGCACAGCGTGCGTTGTAGTACTTAGGGTATCGATCCACAGGGAGGAGGTCAACTGCAAAACAGAAGAATCAGGGCAACCAAAGACGCAGAGAATTGGGGTTTGGGGGTAAGTGTCACGGTTTTTGCAGAAAATAAAGAAAGCAGTATCACGTCTTATATAGAGGAGGTTGTCAATCTCTTCTATGACCAACGGGAAAAGGAAATCAAACTTAAGAACTTGTAAAAAGGAAATCAAGCAAGCAGTGCAGGAAAAGTAAATATTGAAGTGCGTAAATCTCGATGTAAAAGCAGATGGGGCGAACACGTTGGGAATCTTCTCGGGAAATCTATGGGGTTCTAACTAGAAATCAAACACACAAAAGTTAAGCAAGCGAGACTAGGCGATTTTCCCCAAACTGATTCACTGGTTTTAACAACCTAACTTTATCAAACTAGGTCGATCTGCGAACTTCCATTCCACAGGTATACTTTCATATCCTGCGTACTAGACGAACACGCAATAGGATCGGGACAATAAACATTCAGACATCTTTTAAAGGATGCTCTCTACCCTATTTTGGTCTAGATCTGAGATTCAGGACATTCGTCGTTCTCAAGACCCTGCGATCAGAATATAGTTCATGACGCCAGACTCATGCAATAAGAACGAATAAGGTGAGACAGAAAATCCTAATCTTCGGCCTAAACAATCGGTTCAACAACAGTTAATGAAATTCCCCATAGATCCCCTTAAAGAACACCCAACGAAAGTAAACTACTCAGACATAAAAGAAGAAGTAGAAAACGTGATTGATGAATGCATAACTTGTATAAATCGATTGAAATAAAAGAGGGTTCAAGAACAAATCAATCTCCCTCAAAGAACAAAGTGGAAACCACGAATCAAAGATTCGCGGCCGCCAAAAGAAAGTTGTAACAAGAGAATTTCGTGATGCTAAGTGGTGATTCCCTAAAAAAAAACTAAAGGTCGAGTATATATAGGTCTTCAAGTGCCCTAGGTCGTGGATTAGGTCTTGGGTTGCATAAGACGGCCGTGGGTTTAAGTTGGGCTTCAAATGGGCTCGGGAATCCGTAAGTGGCCTGGCCGCACGAGCGACTGGTCGTGGCGCGGCCACTGGTCGTCTGGTTCGGCCGTGGCGCGGCGAGCTCGTCCTTCCGGGTGCCTGACGGACCTTCTTGTTTCCTTCATAACTTGAGATCCAACCGTGGGATTGCTCTCAAACCACTTCGAGGTGAAAGACAGCTGATAAGGCTACCTTGTCTCCAAATATGAGCTTAATCACGTGGTGGGAAGGCCTCCATTTTGTGTTGAACTTCTGTCCTCGGGCACTGTTTCCGGAATTGTCCATTTTGTTCCAAAATATGCGTCTTTTGCTAAGATTACCTGAAAAGAGTCTTGAACAACCAAATACTCAAAATCTAGTGTTTATGCATCAAAACCTTAGTGAAATGCTTATTAAAGCACTCACTTATGATAGTAAAAACGGGTAAATATGCATGTTATCAGGTTGGTGATCTAACTTGGTGGGACTGATTTTACATAGAAGAAGTTAGAAAGGCATTCTCTAGCACCTCGTACTAGTTTGTCCGCCTTTTTGTTTTCTGCGCATGGGATATACTTGATGGTGAAAAAAAATAAACTCCCTCCGACTTCTTTCGTATTCTTCCAAATGTAGTGAGAATACCTGCCATTCCTCTGGTTTGAATACCATCTTCATCAGCTCGGAACAGTCGGTAACAAAATGTACCTCCATTCTCTTATCGTCAAGCATGCAATGCATGACCCATATTAATGCTTCTAGCTCTGTCTATAATGGGGATAAGCTGCACCGGCCAGTCCGTGCACCCATAAGATTTTTTACCGTTCTTGTCCTATTACAAAACTCTCTTCGAGCTCTTGGTAAAAAGAAAATGAAATAGGAAAAGGGTTCGAAGATAGAGTAATGGACAAAGGAATGGTGGTGCGAGATGAATGGGTTGATCAGAGGAATATATAAGATCACGAGAGTATTAGAGGGGTTTTAAGCCATTGTGGGCGGTGGAATTCTCTGATGTAGAGCATTTGCTCGGAGGTTCTTATATTGGCGTTTCCACTAGCGTCAGAGCAATCGCTGAATGCAATTTTTGTGGCAAAGAAGGCTTTGGACACTGTAGAGATAGTGATGGCTATTGAAGAGGAATTCAAGTTGGAAATCCCAAACAAAGAAGCTGACAAGATCGATTCTTGCTCTCTCGCCATTGAATACGTTTTCAATCATCAAATGTCTAGCTAAACCTGTGCCTCTCAAGGTTTCTCCTTTCTTTCTTTTTTTTTGTCGAAATGAGATTCTCTCAAGCTATTTCGTGAATGATGGGAATTGCAAATAAATTCAGTTCTGTTTGAAGAGCATTTTTTTCTCTTTTAACAGTTTCGGTTTCCTTAAAAAAAACCTTTTGCTTGAATATTTTGTAATTTTCACTTTTTGGAGTTATTTACAATCCGTCTTTTATGTAACCTATTGCGACTTGCGAGAAACCAAAGGGTTTTTGTTCTCTCTCTCTCCTCAAGCTCTTGGTAAAACGGTTCGAAGAGAGAGTAGTGGACAGAGTTATGGTGGTGAGAGATGAATGAGTTGATCACGAGAGTGTTAAGAGGGTTCTTAAGCCACCGTGGGTGAAATTATCTGCTGTAGAGCATTTGATCGGAGGTTCCTATCTTGGTGTTTCTACTAGCGGTGGAGCAACCGCTGGATGCAATTCTGGTGGCAGAAGAGCTGAAAGTGGCGGAGAGAGTGGTGACGGGATTGTGAGAAGAGAAGAAATTGCAGAGAAAGTGAAGGAGTTGATGGAGGGAGATAAAATAGAAAGAGCTGAGGTGGAATGTCGAAGCATATGGTAAGATGGCGAAGAAGGCTTTGGAGGAAGGTATTGGTTCGTCTTGGAAGAATTTGGACAAATTTATCAACAAAGTTTTGAAATAAATGGAACATAATGATGTTGTGAGCTCACACCCAACATTACCACCAATAGATTGATTCATGTATTTATTAATCTAGTCACACCATTCATTATGAATGATTAAGGGTGCGGTTTTTATGGTTGTTTTTTTTTAATCCAAAATTATAAAAAAGAAAAAAAACTCTATGGAGTAAATGCATTAATCGATCTATTCATAGAAACACATTTAGACCATCCAAAATATTTGATAAATTATAATATTTATTTTGCAAATACATTAACCAATTTATTCACAGAATTGCCAATTTATTCATATAAACACATTTAGAGCATCCAAAATACTTGATAAATTATAATAGTTATACCACCCTTATTACATTCACCATTTAGTTGTGGTTCTATTTGTCTTCCACCGTTTACTTTGTTGTTTTTTTTTGCAGGAACTATACTTGAACTTGCAAAAACCGTACTTGAACTTGCAAGAACCGTATTTGAACTACTCGATTTTGCCTGTTCTGCTTCTTTTTCATGATCTACTTCTATTGCATCTGACGATCTATTGTCACCATTTGAAATCTTAAGTACAAATCTTAGCATTTAAAAATTTGTCAGTATGTTATATATAGCTACATCATAATAAAGTGTTTTGTATAAATTTTTTAAATCATATAAATTACGGTGATATAAACTAAGATATTCATAATTTAGATCAATAATCCAAATTTGACATACTATTCTTTTAATTATGATGTGCATGACATAAAACCCAACAAAAATATCATTATTCTTAAAAAAATAATTAGGCAAATCTATTAAGAACACGGATAATTAGTGAGAGGTAACTTAGGAGAAAAAAGAAAGAAGACCCACTCCATAGAAAAAATGAATTAGGTATTGTCCCAATATAATTTGATGAGATCTCCGTTTTTGAGACCTCTTGCATTTTTGATTTTTGCCCATCCATTTCTGAGTTGATACGTACTATTATAACAAAGAGTAACCCAATAGGATTTATCATTATCCTTAACTTCCACTTGAATACCATTCTGAGGTATCATAATTTCCATCTTTTTAGTGTGTTTTCGACCTTCAATTTTGGTAAATTCAACACACCAAATCTAGAATGATCAGTATCCGTTTAACATTTTTTCTATCATCATATTTGGATCTATTGTACTAAATATGTTTTAGGAATATAACTTATCGAATGGTTTCAGCAAGAAGAAATTTCCCATTAGTTGGTTAAGTTTTAGCTCGGATTACAAATTGTATCCACGACTTGTAGCTGATCTCGGGTGAGAAGTCAGAATCCAGGGATCCTTCCGTACGGAGATTGAAGTACCGGAACCAACTCTTTTAATAAGCCTTTTGTACCAGAGATCTAGCTAATATGATATGCTTCCATCCATACGATTGCGAGTATGAGCGAATGGGGTCCATTGGGCTCCCCGTCCTAAAATATTTTCCTTTAAAGACCTTAGCAAATAAGGAATCAGGATGATATGTGAGTCGCCAAAGCTGTTTGGCTAACAACGCCATATTACAATCTTCAATGATCCGAAAACCAAACCCTCATTCCGACTTATGTTTACATAACGTTTTCCAGGGCAACCAGTGTATTCTCTGTGATCTGCCACAATTACTTCACAAATACTGCGCTACCGTGCTCGTCAGTTTTGTAGTTATCGTTTTGGCAGTCTAAAACATGACATAACATATGTTGGTGATGCGGATGCCACATACTTAATTAACACAACTTTTCCTCCTTTGGAGAGCAATCTGAAAGTTCATCCGTTTACCCGCTTATGTTGTCGTTCAATGAGGAATTGGAAGATCTTTGTTTTGGTTCCCCATAAGCTTTCTGGTATCCCCAAATATGTTCCCATTCCACCAACAGTCATTATCCCTAGAGTTTGTTGAACCACGTTTTGGGTATCCGTCTCCACTGTGTGTCCAAATTGCACTGATGATTTACCAAAGTTTATCTGTTGACCCAACATTGCTCTGTATTGTTGTAAAACACGTAATAATGTTTGAGTTTCCTCTCTCGTTGTCTTGCAAAAGAATAACCTATCATCCACAAAGAGCATATGCAAAACTGGTGGACTTGTCTGTGCCACTTTCATTCCATTAATAAGTTTATCTTGTTCCACGTTCTTCAGATTGGCAATAAGGACTTCAGTACATAAGATAAATATGTATGGAGATAATGGGTCATCCTGTCTTAGCCCTCTTTTTGGTTTAATCTCCCCTCGGGGTGACCATTAATTAGAACCTTGTATTGTACCGTCTCAATGCACCACATTATCCACGAGATTCATATTTCGGTAAACTCCATTTTCCTTAGTAATTGGTGTATAAACACCCATTTTAATCGATCATATGCCTTTCTCATATCCGTCTTTACCGCCATATATTCTCGTTTACAAGACGCATTCGTGCGTAGTCCAATAAATATTTCATGGGCAATCAAAATATTAACAGAAATTAGCCGCCCTGGCACAAAAGTCGATTGTGTTTCAGAGATCAAACCATGTAAAATTTGCCATAGTTGTTGGCACAAAATCATCGAAATGATCTTGTACCCCCCCCCCCCCCCCCCCCCCACATTGCATAAAATGATGGGTCGTAATTCGGCCATGCGAGTGAGTCCGTTTTTGGAATGAGACATATATTAGTCATATTTAGACGCTTATCAAACACCTTGATGTGAGAAAATCATTNCGTGCGTAGTCCAATAAATATTTCATGGGCAATCAAAATATTAACAGAAATTAGCCGCCCTGGCACAAAAGTCGATTGTGTTTCAGAGATCAAACCATGTAAAATTTGCCATAGTTGTTGGCACAAAATCATCGAAATGATCTTGTACCCCCCCCCCCCCCCCCCCCCCACATTGCATAAAATGATGGGTCGTAATTCGGCCATGCGAGTGAGTCCGTTTTTGGAATGAGACATATATTAGTCATATTTAGACGCTTATCAAACACCTTGATGTGAGAAAATCATTAACCATGAACACTATATCATCCTTAATTACATGCCATGGCCGCTGAAAAAATAAAGTTGTCATACCATCTGGTTCTCTGGGTGCAACATGAAATACGCCGTCCTATCTTCCTCCTCTGTTGCTCCTTTAGTTAACATATTGTTATCCATTTCAGAAATTTTGGTCCTCACCTCTGTGAGTGCATCCTCAAATGTTATTGGAGATGTCGACGTGAATAGGTCTTCAAAATATTCCACTGCAATCTTCTCCGATCATCCAAATTTTATTTTATCATGTAGACTCACGATTTTGATGTTTGTTTTATTTTTCTAATTCAAAGTTGTAAAAAATAAATAAAAAAACTATAGATAAAATATATTAACCAGTTATTCATAGAATTACCAATTTATTCATAAAAACATATTTTGACCATCCAAAATATTTGATAAATTATTATATTTATTTTGCAAGTATGTTAACCTATTTATTCATAAAAACAGGTATTCTTACATTTATCCTCCACCGTTTACTTTGCATCATTTACTTCTTTTTTGCTTTTTTGGAAGGAACTATAAAAGTTGGATGAACCGTAATTGAAGTTGCAGGAACTGTACTTGAACTTGCAGGAACCGTACTTGAACTTGCAGGAACTGTATTTGAACTGCTTGTTTTTTCCTGATCTACTTCTTTTGCATGATCTGCTTCCTTTGCATGTGACGATCCATTGTCACCATTTGAAATCTTAAGTACAAATCTTAGCTACATCACATTAAGTACAAATGTTTTGTATAAAACTTTTAAATCATATAAATTACGGTGATATAAACTAAGGTACTCATAATTTGGATCAATAATACAAATTTGACATACTATCCTTTTAATCATGATGTGCATGACATAAAACCCAACAAAAATATCATTATTCATAAAACAATTAGTTCGGCAAATTTATTAAGAACACGAATAATTATTGAGAGGTAACTTAGGAAAAAAAAGAAAGAAGACTCACTCCATCGAAAAAAATGAATTTGGTACTGTCCCAATATAATTTGATGAGATCTCCCTTTTTGAGACCTCTTGCACTTCTGATTTTTGTCCATCCATTTTTGAGTTAATACGCAGTGTTATAACCAAGAGTAACCCAATAGGATTTGTCATTATCCTTAACTTCCACTTGAATGCCATTCTAAGGTATCGTAATTTCCATCTTTTTAGTATGTTTCGACCTTCACTTTTGGTAAATTTAATACACCAGATCTAGAAAGATCAGAATCCGTTAACATTTTTTCTATCATCATATTTGGAGCCATTGTACTACATTTTTAACTGTTTTAGGAACATAACTTATCGAATGATTTCAGGAAATAAAATAATTGAGATGTTTGAAGAGCTCAACCCATATATTTATATATAGTTATGGGACAAAATGATATTCCTCATGTTTATTTCAATAGTATTTATACTCTTTCAAAAACTCTAAATTTAGTTACTTGCAAGGATATGTTTTCTAAATTAGCGTATGTTAATCTTTTTATATTTACAACTTTACAAATTTAATTAATTATTTAATTTTATTAGGTTTAATTACTCCAAGTAACCTTATATATACATGATATTACTAGAATGATATTGTAGGAAGGGTGTCTAACAAAACTAACCTTACAAAGTTTAGTAAAGACATATAACCCAGAAACCGATATAATATAACGAAATTGCCATTAAAAAAATAAAATACAAAGTAAAGAAAGAAAAAAACCAAGTTAATAAAGAAAGAAATTTACGGTATAGAAACAAGAAAAATTTGTCGGTGAAAAAAAAAAAAAAACCTAAATCTGTCGCGACGACGACTGAAGCAGCGATTTTGAGACCGATTGAAGTGTGGTTAGAATCAGCCGACGATTAAGTGGATTTCGAGGAGGAGAAGGTTAGTTATATCACCTTTCTGATTCGTATTTTGGTTATGTTTGTCCGGCGAAGTTTTTTTGGGGTTTTGTTTGTAAGTCGGAATAGATTCGGTTTCGTCGGCGATAGTCCGGTGAAGGGGTTACACGAAGAGTGCGGGGTATAACGGTTTTTAACAATTGAAATTGTAACGATTTTTTTTAGTTCAGATTTTGGTGGTTGTCGCGAAGGCGAAGGAGAAGAAAATCCGGTGAGAATTGTTTGGTTAGGTTAAAATAAAGGATTAAATATGTCGGTCCAGTTACGGTAGATTTGATAAGGATATAATTTTGATGTTATTATTAAGGATTGTTTGGAGACGTCATAATGGTAGATTTTTAAAATTATTTGGTTGATTTGTTTGGTAGTGATGGTAGGTTAAAGATAGAGATAGTTTTCTTGGTAGATTGTTTATGGTCGTAGATTTATTTTATACATTTATGCTAAGGAGAAGCAAATTGTTTGTCTAGAGTTGAAATTGTAACGCTTAATAGTGTTGTAGTGTGGTAGATTTGTAGAGTTGTAGAGTTGTAGAGTTGATTTCCTTGATGGTCGTTGATGTATGTGTTGCATATGTGCAGATTTAGGGATGACCTCTTCAAGTGCTAAGGACTGTGAAAAGCGGGAGTACCCAGGGCGAATGTATCCGCCGGGGAAATCTCCATTGCAGAGGAGGAGATTGAATTATAATTGCAAGTTGGGTGATTTTGGGATGCTGATGGACGCAGTAGGAGAGGAAGTATACAATGACATTATGAACAACTATCAGGTCGGAGTGTTGTTGAAGCTTGCACAAAAGCGTTATATATGGACAGCGAGGAAGGTACATAATTTGGTTACAAACCAACTGGCGGTTGATAGGCGGAACGAGATGTGGGCAGTTATTGGTGGACGTCCATTGAGGTTTTCGCTTCACGAGTTTGGTCATATCACAGGGCTCCACTGTCAACCCATTGTGGTAGACAATTGGGATATTGATCACAATGATTTATGGGCAGAGATGGATGTCAATGCAGGGAAAGGACCAAATTGGCATGAGTTAGTATCAATTTTTGAAACATGCAAGACTTGGACATATGAGAAGAAGAAATGAGTTGACTTGCTATTCATATTGCATATTGGAATATGGGGGCATAATAGGAACAGTCGACTGCCGTTGGATTGTGCAAAAAGAGTTATGGATTCAGATGCATTTGAGAGCCAGCCCTGGGGAAGGTACTCTTACAAGGAATTTATGTACTCCTTGAATATTGCATCCTTGGTCGGAGATAGTTATGTTTTGCATGGATGTGTCCATGCGTTGCTTATTTGGGGTTATGAGTCGATTCCAATCTTGGGAGAAAGGTTTGGGCGTTTAGAAGAGAATCCAATTGTTTTGGAGTGTCCTTTACTTCGGTGGCGTTCCAGTAGGGCCCGATACAATCTTGAAAAAATTTTGGAGGAGGAAAGAAGCGCAAATGCCGACAATAAGGTATGATTTATATATTATTTTAGAGTTATGGTGGTAGAGTTATTTTAATATTTTCCATGGTGATAGAGATATATATGGCATCATTTTATTTGGTAGACTTATGTAAATTTTTTGAGTGTAGATTCGGGTGAGACATATATTGGCGGCCGTCCCAAGGGAGGAGATTTATCCATTTTGGCCAGACGAAGAGGGTGATGCAAATGTAGATCCGAAGCTTCATAGTATGATAACCGACATTCTGGATGGATGCTTGGATGAGACATCATGGGAAGTGGTCGAGCCGGTTGTTAATGAATCAAAGAAGGAGAAAAAGGGGAAAACGGAGAAGACACTGAGAACATCTGTGCTCCTTCCTTGCACGTTTCTTCGCCATAGCGATCTCTAACGCCCCCTTAATTCTGGTTTTCTTTGGCCTTCCTGGAGGGTTTCGAACCATAGGAGGGAGACAAATTTTGCTTGCAACATCATCAGGCAAAGGTAATGCAATATCTCTTGGCATTATAGTCTTCGAGTATGCATTGTACAAGTAGTTTGTTTGATAGTAAGGATGACAAAGAGAGATGGGAGACGGATGAGGACCTGCTTTGTGAGACCTTGTCAATGCTTCGGCCGCTGCAATGGCATGTACACATGAGATTTTATCCAAATCAAACCTACGGCAAGTACAAGTTTTGTTAGTCAGGTTGACTACGTGCAACGTTGTCCCTGACGTGACTTGTGTTAGATGTTCATCTATCTCTTGGACACCCAACTGTCTTGCATCGTCTACTCTGGCCTGTATTAAAGAGAATTCCCAAATTGAAAAAAGCCACACATATGAGTGAAAAAAGCCACACATTAAAGAGAATATTTTAAATCTACCATACGTCGAAACAAACCTACCACCATGCATTACCTGCAGCAAGGTTTCCACAGCAGTTGTGAGGGCGGTTTGCATTACACTTGCATTTCGCCGTCTTTTGGCAAACCACTTTGTTAAAAGCATCCTAATATCTTCCAACAGTCGAACAATAGGCTTACTTCTAGCAGTTTTCAACACTTTATTAACCAATTCAGCTATGTTGCTTGTAGTGAAGTTATATCTATGACCTTGGAAATGAGCACGACTCCACTTACAAATATCTGCTTTTTGCAAATAATGATATAGGGAAGGATGTGTTGCTTGAATCTCCCCATAGTATGCATTGAACTCTAAAGGCGTATATGCGGTGGCAGCCTTCTTCACAAGTCTAAAGGTTTCACCTCCTTTGAATTTCAACAAAATGTTCTTATGCAAATGATACGTGCAAATACCACGATTTGCTAAAGGATAAACCTTCCCTACAACCTTTCCTATTGCTTTATGCCTATCCGATATAATGGCAAGTCCTTCATCAACTAGGATGATGCGGTGTAGTTGTCTAAAGAACCATTCCCAAGACTTTTCATTCTCCGTATCAACGACAGCAAAAGCTAATGGAAATATATTAAAATTACCATCTTGGGTTGTGGCAAAAAGAACTGTACCTCTGTATTTTCCAAGTAAAAACGTCCCATCTACGACGACAACTTTCCTCATATATGGGAATCCATGTATGCTAGCACCAAATGCGATGAACAAAAATTTGAACCTATCTTCCGCGTCGACTTCTAGCTTAATAAGTGTTCCAGGATTAGCTCGCCTAATCATGTATAAGTATGCAGGCAGTTCTTCATACCCACTTTCCGAAGTTCCATAAACTAATTCTCGTGCATAACNCTTCCGCGTCGACTTCTAGCTTAATAAGTGTTCCAGGATTAGCTCGCCTAATCATGTATAAGTATGCAGGCAGTTCTTCATACCCACTTTCCGAAGTTCCAGAAACTAATTCTCGTGCATAACGTAAAGCACGATGTGCCTTCCATTAATCGACCTGTTTGGTAAACACAATTGAAACATCAAACCTTATATAAGTCTACCAGTACAAGTTAATACTAAATCTACCACCACCATTAGAACTTAACGATACCAAAATAAAACACCTACCGCTATCCCAAAACGTTTAGTGAGACCCTCTCATACATGATTAGGCAATACACCAGGTCCAACACCACCTATGAAGTCTTCATATAGACGACCTAGGATGTCGTAAGATGCATGCCGCGTACGGAGTGATCGGACCGTCACAGAACATGTGTGTGTTGGAACGTAAGTTTTTATGTGAAATATTGTACCCTCAGCTACGGTTGAAGCACGCACCCTCCATTCATATCCTTGAACCCTCAACAACTTTGGAGTTGAATATCCCACATCGTAGTCGAATTTTTGGGTAATAGAAAGAATTTTCAACCTCATCTCCAAATCCTCTTTTGTGTGATAACACTGCCCAACAGCTAAGTCAAGTGTCCTATTTTCCAAGTTCATAAATTCTGGGGAAATAGGTGGCCGTTTCTTTGGTGGTAGATTAACCACTTCTTCTTCATCCGAGTTTACAGAATCCTTTACTTCTTCTTCTTGTCTAGTGTTTGCTACAAAGACAGGGGGCGTATCTTGTGGTAATCTTTGCAAGAACTTCTTCGAGAACATATAACTCAAACGCACATCATGAAATCGTGGATCCAAACCAAAATCCTCATACACAATTCCAAGAAAATCAACATAAGATATTTTGTCATCTAACCGTAATATTCGGCTTCCCTTCGACTTGTTAATGAGGAAGACATGACGATGCTTCTCAAAACTCCAATTACCCGTAACCAAAATAATTTGCTCCATCAAAGATCAAAAAAAGCACCAAAAAATTTCTTTTTAAGAGAAGACAAAGAACGAGGTCGATGACTGAAAGGATGAACCTTGTAAAATTTCTGAAAACTATAATTAGGGGAGAAGAAAAAGATGGAGCTTGGTGAGTCGGATCTTCAATACGATAGCAATTTGGACGGATCCTAAATCGCTAAATGAGTTCGATTGAAACGAATTGTTTTTTTTTTAATGCCTTATACTATTTTGCTGGTCACGTGGGTTGGCTTTTTTGTTAAAAAAAAAATTTAAAACATTAACCACTTTATCCTCTTCTTCTCGACTTCTCCGCCGACACAACGATGGACGATCCAAACCCCTGATTCCGGCAAATACGAAGCCTTAGTCGACCACGACGTCGGCGGGTTCCTCCGGTTACCACTAGGTCGTCGCAACCTCCAATTATAAACAAAGTCGACTTTGCACACTTCAATCGAGTAAACCGACCACTGAAGACAAACCGATTCGCCGAACACTTCCGCTACAACGGCAAAAGAAAGGGTAAACATGTATAACCTATAGTGTAGACTTGATTTTCTTGGGTCGATGCAAATAAACAAAGTTTTGTTTATAACAGAGGGAATTGATTGTAGATCTTAGAATTTTGGTGTTTTTAACTAGGTGAAACAGGTGTGGTCGACTTATATTGTTAGGGTTAGAAATGATTTCATTGATAGTAGAGTTAAACCAGATTTACATGTGGCAGACATATTGCTTTGCGAAAAATTAGTTAAACGCTTGATTTACCTGTAACCTAGTGCCATTTTAACAGGATAATGGAGTCAAATGCCGTATTCAACCAATTAAGCGACCTCTTAGTTGACGTACTAAGGAGGGTGGGCCAAGTTTCAGCAAAGGACGCTTGCCGTGCAGCTTGTGCCACTAAGCTACTAAACAAAACATTGAAGGAACCATCGGTAATGAAAGCGCTTAACCTATCAGACTTTGATACTGATCCCACCTTAATGGATCGGGTTCCTCGGTTCTTTGAATTGGCTCTATCATCCGGCAATCCTCACGCGTTATACCTGCAAGGGATGAGTACATTACTTGTTGCGCGTGACGTGGACAAAGCGGTCCCCTTTTTCAACAAGGCTTCTAAAGGGGGGATAGACAAGGCAACATTTATGTTTGCTATTTGCGACATCGCATATGGCCAGTATCCAAGAGCATTAGAACTCCTAGACCGCGTTGTAGGATGGAGATCACGCATGCATTTCATGTTGGGGATTGCTGAAGAGGTTGCAAATACCATCAAGAGTATGCAGAGTGATGGTGGAGGTTTATTGCCAAATGATTTGGGTCCGGCTGAATATCCTAAATGCAATTTCAAACACAGAGTTATTGGCTGTGAGGAGTGCTATCTTTTTGTTCAATACCAACTGCTTAAAGATGAGATATGATAGTAGGTATTACCATGCAATTTCAACTATGGTTTCAGGTCTTTAACTCTATCTATATGTTAGTCGATCAACGTTGTATGATGTACGATGTAAGCGGATTTATATCCTTCATTTTTCCAATGTAATGAAATGGTTTTCAACTTATGAGACAAGACATCTCTCTAAAATACAACCTATTTTATGACCATAGGGAAGTTCACACCAAACCAAATACATTGGGGTGACATATCCGCTGCCTTGAACGTTTTTTATGCTACAAGGTACTTGGTAGTACTGATAGATTTATCGATCTCTTACCAAAAAGTCAAAACTCTACCACCAAACACAACTCTACCGTTACACATTCACGATAAATCTACCAATCACATCACTATAGTAAATAATACATTATTTAAGTCTACCAGAACATCTAAACTGTAAATCTACCATTTACTTAATAAGTCTATCACTGCTGGCACTTAAATCTACCAAACAAATTACTCTACCGTGAAGTGACATAACTCTACCCTTTCTGCGCTACGAAACTTCGGGTTTTCGAAGTTAATAAGTCTGCCGGTTCATACAACAAATCTACCAGATAGAAAATTAATCTACCGAATGTAATTTAAATCTACCTTCACTACAAGTCAACCTTGTTAAAAAAGTCAAACATCTCTCCCCTTTTTTCCCAACTCTTAAACAAATCTGCCATGACTAAAAATATATCTACCAAAATCTTCACTAATCTACCGGTTTGTATTATCTCTACCACACCATAAATTTAAATCTACCAAATTAAGTCTACCAAAAACCCAAAACTCTATCAATATACAACAAATCTACGGTTCGCAATTTACCGTTGACCTATCTCTTTAACTCTACCGTCAAGGAATGGTAGACTTATGGTGAACAAGCTCGCCTACGTGGCAATTGAAAGTAATGGCACTCTCGTAAATACGATTTTTGGATTCAAAGACGCGAGGGGTAAAATCGGTACGCAAATTAGTTTTGTAATAAAAATATATTTGGCATCTTTTTTATAATAAACATGAATTCCAAAATTACCTTAGTTATCCACCCATTTTATTATGATAAATTGTATTTATACCAGCCTATGTTTGTATGATTCTTAAAAAGATCTTCCTATATATACAAGCTATATTTATTATAATAGCTAAGAAACAGAAACTATATTAATATCATTAGAAAAACATTTCCAAACACTCTAGAATTGAGTATTTGGTACTTATATTTTTGACATCTATATTTAAATTTAGTAATTACTCTGGTTATTTACAACATTTCTTTAAAAAAATTGAAAACATAATTAATAACAAGAAATCTTGTTATTAATACACAATGTGTTTTGTTTATAAGTATTTGTTATTAACATTGAAAAGTCACAACAAAATATAGCATTATAGCATAAATCCTGGTTTGACATACACAATTAATAATTACATATCCAATCTTTTCGAATTAGGAATCAAGCCCATTTTAAGAGCATATGAATAAGCCCATAAGAAAGGACCTTGTCAAAAAGCAAGCCTAAACCCCTTTTGCCTCCTCAGCTTGGTACACATGAGAGATAAGAAAGGAGAAAGGAACAAGGAGAAGAAGAAAATGGCGAATCTCGACTCATCAATTGATTCAGTATTTTGGGACAATAACGTTTCTTCACCCCAAACCCTAGAAGGCTCAGCTCGCTTTGTTCCTGGTGAGCCATTTCCCGTCGACGGTGCACGAGCCAGCCACTCTCACCGGTTTCAGCAGCTCTCTCTCCTCCGAGAAGGCTTTCCTCTCAGAATCATCCCTTCGTTTGCTCCTGCTTCCGACAAGAGACTCGGCTCTTTCTCTCTCGATTCTCTCTTGCTCTGTCCTTCCTCTTCCAACTTGTAAATTCTCAAACCTTATTAGTGGATCTATTTCCCATTTCTAGTTTTATTGTTTGCATTGATTATCGGTCTTTGCATGTCTCTTTATATTCCACATTCCTTTTGTATTTATGCTGGCTTGGTGGCCATTGTAAACAGACACAGAGAAAAATACAAGGCAACCTTTTCCTTCTTCTTTCTCTGACATGGTATCAGAGCCATATCTTGGCTAATTTTTTTTCCTTTATTTTTGATACTCGACCATAGCAGGCGTAGATGGAGATGGGTCTAGGAACGTGACGACCAGAGTGATTGAAGGCCAGGTTCTGCAGAGACGCATGATTCATCCGTACGATCAGTCGGCGAGTGATAATCTAGGTTTGATTATCTATCAATTTCTCCTCAATGGAGATAATTTTGTTGAATGGGTTGTGAATTACGAACTGCTTTGCGTGTGCGCAAGAAATTTGGGTTTGTTGATGGCTCAATCACTAGACCCGCTCAGGACGCTCCTGAAATTGATAATTGGTGGACGATTAATTCTCTTTTGGTTTCATGGATTCGGAACTCCATTGAATCATCTCTGTGTCGAGATATCTCACATTTTGAGATTGCTAAAGACTTGTGGGATGACATTGCTGAACAATATGGTGTTGTCTCTGCAAATCAATAATAAGACCAAAAGGCATGAATAACAAACGGATTCCTTGTGTTGACAATAAAAAACATGTAGCATAACGTTTGATCTGAGAACAATTCCTAAATTCAACAAGCATTACATAAGTGAAAAATAAAAAAAAAGTATTCTCAGATTCATTCCTCCATCAAGTAGTGTGAGGCTGCTTCCATCACCAAAAACAATATGAACTGTTCCTCCTCCATCTAGTCGTTACAAAAACCAACAACAAATCCGAGAATCCATTTACTATCCTAGAAGCACACTATAAAACCTGTCAAAGAGAGCCCAAATCATTCAATATTTAGAAGACAAAATTTCGAAGACAAACAATACCTGAACTTAATCATTGGCATTGAAGAAGGATTTGGAGGAAGATATATGTTTGTCTTGGAAGAATTTGGATAAATTTATCAATGAGTTTTGAAATAAATGGAATATGATGATGTTGTGAACTCACAACCAAACCTTACCATCGAAGGTTTTTGTAGAGTGATTCATGTATTTATTTGTCTAGTCACACCATGCATTATGAATGATTAAGGGTGCGTAATTAGGGTGCGGTTTTGATGTTTGTTTTTCTTTTTTTAATTCAAAATTGTAAAAAAAAAACTATGGATTAAATACAGGAACCAATTTATTCATAGAAACACATTTAGACCATCCAAAATACTTGATAAATTATAATATTTATTTTGCAAATACATTAAACAAATTATTCATAGAAACGGTGTGTTCCATTTATCTTCCACCATTTACTTTGCATCATTTGTTTTTTTTTGCTTTTTTTGTAGGAACTGTACTTGAACTTGCATGACATTTTCTTGTATCTGAATTTGTAGGAGCCAGACTTAAAGTTGTAGAAACTGTATCTGAATTTTCAGGAACCGTAGCTGAGCTGCTAGCATTTATAAAATTGTCAATATGTTATATATAGCTACATCACAATAACATGTTATTGTATAAAACTTCTAGATCATATAAAGTATGGTGTACTAGAAACTAACATATTCATAATTTAGATCAATAATGAAAATCTAACATACAATTCTTTTAATTATAATATAGATGACATAAAACCCAACAAAAATATCATTAATTCATAAAAATCATTAGTTTCACAAATTTATTAAGAAAATGAATAATTAATGAAAAGTAACTAAAAAAAAAGAAAAATCACCCCATTGAAAAAATGAATTTGACATCGTCCCAATATAAGTTGATGACATCTCCAGTTTTGAGATCTCTGTCTTTCTTTATTTCTGCCCATCCATTTCTGAGTATATATTGTTTGTTCATAAGAATAAGAGTTACACTATAGGAGTTGTCATTATCCTTAATTTCCATTTGAATACCATTTCGAGGTACTGTACGATTCATCCTTTTTAGTATGTTTTCTACCTTCACTTTTGGTAAATTTAACACACAATTCCTCGAAAGATCAGAATCTGTTAATGTTTTTGTTATCATCATATTTAGATCCATTATACTAAATTTTTAACTGTTTTTGGAATATAACTTATAGATAGCTTTTAGAAAATAAAATAATTGAGGAGTATGAAGAGCTCAACCTATATATATATATATATAGCTTTCAGCCAAAGTAATATTCCTTGTCTTCTATATATGCTTATTTTAATATTATTAATGCTCTTAAAAAAAACTCTCTAAATATAGTTACTTGCAAGGATATGTTTTGTAAGTTAGCATATGTTATTTTTCTAAATTTATTACTTCAAAGATTTAATTAACTATTTAATTTTATTTTGTAAATTGTATTTATATCACCCTAGGTGTTTTTGGTTCTCAAAAAGATCTTTCTATATATACAAGCTAAATTTATTACGATATATAAAAAACAGAAAATCTATTAATATCTAAAAAAATCATTTCCAAACATTATATAATTGAGTCTTTGGTACTTTTATTTTTGACATCTATATTTAAATTTAGTAATGATTCTGGTTATTTACAACATTTATTTTTCAAATTAATTAAGAACAAGTTCTTGTTATTAATACACAATGTGTTTTGTTTAAAAGTATTTGTTATTAACAAAGAAAAGTCACAACACAACATAATTTCCCGTACAATAAATATATCAATGCTGCCAAAAAGTATATTAATTAAGTGCAAAATTTTCTATATCATAATAATAAAGTGATTATATTAAAAATGTATTGGTAAATGATCGTTAATGAAAAGAAAAATAACCAAAATGACCATTAATTTTCTTGTTAAGAATATAAACTTACATGTTTTTTATATTCAAAAAAATCATTTAATGTGTAGAACTCTTTTTGTCTATATGTAACATATAATTTTAGGATAAAATAGGGTTATATTTTCAAAGAAGTTAATTATATGGATGTATTTTCTAGGTTAGCATACTTTTTTCCTTCTAAATTTTCAATCTTGTTACATCTATGTAGGAGTGTAGGTTAAAATAGTTACAATTTATTGATTTAATATTTTTTGCTTTATTTTTTTCTCATTTACTTTTTAAATTTATCTCCAAACATATAATCTAAATCTATTGTAATATTCTAGAAAATTAAATTCTATTAACATTATCAAACATTTTCTTTTAAAGCATTCTAAAAATTTCTAACATTCTGTCTAGACATGAAATTTAGATCACCTGAGAATTTCCCTGAACCTAGCGACTTAGTCTCCTGATTTTAAGAAACCTAATTCGTGATTGCTAGTTTATTTCTTGCTTTGTTTTACTTTCATTCTATTTGACTTAGCATAATCTGAACTTAGAAACCTTAGTGTAGCATCTACTTCCCTTGGGATTTCGATACCCCTTATACTACGATTGCATTTGCTGTGCACTTGCAGTAGTTTTATTAGGGTAAAACCTGAGCCCTATCAAGTTTTTGGCGCCGTTGCCAGGGATCGAACCCGGGTCACCCGCGTGACAGGCGGGAATACTTACCACTATACTACAACGACAGGAAAATTCTCAGGTGATCTAAATTTCAGGTCTAGACAGAATCTTAGGAAATATGAAGATCCGTTCACGAACTCGAAACACTAATGTAAAATCAACCAACTCTCGCTGCGAAGATTATCTATGCCTAAACCCTAGAATTCCAAATATCTTTGCAAATTCTAACAATTCAAACAAGCATTAAAGTTCAGATTCAATTGTTCACAAAATCCTAAACCAAATCTCTTTGCGAATAAGTATTGTGCTCATCTAACATTAGTTCAGGCAATTAATAATACTCTCGCATCTATTAATTAACCTAAGATCAGATTCTAGGTCGCGAAGCTAAAATAAGCATTAAACACAAATCCAGATGAAGAACTCTAATGATTTTATCCTAACAATTTAATTCGACCTAACAATTCATCAATCACCTTTGAAAAACCCTAAACCTAACAAGCAAACTACTCAGACATGATCAATGAAACAGAAATCATTATTTGAATAGAAAGCATAAAATAAATCAATAGATGAAAATAAAGGAGTTCCAAATCTGCTCTAAAGGAGTCAAATTCTTCTCTCCAAAAACCTAAACTTATATGATTCTTAAAGTATGAGATTCTGCCTAAACAATGGCTGAAAAACTATATTTATAGGCCTAGGTTCGCATCTTCAATTCCTTGGAAGATTAGGAAAAGTCTTGGAGATTTCCTTTTCTTCAAAAACTGAAAACTTCTTGCTTCTCGAAATTGGAAATTCTGGTGTTGATCGACACTCATCGTGTTTCCTCAATCCGACTTCATTTCACTAAGCTCCAAAATGTATCCAAATCTCCAATTTATCTCCAATTGTACCTGAACCTGTAAAGACTCTATATAGACTCGAAAATAGCCAAAAGACTCTATAAAAACGCTTATATCATGGTCTAAAAATGGGTAAAAACCATGATATATCAACTCCCCCAGACTTAGCTTTTGCTTGCCCTCAAGCAAAACATAAACTTAGAATGAAGTAGAAGTTTGANTTTGCTTGCCCTCAAGCAAAACATAAACTTAGAATGAAGTAGAAGTTTGAAAACAGAAACTTTCGAGTACCTCTTCAGAACGCCACATTGATTAACACTTGTTGAATCCACATGCTATAGAGCTAACCTTAGGAAAGTTCAGTGTACTTACCTCAAGCTTAGCAATCTCCCAGTTTGAATCCAGATCTTTTCCTTGGTAAATTTTCGAACTCTAACAGTGGTATTTCCACATAACTTTAGAGATTCTTTTCCTTTCCTTAGTGCCTGAACAAGACATTCTCATACAGCTCCCCTATTTCCTCTTTCCTTAGTCAACTTCTGCCCATTTTCAGGGTGTTCTAAGATCTTTTTATTGACTCTTCTTTTTCTTATGAAATCTCTGGAAATAGTGCTACTCTCTACTTGTGTTCCTTGTGAGGAGACGTGTTCAAGAGCATCACTAATATTGTTCCTTGTGAGGAGACAGGCTCATGACAAAGGCACTATTCCCAGACTTAAACTCTTTTTCTTTCTTTTCTCAAGGGAAGATCAAGGAGAGACTGCAATTGCCTATCTGTTCGGACTGAAAGAGGAATCAAGTTCTGCGCATACCTAGTTCTTATAAGGGGATCTGAACTCGTTCTGTTAGACTGATTCCACTTGCAGCTTTCTACTTAATAAGACCTCCAATCAGCTACTATAGCAATGGTTCTTCAAGTGTTAACATTCACTGGTTAGTCCCTAGAAAAACTGAAAGTTCCAACTGATTTTGACTCAATAAAACAAAGTTTTTGACTGACTCAAATGACTCTCAAAACAAAACACAAAGTCAGTAATCACCTCCCCCAGACTTAAACAACACTGTCCCAGTGTTATCAAGCCCGAAGTTGGCTAAAAGAAAGATTATAATCAACAGAAAAGACCAGATAGAAGACTTACCTTCGTCTGCGTGTGGTGTCGATCGACACCCTATAGTGTCGATCGACACTGGCCTGTGTTGAGTCCAATGTCGCCTTTTCAACTGACTGAAACTAGGACTTAATTAAAACAAAAACAAAAAATAAAGAAAAACGTACCTAACAGTGGGTTGCCTCCCACTCAGCGCTCGTTTTCAGTCATTAGCTTGACTGTGTCGGGGTTCAGACGTGTGGTGGATCAGAGGGTGGCATCGAATGCTTCCCAGACGAATGTCTTCTCATCCATGGCGGTGTATAGGCAGTAGGTGCATGAAAATGACCAAGGAAATGAGGAACATCAGCAGGGTGGGCCTTGAGTTCGGGTGGGACACTTCGTTTTCCTGCAGCATAATCAAAAGAAACACCAAGCCTTCTACGAGGATCTTGTGGCTTGCCTAAGTGTGAAGTAGCTTTTGAACCTTTGGTATTCTTATTGATAAGATCAGGGGGTTTGGAATTGATTCCAGGGAGTGCGTACCTTTGTTTCCTTCGAGGTTTCTGATTTATAGGACGTGGAGGCATCTGTTTGACCACACAGGATGGACTTGCATCATTGGAAACAGCTTCTGGTATGATCCGCGAAGGGTGTCGATCGACACTAGTGGTGTCGATAGACACCAACCCTGCAGCTCGCATCTCTGCACTTTTTCCAATTAAGCTCTCCAATCCTTGCTTCCATGACAAAAACGTCGTCCTCCATCAACTTAGCATTGATTAGAACATCTTCTCTGCTCATAGTCTTCAAGAGATGATCATTTCCACCCCAGTCTTCAATCTCCACATCTTTCTCAGAATTCTCAGCCAATGCCTCTTGAACAGCCAGTGTTTTCATTTACACTTAAGAATCCAGCTCCTTTTGATACCCAGCAGTAATGTCGTCTGAATGCTCCCTGTTTGGGTCTTGATCCATGGAAATCTCTACTGAAAAAGATTGACCATCGATGGTGGAAGGTCCCCTTAACTTGTCCATGTCAAAATTCATGACAACATCACCCAAGTCAAGCTCTATTTTCCCTTTCCTCACATCAATAATGGCACCAGCTAAAGCCAAAAATGATCTTCCCAAAATAAGAGGATTTGTAGGTTCTTCATCATATTTCAAAACCACAAAGTCTGTTGGAATAATGCAGCCTTCAATCTTCAAAGGAACATCTTCTAGAACACCTTCTGGAATTCTCTTTGATCGATCAGCTAGGACAAGGGAGATTCTGGTTGGCTTGAGATCAGTCATTCCAAGTCGAACAGCAACTGAGTATGGTATCAAGTTGATACTTTAACCTAGATCGCAGAGAGAATGAGGAAATCTTCCTGTTGAGATTGAGCAATCTAGCACAAAGTTCCCTGGATCGGGTAACTTCTCTGGAATCCTCCTCTGAATCACAGCACTGACTTGTTCTGAAACTCTCACCTTCTTCTTCTTCCTTGAAACTATGTTCAAAAGAATTGCATTCATGTCTCTGGTAAGCAATGCTCCTTCCTCAGGACTCACACCATTGACAACCATTCTCTTGACATATCTTCTTAATGCAGGTGAAAGTTGGACTGCATCAACTAAAGGTAGCTCAACCAACAGCTTACTCATCATCTCCTTGCATCTAGCTTCCTCTCTCTCCTGTTTAAATCTTCTGGGAGGCGGGGGATAGGGTATTTTTGGTTTGTACACCCTTTCTTCTGCAACTTTTGTTGTTGTGAGCTGTTCTGGTGAAGTCCGTGTAGAGCGTCGATCGACACCCTCCTGGGATCTCTCGGGGTATTTCATGGAGTGATTCTATGATTAAAACGCTTGATCTAGGCAACCAATTCTTAAGCTCAAACACGAAAGTGGTCGGATCTCCCTTTCGGAAAACCAAACACCTAAACCTAGACTGCTCGTTCGCTCCCCTTTCGGTAGCGACTTCGCAGCAAGATCAGCTATAAGATTAGGTTCGATGAAGCTCACAACACACCGCCGATATGCATAAGCATCCTTCGGTGTCTGCTCGTTTAAAACTATGTCCGGCCAAAAGATTCAGCGTTTTCACGGTTCTAATGATCCTACAATCGATCCTTAAGTGGCCAGTCAAGGATTACGCAATAAGAAAGAATCCAAACGAAGAACAGTGAAAAGTATACTACCTATGATCTAACAACCTAATCGAATCAAACCATGAAATCCCTTTGAGAAACCCCCGTGAAACCCAACTAAAGGACTACTCAGACATGGAATCGAAATTCATTATCATTGCAATAGGTAAAAATCTCAAAGGTTTGAAAAGAAAATAAAGGAAGTGATAATGATGCAAAGAAAGTGCAGAAAAAGATGATAGAGAATATCAAATAGGGCGGCGAGATTGGGGACTGGAGAAGACGTCTTTCGCTCCTCTTCTCTTCCTCCTTAGCTGCGGCGCTCTTCTAGGTTAGGGGTCTTGGTGGCTGACTTCGAACTCTCTAAAAATAGGAGTAGATGCGAGTATTTATAGGTCTTTAGGGTCTCTTAGGCGTCACCTAGGGTTCCACAAAGTTTGGTGGCTATCGGGCTTGATTTGGGCTTGAAAACGGGCTCGGGAATCGTCACTTGTTGTGGCCGCGCGAGCGTGGATTCATGGGCCGGCCATTGGTCTTCTGAGCTTTCCTGGCGCGGCCATCCTTCTTCTGAGGATGTGTCTGACGGGCCTTCTTGCTTTCTTCATAACTTGAGATCCAACCATGAGACTGGACTCAAACCACTTCGACGTGAAAGGTAGTAGTTCAGGCTACCTTGTCACCAAAATTCAGCTCGATCCTGTGGTGGGAAAGTCTCCGTTTTGTGCTAAACTTCTGTCAAAAAACTCATGTTCCGAAAATGTCTGTTTTGCTCCGTTTTGCTCCCTTTTTCCTAAGATTTCCTGAAAAGAGTCTTGGACACACAAATACTCGAAAACTACTAAATATACATTAATACCTTAGTTAAATGCTTATTAAAGCATACACTTATGATGGTAAAAATGGGTAAAATATGCATGTTATCAACTCCCCCAGACTTAAACCTTTGTTTGTCCTCAAACAAAACAGAAATCTAAGTAAGGAAAAGAAGTTTTGAAAGCGTGGAAACTCACCAATACTTGGGAACTCATCAAGTCTAGCAATCGACCTGTTTGAGCCACGTAACTCAGAATCTAGCTTCAAGGCGTTTGGGTCTAGTTACCTTGAGCTTTTCACCATTCCCGGATATGCTTCATGGTCCCTTTGAGTATTTCGAGCTCTCTCTTGTTGACCCCTTTATTCATTTAGTCGTGCGGTCTCTATCGAGGGAGTATTGGTCGACGAGACATTATACTCTTCTCTTCCAAACATCTAGACAAAGACATTTCAGACACAACTCTCCTATTTTCTCTTCCCTTAGTCGATTTCTCCCTACTTTTCTAGGGTATCATTTTATTTTTTCTATCGACCTTTTTTATTCTATTTTTTTTTCTTCTTAGCTTGAGAATGATCACTTCTTCGAAGCTTTCATGATTGCTGCGAGCCGTCATGGTCCTTTAAGAAACTCGGGTTGCCATCCTCAAACTAAGGCTTTTCTTTCTTTATTTTTTTTTTCTTTTCTATAACAAGGGAAGATCAAGGAGAGGTTGCATTGCATCTACTTAGTCATGCTAGAGTCTAAAAGAGGAGCAAAGTTCGAAGTACCTCAAGACCCTTGACGAGAAGTTTTGATTCATTAGGTGCGGAGTCAACGCAAGATACTTCGAGTACTCTAGAGATTAGAACTTTCTCCGTTGGAATGATCCACTCGCCGTGTTCAACTTAGTAAACCTTGCTTCTAAACCCGTGATAATGGTCATTAAGGTTCCTTGTTCGAAACGACTTGTACCTAGCAAAGTTCATAGTTTCCGACTAAAAGAAAAAAAAAAGTTTTGACTCTATAAAACGACTCGATAAATGATGCATGTATGCTTAAGACTCATCAAATCAAAGCACAGTTAGTAATATAAGAAACCCCCCCAGACTTAAATCAAACTGTCCCCAGTTTGTTTAAATCGAGTTGAGGTGAAAAAGATAGGTAAATTCAAGTACAAGCTTGTGAAGACTTACTTGAAAGTGGTGATGGGTTTGGTATGGGTGGATGGGCGTGTGGTATGATTGAGCTAAGGACTTAATCATTCTCCTTATGTCCCTGCTTAGAATCGATTTAATTGAACAAAAGAAATCGAAAACTTAGCTCGAATGGAAATGTGTTGCGCGGTTGAGTTTCCTTGCTTCAAATGGGGGTGGTGGGCGTGTGGTGGTGATGTTGGCGGCTGATGATGATGATTGGGGCACGTTTATGTTGAGAAGAACAGGTACTCCGATTTTTGAGTACTCGTCTTTGTTCCTTGACCTTTGATAACACTGTGAATGAGAGATGGAAAATCTTTCGTCCTTGCGTCTAGAAGATTACGTCACCTCAGAAACTTGTCTTGAAGTTTGGGTCTAAGCTGGCCTATTCAGTGATCTGTTCGGGATCCCGGAAGACAGGTGTTGCTAGTTTTGAACTTCAATGCCATATGAAATCCTTACTTGGCTTCGGTAAAGGTCTTGGTCGCGGAAGAGAGAAGCTAGTCTTCGGGAACTTTCCTCTTCGCGGTTTGGTGAAGGAAGTTGCATCTTCTTCCTTCTGGAGCTTGCACAACGGTTTTCTTCCTCTATAACCGTTGTATTCTTCTTCTTCTTCATGGATACAGGTCCATTGAACGTGCTGGAAGAAGTGAGTAGAGAGATGGATCATTGACTTAACTTGACTTGGATGGAGTCTTGTCTTGTCTCGCCATCTTGGATGCAACAGCAATGTGCCGCGGTTGTGGAAGTGATCTTTGCGGTCTTTAGGACGTGTTCAGGCCATTGAATCAAGGTGGAAACTTGAAAGGCTTGATACATGTTGAAGGAGATCCAGGGGTGTCTTCTCTGGCCTGTCGTGGCTCGTGGCGCGGCCAGGTTCCTTCTGACCGGCCCACGGGCGGTTCGTCGCCCGGTGAGTGTTCTTCGAGTCTCCTTCTTCATATTTTTGGTCTTTTTCGAGTTTTCTGATTTTTTGTGTTTTTGTTGTTTATATAAAAACTGTAGCTAAAAGAAAACCAAAACTAAAAATTAGAATGGTTAGAAAAAATGCGAAAGAAAAAAAAAATACCTTTAATGGGCTGCCTCCCATTGAGCTGCTCCTGTTTAGAGTCTTTTAGCTAGACTTTGGGGAAGTTTTCAGATGTGAACAACTCCAACTAAAGGATTCATGGCTCCTTTGGCTTCTCGGCACTCCGCACTTGTTGGCTTGAGACATCTTCTCTTCAGCGTTTGATAATACTTGTCGTTGTCTCGAAGAACAAATGCATCGTCCAGCTTCCTTCTCTTAAGTTGTTCGCCTTTCTCTTCCAAGTTGGGATGGGTGACGATGCGGAGCCTTGGAAAGGTTTTTGAGGATCCTTTGAGCTTCATTTTGGCTTCAATAGGGTCACCATCAAGTATCATATGAGACAAAGTCGAATTTGAATCACATGGGGTCTCTTTACACTATGAACTTCTCGATTCGGTGCTTCCCTTAAACGTGTCGAGCGGATCTTCTTCTAGGAAGTTTTTAACATCTTTTGTACTTTCTCTAGGATCTAGGATGGGTCCATCTCCACTGCCTATGGTCGTGGAATGAGATCTCTTTGGAGGTGTAGCTTGACAGAAGGTTCTCTTGTTGTTTTCCGAAATGCTCGTATGTTGGTTTGTATGGTAGATCAATGCCTTAAAAGATGTGAGGGGTGACAGGCCAATGATAGGCAACTGAATTTTATCCTTCTTTGTTTCCACAATTTGGAAAATTAGTAGGCTCGACATCATCTTCAACTTGAGGTAGCAAGTTTGGCTTGAAACCGAACATATTTGGTGAAGGAGAGTCTTCATGGTGAATGGACGTCTTTGGGGGTTGGAGGTTCGGGACTCCTATACCTTCTGCGATGGTCTTAGTTGTGAGACTAGCTCCTGATCTTGTATCACTAAGATGGTCACGAAATTCTACTCTTTTGATTGAGCTTGGAACCATAAATTTTTCGGGATCCTTTATCCTTGAAGGCGTCTCAAAAAGTTGTTCTCGTATATCCATTAGTGTCTTCTCCTCCATGAGATTTGTTTCATTCAAACAGTTAGGGTACGGTACCTTAGGTATGTACACACGTGTTGGAGGTGGTGGTATTTCTTCTTCTCGCAGAATTTCTCCTGTAACGGCATCCTTATCGATGTCTCCTTCCTCCACGTCTCCAAAGGTTTGATCTTTGCCACTGCGGTCCTTCTCCTTTTCTACTGCCTCCTTATCCTTCGGAAATTTGGACTCCTTGTAGGTTAGACCGCTCCTAAGCTCCACTGCTTTCACGGTGTCGTAGCAATCCTTGCCATCTTTGTTTTCTTCTTCTGGTTCTGTCGTTCTTCTTTCACCATTGCTTAGTCTCTCTTTTTCCTTTGCTACTCTTTTTATTTCTGAGAAGAGGTGCTCGATCTTTTCATTCGTCTGATTGTGGTTGCGCTCAGCTTCCTTTTTGGCCTCACTTGAGGTCCTCTCAAAAGAGTTGACGAGTTCTTGAATCTTGTCCTCGAGTCTATCGAGACGATTAGACTGGTCTTTGTATAGCAAAGGGTCGAGGGAATAGCTCACTCCCATTAGGTCTCGCGCTTGGTGGCTGTCGTGATGTCGTATTGTACTCCTTTCTAAGTCCTTATGGGGGAGGTCAAGGTCGCGGCAATGTCTTGATTTGATGTTACAGTCAGAGTTCTCGCGCCTGCGGGAATCCTGCAGTTCCCGGATGGCTTCTGACTGCTGTGTACGCTCCGAGTCCATTCTAACCAGCTCGCCCATTATGATTTTTAATGGGTCTGCTTCGGCTTCTTCTTCACAACGTGCTATTCGATTAGGATCGTTTAGACCGTTGTATTCGCTAGTGGGCAGGTTGGTCACCAATAGTCGTGCTCCTTTTACTGATTTTGAAGAGAAGTCTCCATTGCTTGCGATGTCCAGCGCGGCTTGGAGTCGCCTATTGACTCCTCTGTAGAACGTGCTAATCATGTGTTCGTCAGTGAATCCGTGGTGTGGACAATCTCTTTCGTAGCCTTTAAATCGCTCTCATGCTATGATGAGTGTTTCACACCTTTCTTGTTGGAATCCTTGTATCTTGTTCCTTAGGAGGTAGCAACGGGATTTAGTGTAGAAGCAGTTTAGGAAAACTTTTCTACATTCTTCCCAGGTGGTGATGGATGATGGGGCTAAGGATCTCAACCACTTGCTTGGTTTTTCTCCTAAAGAGTAGGGGAACAACATGCATCTCAGGTAGTCTCCATTAATTTTGGAGATGGCACAAACTCCTTCGAATGCTTCAATGTGCTCGATGGGTTGGTCCGATGGTTGCCCTCGATATTGGTTCTGCTTAACCAGGTCTATAATGCGCTTCTTGATCTCGAAGTTGTCTCCTTCAGGTAGTGTCAACCGAAAAGGGTTTCGGTCTTGGAAGGACTTGAGGGGCGCGTCGAACTCAGAGATTGCAGGCGCGTCCTCGGCGAACGTCTCGTCTTCGTCGCTCAACAGATCTTCTTCTTCTTCCACCCGTTGTTCTCCGTTAGGGTAGAACGGATCTCCAAGAGCTTCGGGGTCTCGAACTTGATCCCCCATTAGAGAAGTACCTGCAAAACGAGGAGTTAAACGAGTAGTTCAGTGATCGCTCTGTTGATTTTTCAGTAAGGAATTTGTGAGAAGCAAATCAATAGTCCCCGGCAACGGCGCCAAAAACTTGATGCAACAGGTTTTAGAGTCTGTTTTCGAGTTTTAAATTTATAACC
>JAHZTW010000001.1:88942424-88953281 GCA_020283515.1 Alliaria petiolata
GGTTCATGGGCCGGCCATTGGTCTTCTGAGCTTTCCTGGCGCGGCCATCCTTCTTCTGAGGATGTGTCTGACGGGCCTTCTTGCTTTCTTCATAACTTGATATCCAACCATGGGATTGGACTCAAACCACTTCGACGTGAAAGGTAGTAGTTCAGGCTACCTGGTCACCAAAATTTAGCTCGATCCCGTGGTGGGAAGGTCTCCTTCTTGTGCTAAACTTCTGTCAAAAAGCTCATGTTCCGAAAATGTCTTTTTTGCTCCATTTTGCTCCTTTTTTCCTAAGATTTCCTGAAAAGATTCTTGGACACACAAATACTCGAAAATTACTAAATATACATTAATACCTTATTGAAATGCTTATTAAAGCATACACTTATGATAGTAAAAATGGGTAAAATATGCATGTTATCAGTGAGCTTTGTAAGGGGCTTGTGGGTTTTCGGATCTCTGTACACTTCTATTATCTAGTTGATTCCGGGAAAGATCCTGGCGAGACGTAGCGACCCTAGCTAACGGGCGTGAACTCGTTAAATCGTGGTGTTCTTGTTCTCTGTTTTTTTCTCTGCTTCGCATCTCTGTTTTTCCAGTTTCAATCTTTGATCTTCTCTTGGTGTATTGTTGGTGGAAACTGCTAAAGGTCGTTCCTTTCGAGCATATAAAACATAACATATTGGTATCGAGCCAGGTTCTGGCATTTTGTGGTGGCTCTTTAAGATCTTTTCAGGTTTTGAAGAAGAATGTCATCTTCAAGAGTGGATACGGAGAAGTTTGATGGTCATGGAGATTACACGACATGTGAAGGACCAACTGATGGCTCATATAGATCTTCTAGGCTTGAAAAGGTCTCTAGAAGAATCAGAAACGCTGGCTGAGAGATATTGGGATCCAGAAGAAGGAGATGACTCGAAGGAAAGAGAAAAGGAGGAGACTTTCTTAGAGAAGAAGAAGAAAGCTAGAAGCACCATAGTTTTAAGTCTCATTGGAAGGGTCTTGAGAAAGGTTAGGAAGGAGACTACAGCAGGAGCTATGCTCAGGGCGCTGGATAATCTCTACTTGGCAAAAGCTTTTCCTAACAGGATGTACCTGAAGCAAAAGCTGTACAACTACAGGGTGGCAGAAAATCAGTCTATCGAAGGAAATATGGATGATTTTCTTCGCCTGATAACCGAGCTGGAGAATGCAGACATAGTAGTGTCTGATGAAGATCAAGCGATTTTGTTACTGATGTCTCTCCCAAGGCAGTTCGAGCAGTTGAGAGATACCATAAAGTATAGCTCAAAGAAGGAGACTCTTACTCTTGAGGAAGTTGTTACAGCTATAAACTCCAAGGAGATAGAGCTGGGATCAAGTTCAAAGGGTTTTAAAGCTCCTGCAGAAGGGCTGTATGTCAGGGATAAGGGAGAACAAAGGGGAAAAACATATCAAAAGGATAAGTCTTCAAAGCAGGCAAAGTCGAAGGGTAAATCCAAGAAACAGAAAACTTGTTGGACTTGTGGTGAAGAGGGACACTACAGGAATATGTCTCCAAACCGAAGTAAGTTTCACAGAAAGTACAAAGACCAATGTAGCAGCAAAGGAGAAGCTGCTATGGTGAAAGACAAAAGTTTGGAAGATGAGTGGATAATGGATATTGGATGCAGCTATCATATCTCTTACAAAAGGGAGTGGTTTGAAGATCTTAAAGAAGATGCAAGAGGCTCAGTTCGAATGGGAAACAAAACTACACCAAAGGTCAGGGGTATTGGAAATGTCAGGATCAGAAATGATGATGGATCAACCGTGTTACTAATACACGTGAGATATATCCCAGAGATGGACAGAAACTTGCTATCTATTGGGACCATGGAGGAGCAAGGATGCAGTTTTGAGTCTAAAGATGGGATCTTGCAGATCAAAGACGGTTTCAAAACACTCTTGACAGGAAAGAGGTATGAGAAACTTTACATACTACAGGGAAAGCCTGATTATGGTCAACTGTATGTTGCAGAGAGAAGGAACGATGACACAGTCTTGTGGCATATAAGACTGGGCCATATGAGTCAAAATAATATGGACTTATTGGTAAGAAAAGGACTTCTGGACATGAAGAAAATTTCTACACTAGAGATGTGTGAAGACTGCGTTTATGGTAAAGCTAAGAGAGTCAGCTTCACTGCTGCTATTCATGATACTAAGAAGAGGTTAAATTACATCCATTCTGACATATGGGGAGCTCCATCTGTTCTGCAATCTTTGGGAAAGTGTCAGTACTTCATCTCATTCATAGATGATTTTTCAAGAAAGACATGGGTTTATTTCCTAAAGCATAAAGATGAAGCATATGGAACCTTTGTAGAATGGAGTATCATGATAGAGAATCAAGCAGATAAGAAGATCAAGATCTCGAGGACTGACAATGGGCTTGAGTTCTGCAATCAGTTGTTCAGTGATTTCTGCAAAGGAAAGGGCATTGTAAGACATAGAACGTGTGCTTACACACCGCAAAAAACGGTATTGCAGAGAGAATGACTTGCACCATAATGGAGAATGTGAGGAGTATGTTACGTGATTCAGGATTACCTAAGAAGTTCTAGGCTGAGGCAACTAACACTGCAGTTACTCTCATCAACAAGTCACCATCTTATGCAATTAACTTCGAGATTCCACAAAAGAAATGGTCAGGAAGAGATCCAGTTTATAGTTACTTGAGAAGATTCAGGTGTGTAGAGTTTGTACACTCAGATGAAGGGAAGTTAACGCCAAGAGCCAAGAAGGGAGTTCTTTCGGGTTATCCTACAGGAGTGAAAGGCTACAAGGTATAGTTGATGGAAGAGAGGAAGTGTGCAATCAGCAGGAATGTGATCTTTCAGGAAAATGCAGTCTACAAGGATGTGATTCATAGAGGAAAAGAGTATGTGAATGAGGAGACCGAAACAACAGAGTTATCTTTTGATTTTTATCTTGGAAATTCAGAGGATATGAGCTCAGGTGGAGACGTTTTGGAAGAAAAAAATCAACCTGAAGAACAATCTGCAGGTCAGAGCTCACAACAGTCTGAAGAAGATCAAACTCAAGATGATGTTGTGCCATAAACTCCAGAAAGCTATCACTTAGTTCGTGACAGAGCAAGAAGGGAAGTTATAGCTACAAGGAGATTTGAAATAGAAGGTTACCTCAGCGAAGACTACTATGATGAAGAAGAGGACTATTTTGATGTTGAAGCTCTTATCACTACAGTGGAAGGTGACGATCTAGAACCTGCAAGTTATGAAGAAGCTCGCAGAGATCAAGACTGGATATTGTGGAAGGGTGGTATGGGTGAGGAAATGGATTTTCTCATGAAGAATCATATGTGGACAGTGGTCACTAAACCGAAAGGTCAGAGAGTGATAGGGTGCAAGTGGATCTTCAAGCGTAAGCCTGGGATTCCTGGAGTTGAAGCATGATATGCTCTCAAATTTACCCTTGAGCTACTCTCTCAAATTAAGAGATCAGTCGCAGTAATTAGGGATCGAATCCACAGGGAAAGAGTTAATCACACAACAAACTTCTAATTTCGAATTAAGCTAAGAATAAATAATTAAAAGTAAATACACGAGGTAATTAAAAGCGATGTAAGTTCAGGATTATAACACTTAAAATTTTATCTCTTTATTTTGTTGTCCTTAGCTTAATGATAGAATTATATGGATGAATAACCAAAAATCTATAAATAACTACATAACTATAGAAAAAACAGATGTGGTATTATATAAGATACAATAAAGTTTTTTCAGAAGAAGTCCCGAAAATTTTAGGACGGATTCCCGTTCCCGTCCTGAATTTTCCATCCTATGCCCTATCCGGTTCAAAACTGAAATTTCAAATTATCCTGAAATTTTCCGAGACGTTCTTACCAGATTTCTTTTTATGAATTGTTTTCCAATTCACAAATTTTATGTTCCCGTCCCATATCCGTAAATTCCCGTCATGAGTCCCAAAATTTTAAGAGTTGATATACCTTCATTCTACACATTTACATTTGAAGAAAAAACTGATCAACAAAAGAGATTAATAAAATTCAACTACACTAAATAATTAAATACAATCCACACCACCAAAAAAAACAAAAACTAGAATATAGATTCTACAACAATCTATAAATAGCAAGAACAATACAACAATCTACAAACACAACTCATTTTTATTACCACAAAAAATTCCAATATAATATATATTATATGCATTAAACTATCATATAATTTCTTTCACTTATCATGATATGGATGACACAACATCAAGTACATTAACCGAGAGTTTATTAAATTTTATTCAGACATTTATACTATCACGTCGACCACATAACACAATACCTCGAACTCTCTTTTGAAATTAAATATTTCAACCCAAATGCATCAAGAATATTATATGTTGATTTTGTAATTGAAGACTTAGAAAGAACACAAATCCAAGCTACACAAGAAGAATATGACAATTATGATATATATCTTGATAATCTATAAGAGCCGAAAAATATATTAACACTTTATTTTGCAGTCACAAAATACATCACAAATGTATTTCAGATTGGTTATACTACAAAACAACATGTCCTTAATTATTGTCGAAAAGAAATAATTTGATATTTTATATACGATGGATAAAAAAAAATTCTCATTCATTATAGAAATTATTATTCCACCAATATTTCAATACAAAATTATAAAATTATATGATATTCACAAATTAGAAATTAATAATTATCCACAAACTTTTACTAACAAATATTATAAAATAAATTGTAAAATTAAAATATTTAAATTATCACAAATCCGCGTAACGCGCGGACCTTCTCCTAGTTTTCGGATAAAATACGGTTATATTTTCAAATAAGTTAATTATATGGATGTATTTTCTAGGTTAGCATATTTTTTTTTCTAAATTTTCACTCTTGTTACATCTATGTAGGAGTGTAGGTTAAACTAGTTACAATTTATTGATTTAATAATTTTTTGACTTACTTTTTACTCATTTCCTTTTTAAATTTATCCCCAAACATATAATCTAAATCTATTGTAATATTCCAGAAAATTAAATTCTATTAACATTATCAAACATTTTCTTTCAAAGCATTCTAAAAATTTCATAATTGGTTTAGGTGCCTTAAGATAGAGTAAGGAAATCATGGTTTTATTCGGATAAAAATATTGGTTTGACAGACACAATTAAGAATTACATATCCAATGGATATAATTTTGATGATTGGGCTCGTGAATTACGAACTGCTTTGCGTGCGCGCAAGAAATTTGGGTTTGTTGATGGTATTGATGGCGCTCCTGAAATTGATAATTGGTGGACGATTAATTCTCTGTTGGCTTCATGGATTCAGAACTCCATTGAATCATCTATGCGACGAGATATCTCACATTTTGAGATTGCTAAAGACTTGTGGGATGACATTGCTGAACAATATGGTGTTGTCTCTCCAAATCAATAATAAGACCAAAAGGCATGAATAACAAACGAAATCCTTGTGTTGACCATTAAAAAACATGTAGCATAACGTTTGATCTGAGAACAATTCCTAAATTCAACAAGCATTACAAAAGTGAAAAAGAAAAAAAGTATCCTCAGATTCATTCCTCCATCAGGTAGCGTGAGGCTGCTTCCATCACCAAAAAAAATATGAACCATTCCTAGAAGCACACTATAAAATCTATCAAAGAGCCCAAATCATTCAATATTTCAAAGACAAAATTTCGAAGACAAACAATACCTGAACTTAATCATTGGCATTGAAGAAGGCTTTGGAGGAAGGTATTTGTTCGTCTTGGAAGAATTTGGACAAATTTATCAATGAGTTTTGAAATAAATGGAATATGATGATGTTGTGAACTCACAACCAAACCTTACCATTGAAGGTTTTTGTAGAGTGATTCATGTATTTATCAGTCTAGTCACACCATTCATTATGAATGATTGAGGGTGCATATTTAGGGTGCGGTTTTGATGTTTGTTTTATTTTTCTAATTTGATATGACTTTAGTGTTTGAGTGAGTAACGCTTAAAGTTTTCACTGGAAATTTGAATTCAGAAACCCAATTGATGAAATAGAAAAGAAACATCACAGCATTTGGAGATTTTGTCTTTTTCTAGGTGTTAATATTGTTGCATTTGGCTTTTCTTTTACTCAAATCTGTCTTTGGATCGTTGTAGGTGGCTAGGATTGGTTGGGCAGTTTAAACCAAAGAAGCTCTTTGCTGATATCAAAGAAAATATTAGCAATGCAGAAGAGTGGGATCTCCAACTTTTCAAGGATATAACAAAACACATTGTAGACAATTGGTTTATGGACTCAGATTGCGTTAGGCTCTTCTTGATCACGAGAGTGTTAAGAGGGTTCTTAAGCCATTGTGTGTGGAATTCTCTTATGGAGAGCATTTGCTCGGAGGTTCCTATCTTGGCGTTTCTACTACCGGCGGAGCAACCGCTGGATGCAATTTTGGTGGTGGAAGAGCTGGAAGTGGCGGAGAGAGTGGTGACGGGATTGTGAGAAGAGAAGAAATTGCGGAGAAAGTGAAGGAGTTGATGGAGGGAGATAAAAAGAAACGCACAGAAAAACTGTTAGGGCTTACTGAAGATCAAGCAAGAGAGCTATATTTCTTTGAGTGAGTGGCGTGCACCATGTGAAATCTTGGAATAGCGTATGAAGACAGTTACTTCACAAGGTACGTTGCTGGTTTGTCTTAATTTTGATAGTGTCGTGAAACTCTAGTTGCCAGAGAATAAAAATTAGAAGACAATCTCTGTAATGCAGGTGGAATAAGTCCTCTGACTGGGAAACAGGCGGCTTATCTGATTACCTTGAATGGAAGAAAATCGTGGAACATATTATGAGACTATAATATATACAGAGACTACCGATTGATCCAATATAGAAGCGAAAGAAAGTGCTTTGGTATGGCATCACCAAGATGCAGACACATACTTTGGTTCTTGTCAAGCCAAGGAACCTCAGGTATTACGCTTTCTTCACTCCCATCATCTGTGGATGAGCCATATAAAAAGAGGGAGTTATATCTCCAAATCTTCTATGATGTATATGTCCATGTTTCATTGCATTGAATCCAAGCAATCCTTATATTGTCTGGTTTAGACAATCCTAAACTGAGATATTTGGAGTAACAGGGAGTAAGCAAAGGTCTTGTCACCGGAAACTTCTTAGAAGAATGCTTGAAGAAGGAAAGGCACTGGGGTACGACAGATCAGATGAGGAGATGTTTAAGAGCATAACCAACAACACTCTTGGCTTAGTCATCGTCAATGTCTACAGAGATATTCACTTCCTTGATACAGTAAGGGACATGGTGTAGTTGCTTCAAGGACTTGTCAACACTTGGAGCCCAAAGCCTAGGTATCCTTCTCACTTCAGAGTCTCCCTTTGAAAGTGTGTCATCTAGAAGAAAATTTTTGAATCTGAATCATCATAAGAAACATCATTTGTTCATAGATCAAAGGATAGAACTTTGCGTTGTGATTTGTGTATGATTGGTAGCACTTTACGTTGGCTTCTCGCTCATCACACTCTCTGATCAGGCAGACAAACACTGTTGATTGATATTGTTGTTTTTTTTATTTTGACCACTCCTCAGCTCGCAGAAGTAAAACCCATATCTTCAAAGCTACATTTGTCAAACTGTATCAGAAACAGAGCATCCTCTTATCGACCAAGGGGCCTCTCTTTGGCTTCTGAATTGCTCCAAGTTTGGCTGCCTAACTCTCACTCCCAAGGCCCATAGGCTATTTAACCTTTTGCTCATAAAATTCTTCTTATTTACTTCTATTTGTACCGTTTTGATCACAACAATGTATCCATTTTTAAGCGCAAGAAGCAAAGAAGAGATGAAGCGAAGAAGAAGAAGAAATGCTTTATAGTTAGTTGTTAGTACCAAACCATAAAAATGAATTCTCTTGTTACCGTTATGTCACGGGATTGATATTTGGTATCAAAACCGTGCGGCCCTAGCCTCTCTTTGCCTCTGCAAATAGGCTAGGCAGTCTGTCTCACTACGAAAACCCAACCCTTTGAGAGAAGAACTAGAAAGAAAGGAAGGAAATGTTTGTAATGCTTCTCTTATTCAAGGAATGAGTGAGTGATTACAAATGAGGCATCCTACCTCTATTTATACAAAAACACCTCCAAAATGGATGGTGAGGATCATCAACTTGATCTAATGGCCCAAATTTAAAGAAACTAAGTGGGAAACAAAGTGGGAAACAAAGTGGGAAACAAGGTGGCTGCTTTTAGGGAGTGGATGGATGAGTGGGCGGACTTTAGTGAGTGGGAGACTGAGTGGGCGGATTTCGGGGACCATCCGTCCCGAAACCCTTCGTGGTTCGGCCCGTGAGATGCGGAAATGACGGGAAATGATCGGGCCGTGACATTCTCCCCCACCTAATTCGGCAACGCCCTCGTTGCCGTGAATGCCTTGAGCTGGTCCGTGAATTGCCACAGCTCGCTCTCCGCCTCCCATGTTGCCTCTGATACGGGTTGTCCTTTCCACTTAATGAGAAAGTGTGTGCTTCGTGGAACGCCCCGTTTCCGAACCACCTTTGACTCGAGGACTTCTTCAACCTCCTTGTCATAGGACTTGGTTACTATCGGCGGTGCTCGAGTTGATTGGCCTCGATCTTGCTCCATATCATCTAAATGGTATGACTTGAACATGCTCACGTGGAAGACCGGGTGTATCTTCAGGTTTGGGGGAAGATCCAGCTTATACGAAACCTTGCCCACCTTGGCAATTACTTCGAATGGTCCTTCGTACTTTCGGATCAGTCCCTTATGTAGACTTCGGAACGTTTTGAATTGTTGGGGAAGGAGCTTCACAAGTACTTGGTCTCCCACTGTGAACTCCAACGGCCGTCTCTTCTCGTCGGCCCATTTCTTCATCCGTTTGCGGGATTTCTCCAAACATACCCGCGCAAGGTCAGCATGATCTTCCCAAGTTCGGACCATCTTGACCGCTCCCGGACTTCGTGACTCGACAGCCGGTGTAGCCAAAGTATGGGGAGTGGACGGTTGTTGCCCCGTCGTGAATTTAAAAGCACTCTTGCCAGTTGCCTCGCTTCGCTGCAGGTTGTAGGAGAACTGAGCGATGTCCAGCAACTTAGCCCAGTCTCGTTGATTGGCACTAACAAAATGCCGAAGGTAGCATTCCAACAAAGAATTCACCCTTTCCATCTGCCCATCCGTCTGTGGGTGAAAGCTTGTTGAGAAGCTCAGTCCGGTTCCGAGATTCTTGAATAGCTCGGTCCATAGTTTCCCAGTGAAGCGGGGATCTCTATCGCTCACGATGTTCTTCGGTAGCCCCCATAGTTTGACCACGTTTTTGAAGAAGGCCCTAGCCGCTTCTTCTGCCGTGCAGTCTCTTGGGCAGGCTATGAATGTCTCATACTTTGAGAATCGATCGACGATCACCAAAATGGACCCGAACCCTTCGGACTTTGGTAAAGCACTGATGAAGTCTAGGAAAACCGAATCTCAGGGTCATTCTGGTATGGGTAATGACTCTAACATCCCCGCAGGTCGTTTGGTCTCCATCTTGTCTTGCTGACACACAAGGCAAGTCTTCACATAGAGTTCCACGGTATTCCTCATCCGTGGCCAGAAGTAGGCTGTCTCTATAAGCGCCATGGTTCGCTTCTGTCCAGGATGTCCCGCCCATGGGGTGTCGTGGCACTCCCGGATAATGTCTCGTTGCAAGCTCCCCCATCTTGGCACGTACAGACGTCTTCCGGTCGTATACAAGAGCTTGTTCTCTACCCAAAATCGAGAAGTCTTGCCCTCCTCTGCCAACTTCATCAACTCTTTGGCAGTGGTGTCGTAATTTAATCCCTCTTGGATCCGAGCCACGATGGTTCCCTCGGCTTGACTAATCGCCGGAAGCTCTACTTTCCGGCTCAGGGCATCCGCAACAACATTGGCCTTCCCGGGTTTGTACTCCAAGGTATAATCAAACTCGGCCAAGAAGTCTTGCCATCGGGCTTGTTTTGGTGATAGCTTCTTCTGAGTCTGGAAGTAACTTGTTGCCACATTGTCCGTCTTGACTTGGAATGGGCCTCCTAAGAGGTAATGTCGCCAAACCCGTAAACAATGAACCACCGCTGTCATCTCCTTCTCTTGGACTGTGTAGCGTTTCTCGGTGTCATTTAGTTTGCGGCTTTCGAATGCTATGGGATGCCCCTCCTGCATTAGAACTCCACCAATAGCAAAGTCGGAAGCATCGGACTGTACCTCGAATGAGAGATTAAAGTTGGGTAAGGCAAGGACCGGCTCTTGGCTTACTGCAGTCTTGAGCCCTTCAAACGCCTCCTTGCACTGATCCGACCATTCCCACTTCTTCTCCTTCTTCAGAAGATCGGTCAATGGTGCAGCTTTCTTCGAGTATCCCTCGATGAACCGTCGGTAATAATTAATGAGTCCAAGAAAAGACCGTAACTCTGTTACTTTGGTTGGTCTTTCCCACTCGGTGATGGCCGTTACTTTGGCATTGTCCATCATTATCTTTCCCCGCCCGATAACATGTCCTAGGAATTGTACCTCATCTGTCGCAAAGGTGCACTTCTCCCTTTTCACGAATAGCTTGTTATCGCGGAGGATTTGGAAGACGGTTTGCAAATGTCCCACATGCTCTTCCATTGAGTTGGAGTAGACGACAATGTCGTCGAGGTAGGCTACGACGAACTGGTCCAAGTATGGTTGGAATATCTGGTTCATGAGGGTGCAGAACGTAGCTGGAGCGTTCGTAAGACCAAAAGGCATTACTAGCCACTCAAAAGAGCCATACCGGGTGATGCACGTTGTCTTGGGCTCGTCTCCTTCGGCTATTCGAACTT
>JAHZTW010000001.1:88956039-88970482 GCA_020283515.1 Alliaria petiolata
TGACTTGAGCCAACCCTCGCCCTTGGTCCATGTGAGACCGAGTCTCCTTGCTTCGTCATCGGACATGAAGTTGTGGGTTGCGCCTGTGTCTACCATGGCCCGTGTTGTTTGTCCATTAATGATGACTTCAACATACATCAACCCCTTGTTCTCGACCTTGGACGCCGGATTTGTCTTAAGGGCGTTGAGCAGTTGAAGAGATCCCATCATACCGGTCTCATCCTCTGGAGATTCGGCATCTCTTTGCTAAATGAGTACAGACAAGGAACCCAACTTTGGGCACTCCCTTGCTGGATGCGGTCCCTTACACACATAACATCCGCTTCTCAGAACAAAGGTACGTTTATTTGCCTCGTACTCGTCCCGTCCCGAGCTCATCCCATAGTTTCGAGTGTAAGACGGTGTTGCTTGGTCCCGTTTCTCCCCTTCAGGCCGTGGAACCACCCTCTCTCTTCTCCTGAAATTCTCGGTCTGGTTTTGGCCATAGAATTCGGAGAAAGACTCGGCCGCAGCAATGGCTTCGTCCACAGAGCTTACACCTCGTCGCTGCAACTCTTGTTTAGCCCCTCCTTGGAGCCCATCCACAAAGTGGAACAACAAGTCTTGGTTGGACATATTCAGAATCTGCAATGAGAGTGTGGTGAAATCCTTGACATAGTCTCGGATCTTACCCCTTTGCCGGAGTTCCCTCAACTTCCTCCGTGCCTCATAGACCACATTCTCCGGATAGAACTGCCGCTTGAGTTCCATCTTGAACTCGTCCCACGTAGCCATTTGACATGTGCCCCGCTCAATGTCACCATGACGCATTCGCCACCATAGCATGGCCGTATCCGTGAGATAGGATGTGGCTGCCTTGATTTTTGCCAACTCATTGGTAAGACCAAGGTTGTCAAAGTATTGCTCCATATGCCACAAGAAGTTCTCAACTTCCTTGGCATCCCTTGAGCCATCGAAGCGTGATGGTCTCGGAAAATCCACCTTTCCCGAGCCAGAGTTGTTTGTACCCCCGTTGGCAACTGCCTTCTTGCACAACGTGAGATCTTCTTGTATCGCCTTGATGCTCACCTTCAACGACTGGACCGCTCCCATCAAAGTATCCTCCAACTTGATGAATCGTGCTTCGATTCCACCAAAGTCGTTCTTGACATCCGCAACCTCGCTGAACAGTGTGTTCTCGAGTTCGGAAGTCGAGTGTTCGACTCGCTCAAGTCGTTCACCCATGTCGGAAATGGCTCCACTCAAAGCCCCAACTTCGTCTCGGACTCTGCTCTTGTCCCGGACCCTGCTCTTGTCACGCTGCTTCCTTGGAACGTTTGCACCAAAAGCCTCTGGGTCGAGAATCTCGTCGCCATTGTTGCCCACGATAACATTCTCGTTGTCGGACATCGTTCAGCCTCTGAACGAACCTTCGCTCTGATACCACGTGTCACGGGATTGATATTTGGGATCAAAACCGTGCGGCCCTAGCCTCTCTTTGCCTCTGCAAATAGACTAGGCAGCCTGTCTCACTACGAAAACCCAACCCTTTGAGAGAAGAACTAGAAAGAAAGGAAGGAAATGTTTGTAATGCTTCTCTTATTCAAGGAATGAGTGAGTGATTACAAATGAGGCATCCTACCTCTATTTATACAAAAACACCTCTAAAATGGATGGTGAGGATCAACTTGATCTAATGGCCCAAATTTAAAGAAACTAAGTGGGAAACAAAGTGAGCTGCTTTTAGGGAGTGGATAGATGAGTGCGCGGACTTTAGTGAGTGAGGGACTGAGTGGGCGGATTTCGGGGACCATCCGTCCCGAAACCCCTCGTGGTTCGGCCCGTGAGATACGGAAATGATCAGGAAATGATCGGGCCGTGACAGTTAGCTCTCTTACGTTGATTCACCTATTCGTCTTGTAATTTTGGAAACATGAAAATGAATTTTGAACATCCACTAGAGATTAGAAGAGTACGATGGACCAACCATCGTTAAAGCCAAATCCTCACAGCTCATTGCACCAGCTGGGAATCGAATCCGAGCCTACACCGAGACAAGGTACTATTCTACCACTAGACCACTGGTGCTATTTGATTAGTAAGTTCCCCTTTTAGTTATATATATAAAATTTAATAACTCAAAAATCAAAATGTTGGACAAAGTCACGAAGTAACGCACTGAAGGAAGCCGGTGATGTTGTTTGGTCTTTTGATTTTGTTAACCGAATTTAAGATATAGATTTGTCTTTTTATTCTGCATGAAACCAAAAAGTAACATGATATTTGTAACTCCAATCATTATAAAAGATTGTACAAAAAGGTGGCGCTCATGGGAACATACAACCGCTCGATATGTCCACGAGAATGGACCGAGACCACTTGTCGATGGACAAGCTTGCCCCTAGGACCTTTTGCCAGAAGGAGTATGGACCGGTATGTGACCACTTGAGGCACTTGGTTAAGCAAACCTTTTAGCCCCAAGCCACCATGTCCCACAAGCTTTTACTATTGTTATAATCGACAACTGTATGCTTTGATCTTTATACATCCGATGTGGGATTAAAGTGTGATTTCCCAAACGATGAAGTCATTAAGCTCATGCCTAAGTCACGTGATCCTCCCCAAATTGTCTAACCGATCCCTAAATTTTTTTTTGTAAATCCGATGTAGGATTAAAGATTTAAAGTGTGATTTCCCCCTTGCGATTTAAATTCAGTAAACTCATGCTCAAGTCACGTGATCCTCTCCTCAAATTGTCTACTTAAAAACCCTAATAATTTCAATATTTTCAATTCAAAATCACTAAGATGTCTCTGTCGTGGTAAAACCATATGGTATTCACAGTCTTATCTAGGGCGATGCCTCCAAGGCTCACAGAGGAGGATAGAGAACATGTGTGTTTGCTTGGGGAGAAAGGAACCGTTTAGGGTTTAGTGGTTTGCTCAAAGAGAAGAAGATCCCTGAATTATGCATCTTAATTTGTGCAGAGCATATCCTCCAGAGGAGACTAGGAAAGTGATTTTTTCAGAGAAATCAGAAACAAAAAGGAGCACAAAAAAAAAGAGCTCAGTACAAGGCCAAATCTCGTCCGTAAGGAACAGAGTAGTTCGAAGGACCCAACCTTCGTCAAAGCCAATTTCTTCACAGCTCGAAATGCACCAGCCGGGAATCGAACCCGGGTCTGTACCGTGGCAGGGTACTATTCTACCACTAGACCACTGGTGCTGCTTGGGACAATGTCTTACATTTATTTATTTATAGACAACAACAATCTCAGCAATTTTGGCAAAGAATCGAGTGTATTTGAATGTGTTTCTACAAAACTTATGATTAAATTACTCTATGTTATTTTGATCAGACTTTTTGGATACCTGTTGTCCTGTTTTGGTCCTCACGGTAATCTTCTGCGATGAAAGATATGATCAAGAGTGTACCACGACCTGTAAAAATATGTCCCAAAATCTGTTAAGATTTCACAATGGCAAAAAAGCAAAACTGTTAACTTTAGCGTCTTTGCAAGAACATACAACATTAGAATCAATCAAAGCTTAAATATTTTTCCTTCAACAGGAAATCCAAAGAAGATCACCAAGAAGCCTTCTCTGCAAACAAAACCAATAACTCACGCAGAGACTCTTGTGAACTACTACTATATGTGGAGGCTTATGCCTTGAAATCTCGTTACAAACCATATTATCTTTCCTAAAGCAAACAGCTCCTTACAATCTATCGAAATCAAAATATGTTTTATTAATAAGCAAGACAAGACACCTTTTGACCTTGTCAAGGTCCCAAACCAAACAGCTCCTTATACTCTAAGCTAAGAAAACTGAGTCTCAATGTTTTGCAAGAAGACATAAACACCAAACCAATCCTCCAAGTTTCAGGTGTTACAGAGAACACAGGCCATATATAACCTAAACCGGGGGAAGAAGATCGATCAAAGATCATTCTTGTAAAACCATTGCCTAACTCGCCTCAGATAGGTTGTATAAGTCTATAAAAACCGCAGAATTCACCCAAGCATAACCATCTACATCACTATAATCCAAGACCGTCTTGATGAGTTTGAACTTAAAAGGATACAAAACTCAAAAACTACGAGACAATAATCATCATCCCTAATTCAGGAATTCTACATAAAACGTACATACATGTTATATCCCCACAACTTCATCCATAGAGTCTCAACTCTCCAGCTAAAGCTCATTCTCGGGTAAAAGCTTATGGTCCTTTGATTTCTGAACAAAACCCACCAGGATTTTAGAATTCAAGAGAATAACAAAGGGAAAAACAAAATTCTCACCATTTCAGAAAGCGAAAAGACCTCAACTTCGTTCTTCTCGAATGCAGTGTATGGGACTGGTTCGATCTGATTCCAGTGAATAGAAATATGAAACAATAGGAAGAACGAAGGAGACGATGATGGATTTTAGCATCTAATTTTGGGAAAAGCAAATTTTGTAAATTTTTCCATTTTGAAGTGTCTTAAATTTTTTGTTTTTTTCCCGAATGGAGTTTATGGAACTGATTCGATCTGAGTGTAGAAGATTCATGTTCGATGAAGAGAAAACTGGGGCGCTTTTTGTAACGACAAAAACGTTATGGGGTAAAATTCTAAGAAACAAAAAAGGTAAGGGACTAAAAAAAAGAAAGCCGGACAGTCAACCATGCGACCACTCCGGAGAGGTTAGACCTAACCGGATAGCGATCGTCTACAGCGCGGAAACCCCAAAGAGAATCTAGCCGTAAATCACACCCAGATCGCACGGCCATGATACAGAGGTACGAGCCTATCGAACAGATCCTGTTCAAGTAAGGTCGTGACCATTCGCTTCGTCTCTCCGCTATATAAACAACACAGCTCTTCTCTATAATACCGATGTGGGACGAAAGTAATTAATTCAAATGCAGAAATGGTTTTGTAGCTCAATGAACTAATACCCAAAACGCCATCGTTTCTCTATATTTATTTGTGAATCCGATGGTTCTTCCGTTTGATCTCTTTCAATCGATCTGTTGGGAAATGGGTTCGTTTCCTGGAAATCTCGTAGGTTGTCGGATAAGTTCTCTGTGGCTCTTCGAGATTCTGGGACCGTCTCTTACTCAGGCATGTTTTCATATTTGGTGAATTTAAAATTGAGCTTGGAGAATCACTTGTTGATTGTGAAATGATGAGCTAAAGTTGCTGCCTTTTTGTGAAATTTTAGGATTGTTTCTGGCTCGATGACTGGTTTCATGGGTTTCTGTAAACCGAGAACAATATGTTTGAATGGTTTTCTTGTGTGTTATTGTCAAGCCAATCGGCTCTATATATATGAGTTACAACCGACCTAGACCCTTAAGGTTTACATAAGAGAATAGGAAATATGCCTAAAGAGATATGTACAATATACATTAAGAAAATATATGATACTATCGTAATACTCCCCCTCAAGTTGGAGTGTGTAGATCCCGAACACCCAACTTGGACAATAACGCTTGAAACTGTGGTCGTCCAAGCGCCTTAGTAAGGATATCAGCTATTTGATCCTTCGTACGAACATGATGTGTGGCAATGATGCCGTCACGGACCGCATCACGAACACTATGACAATCCCTCTCAATATGCTTAGTTCGCTCATGGAAAACCGGATTAGCGGCAATGTGGATGGCAGCTTGACTGTCGCAATAAAACGGAACGGGCTTAGTAACTGGAATACCGAGGTCCGTCATGAGTTGAATGATCCACTTGATTTCACGTGTTGCGGCTGCCATAGCTCTATACTCAGCTTCAGCGGAAGAGTGAGACACCGTGTTTTGCTTCTTTGTTTTCCATGAAATGGGCGAACTACCAAGAAGCACCACATACGAACTTAACGACCGACGAGTTAACGGACAAGAGGCCCAATCAGCATCGCAGTAAACAGACAACTCAAGAGGATCATCAGAACGCATCATAACACCTTGACCAGGGGAGCCTTTTATGTAGCGTACTACACGTAACGCAGCATCCCAATGACCTTCACGCGGCTCCTTCATGAACTGAGATAACAAATGAATCGAGTAACATAAATCCGGCCTAGTAATGCATAGATAGACTAATCTGCCCACAAGACGCCGATACGATGTGGGGTCTTTCAACAAAGGACTCTCATCGGAGGCTAGTTTGTGATTCTGCTCGATGGGAGTCAAGGCTGGTTTGCAATCAAGAAGACCCGTGTCTCCAACAATATCGAGACTATACTTCCTTTGAGAAAGAAATATACCTTCTTCGGAGCGAGCAACCTCAATGCCTAAGAAATACTTTAACTTTCCTAAGTCCTTCATGTGAAAATACTTTCCCAAATATGCTTTAAACTTGTTAAGCTTGTCGAGATTATTACTTGCGATGACCAAATCGTCGACATAAACCAGCACCCGAATCTCCGTTTCATTACGGGAGAATGTAAACAACGAGTAATCGGAATATGATTGTTCGAAACCAAATTCCAACAAGGCCTTGGAGAGCTTATCAAACCAGCAACGTGGAGCCTGACGAAGACCATATAACGACTTACGTAGACGGCAAACTTTGGAAGGGTCAGAGTGTGTAAAACCAGGAGGCAACTTCATGTAGACCTCCTCGTCAAGATCGCCATGAAGAAAAGCGTTGTGGACATCCATCTGATGAACCTCCCAACCTTTTCCCGAGACAAGACGAAGAAGACCACGCACTGTGCTCATCTTCACGACCGGTGCAAAAGTCTCATCAAAATCTTCCCCCTCAATCTGATTATTTCCCATCACAACCAACCGAGCTTTGTAACGTTCGATCGTCCCATCTGCATTATATTTAATTTTGTAAATAAACTTGCATCCAATGGCAACTTTGCCTGGTGGGAGCGATTCTATATCCCACGTGTGATACTATCGGACAGCGGGAATACACCCGTGTGGGTTGCATATGTTTTATTTCCATCCGCAAACCCAACAGGACATGGTGGAATACGAGATGTATTCTCTAGCCACGAGAGTTCTCCCGTCATGTGATGAGATGCTCCCGTGTCTAGTATAAGATCACCATGTCTTCTCTTACCCGTAAGCTTCTCGGATGGTGTATGAACTCTCTCGGTGATCATCTGAGAAAGCGCTTTCCATTGTTCCTGTGTCAACTCCGGGAACGAGGACGAGTTGGATGACGTTGCGTGAGCATTGGTTACACGATCTCCTGTGTTTCTGCTTCCACCGCGACTGCGACCTCGATTTCCACCTTTGCCTCCTCTGTTCTGCGAACGTTCTTCAAACTAATCAGGGAACCCGACTAACTGCCAACAATTGGCCTTTTCATGGCCACTACGCCCACAGTGAGCACACTGAACACCTCGATCTCGACCTCCGGAACCACCAGCAGATTGAGAACGAGACTGACCCGCATCAAAAGAGGGATCTCTCTTAGCAACAAACCCCACAACGCTTTGTTGAGATTCTCTTTCGGTAGCTTTGTTGATGCGTTGTTCCTCACGAATCACCTTAGAGTAGATCTCACCAAGATCAAGTGTAGCATCTGAGGAGATGATTGTTTGACACAAACCTCCAAAACGAGTTTCGTCCAAGCCCATCACAAATTGATGCATCTTCTCTTCTTCGCGTTCCTTCTCAAGTAGAGGAGATGCAGTACAAGTACACACGGGTAGAGGCTTGTACATACATATCAAGCTCTTCCCACATCTTTGATAAACGTGCATAATAGTCTATCACTGCTTGTCCATCTTGCCTACACGAAGCTAGCTGTTCTTTAAGGTGATGAACCCGCACCTTGTTTCCCACGGAGAACCGTTTCCTGAGATTTTCCCACAGCTTGTAGGAATCTTGAATAAACGTGACTGTGGATCGGACCCGAGGTTCGATGGATTTACGGATCCACCCCACAATCATAGAGTTTACCGAAAGCCAGAGCTCGAGATTTGGATCAGTTGGTAAAGGCTTCAGTATGGTTCCTTCGACAAAACCTAGCTTCCTTTTAGCACGGAGAGCGTTGGTCATCTCGGAGGCCCACTCGTTGTAGTTCTCACCGGTTAGCATCACTGCCGTAATCATGGCACCCGGATTATCCGAGGCATAGAGAGAGTACGGTGTTGTAACTTCCGTACTCCTATCTTGTGATGTTCCGCTTCTAGACACAGAGGAAACATCGACTTCGACCATACTTGGTAGATCTTACACGAAGAGAAGCAACACACAATCTAAGGAAAATCGAACTTCGAGAACCTTAAGAGAACAAGAAAGAAGAAAACGAAAAAAAAAAATTTTAGGTCTCAGAATTTTATTGCTCTGCTACCATGTAAACCGAGAACAATATGTTTGAATGGTTTTTTTGTGTGTTATTGTCAAGCCAATCGGCTCTATATATATGAGTTACAACCGATCTAGACCCTTAGGGTTTACATAAGAGAATAGGAAATATGCCTAAAGAGATATGTACAATATACATTAAGAGAATATACGATACTATCGTAATAGTTTCTATTAGATTTCTATGTTATTCAGTCGGAGTTTTGAATTGAGGCAAAACAAGACTTGTCGTCGGAGATGGAGGTTTATGCTTTCAGAAGGATCTTCCCTCATCTATACTGTGAGCATCATCTCTCTGAATCCGATGGATCTGCTCTTAGTTGGTACTAAGTGACGATTCTCCTCGCACAAACCATGCTTGTTCTGTCTTAAGTTCATTGGTTGACATTGAAGATTTATTGTTGATCGTTGAAGTTAAGCCTAACACCATATTTTTTTGTTGATGAGCAATAAAGAACCCATAACGCAATGATCATAGAGAAATATCTCCAAATCTTCTGTGATTTTTTACAATCAAAGCAATCCTTATATTGTCTGGTTTTTACATATTACTATGTAATATCTCCAAATCTTCTGTGATTTATAATGTCCCTGGTTCAATGCACTCAGTTGAAGCAATCCTTAGATTGTCTGATTTTTATACGTAGTTCTAAACTGAGATCTTTGGACTAACATGGAGCAAGCAAAGGTCTTGTCACCGGAAAGTTCTTAGAAGAATGCTTGAAGAAGGGAAGGCACAAGATTTTCTGGTATGCATTGCAGCCGACAGATCAGACGAGGAGATGCTTGAGAGCATAACCAACAACAGTCTTGGCTTAATCATCGTCAATATCTGCAGAGATATTCACTTCCTCGATACAGTAAGCGACCTGGTGAAGTTGCTTCAAGAACTTGTCAACACTTGGAGCCCAAAGACGACTATAGGTATCATTCTCACCTCAGAGTCTCCCTTTGAAAGTGTGGTATGAGTAAGAAATCATAGATCAGTGTGGGTTTACTTACTTATGTGGTAGAAAATGTCTGAATCTGAATCATGAAAAGAAACACATTTATTCATAGAAAAGAGATAGAACTTTGTATATATTGTCTTGGGTATGATTGGTAACATTTTACGCTGAAATCTCTCGCTCATCACACTCTCTGATCAGGCAGACAAACAAAGTTGATTGATATTGTTGTTTTTGACCACTTCTCAGCTGCTCAAATAAATAGACTTCACTCCTCATCTCGAAGAAGTCAAACCCAAATCTTTAAAGCCACATTGATCATCAAACTATCGGAAACAGAGCATCCTCTTATCGACCAAGGTACCTCTTTCTTTCGGAAACAGAGCATCATCCTAAAAATTCTTCTTATTTACTCCTTGCAGCGAGTTTCTTATTGTACAGTTTTGATCACAACAACGTATCCATTTTTAAGAAAAATCGAAAACCGTTTACCAAAAAAGAAAAGAGAGTTACTCTCTCGCAGAAAACATAGTTGTTGAACCAAATTGATTAGAGAATTAAGAAACTATACAGAAGAAACAAAACCACAGACTCATCATCAGTTATCACCAATTGTATACATCTCAAAGAGGAAAAACGAAATAGAAACATAATCTGGAATATGCGTTTACATCTACATGAGAAACATATATCGAATACTCAATCTCCAGAGTAGAGTTCCTTTGAGCAAGCCTATACTTGTGCATGTCCAATCAAGTAATCTAGCGTGGCTGGGAAGAGAAGCCTAATCCTGCAAATCACTTTACCTTGCATCCTCTCCTCAGCAACCCTATACTCTTCCATTACCCAGGTCACCTCAACCTCATCTTCTTCAAACTTGAAAACCGGTTTTGCAAATCTTGGTTTCTCGCTGTGGCAGAACTTGTAAAACCTCTTGAAACCAAGAACCTCGTTGGTCCTCTTCGAGATGATCACTTTATCACGCCTTATCATCCTCCAGCAACCGCCATCGCATCCATCGGATCTACCACTAGTCTCTGTCATGTTAACGAAGAAGTAGTGTCCCACGTATAGGACGAAAAAGGTATGCAGAGGCCACACAATCCTCCATGGCTCCACACCGTACACTTGCTCGCTTCGCAGGAAAGGGCTAAGCCAATCGTTTCGATTTTCATCGAGCGACAACTTCAGATAGGATGTGATTCTTTCATCTATTTGTGCGTTCGTTGCAAAAAGATCCCACCTCGGCAACAAACGTCTCCGAGAAAACGGCGATATTATCAACACGGTCGAGAAGGAGAAATGCTTGGCGAGCAAGGAAGTAACCTCGGGTTGGAGCAGTAGACGAATCTTGCAAATCACTTGATCTTGCTTCCATTTATTGACAAGCCTATACTCTTCCATCACCCAGATTCCCGTATCCTCGTCTTCTTCTTCTCGTTTCTTCTCCTTATCACAGAACTTGAGAATCTTCTTGAACCCTAGAATCTTCCCGGTCTCTTCAGACTTGATCAGTTTATCACGACCCATGATTCTCCAGCAACCGAATTCGGATCCGTCGGTTTTACCGCAAGCCTCTGTTCGGCGTTTGACGAAGACGAAGTAGTTAGGGCTCTGAGTGTTGAAGAAGCTCCATGGATTCAGGTTGTACACGTGTGCGTTTACGTCTCGGAGGAAGTGGTTAGGCCAGGATTTGCGGTTGTTGATCATCATATTCAGATAATATGAGATTATCACTTCGTCTGCTGGTTCGATTAGATCATCATCATCTTCAGACGAAACAGAGTGATCTTCCATGGCTTCTTCTTAATTAGGTGATGAGACTCGATTGATCGGAGAGAAGAAGAAGAAGATTTTGCAGTGATGAAATGAATATCGGATCGAGAGAGAGATAAACAAGAATTAGCGCAAGAAGCAAAGAAGAGATGAAGCGAAGAAGAACAAGAGATGCTTTATAGTTAGTTGTTACCGTTACACGTCTCTTTATTCCGTAACTATTTTGTTGTTAACTCCTTCAAAAAAATAATGATAAAGGAACTTGCTTTCACATACTGTATAACTTAATTGATCTTATTTCGATTACTTGATAAACTACATTAATAATGTATGGAGGATTTAAAAATTGGATGTTATATATATAATCAATTTTTTTATAAAATGATATATTAAAAAATATGAAATATAGAAATGATAGATAATTATTGAAAGTGAAAAACCATAAAACTGATGTAAAAAAAACAAAAACCCATAAAACTAACTAATATGTGCAGAATATTTAATTTCTTAATTTTTTTTAGTTTGGACAATAGTCATAATTTTTTATATATAAAAAAAACCTTTTGTGGAGATGAGAGTTAATTTTTTTTGGTTTTGTTTTGGGGTCAAAATAATATTTATCAAAAAAATTATAGTTTAACAATGGATCTTATAAATATAAAATTACCACTAGTGGTGTATATTAGAAAGTGTCAAACTTGTTCATATATTTTATGATTATAATATACAAGTTATAGAATGACAAGCTTTGAATAAAAAATAACTCTCTTTATTAAGTTTAGAAAATCTCTCAAAACTAAACTCCAAAACTCATACTTTTGATCACAACTCAATCAAGGTATTTATAAAGATAACACAACTTTGTTATTTCTATTTCTATTCCTATTGAAAATAGGAAACTAACTCTTTCCTTTTCCTAACAACAAGAAGATTTCCTTTTAAGCTTATCCAACATTCTCCCTCTTAAGCTTCAAGTCAATCTTCATGTCTTTAACTCCTATTAAGCTTCTCATCTCAGCAAACTTGATCCGCGCCAATGCCTTCGTGAGTATGTCCGCTTTCTGCTCGGTTCCGGGTACATGTTCCACATCCACTAGCTCCCTCTCAATGCATTCTCGAATGAAATGGTAGCGCTTATGTATGTGCTTACTCTTTCCATGAAACACAGGATTATTGGTGAGTGCTATTGCTGATTTGTTGTCGATCTTGATGAGAACTTGTTCCGTCTTCCATCCGGTAATCTCGCTCAAAAGGTCTTGAAGCCAAATGGCTTGTCTTGATGCTTCTGTTGCTGCCATGAACTCGGCTTCGCAAGAAGATAGTGCAACCGTGTTCTGTTTTTGAGAACACCACGTAATTGGTGAAGATCCGAAGTAGAACACATGACCCGTGGTACTTCTTCCATCATCTTGATCGATATTGTGACCACTATCACTATATCCAATGATCTTCTTCGAACCGTCACGACTAAACTTTAGTCCGAACGATGTAGTTCCCTTAAGATATCGAAGTATTTGCTTCATTATCTCTCCATGAGACTTTCGAGGACTTTGCATGTACCTACTAGCAACACCCACAGAAAACGCTAAGTCCGGACGCGTGTGTAAAAGGTACCTTAAGCAGCCGACGTTCCTTCGATAGCTTGTGGGAGCGATCTCTGCTTCTTCTTGAGCCTTTGACACTTGCAGTCCGAACACCATGGGTATTAGCGTAGGATTGCAACTTTCCAAGCCTGCTTCTTGTAAAAATTTTATCGCATATCCCTCTTGTTTAATCTCAATTCCATCTTCTCCTTGATGCACTTCAATGCCAAGATAGTAAGTGAGTCTTCCGAGGTCTGACATCTCAAACTTAGATGACATTCCTTTCTTGAATTCTTCAATCACTTTAAGATTGTTTCCGGTCACGAACAGATCGTCTACATACACCGCAACTATGAGTAAAGTGCCTTCTTCTTCCTTTCGGTACACAGAAGTTTCTTTCATGCATCTCTTGAACTTCATTCCTTTCAAGATTTGATCGAGTTTCGTGTTCCAAGCACGTGGAGCTTGTCTCAGACCGTACAAGGCTTTCGAAAGCTTATACACTTTGTGTTCTTCTCCTTTCACTTCAAAGCCTTCGGGTTGAGTAACATACACGTCTTCCTTAAGTTCTCCATGTAAGAAAGCTGTTTTCACATCCAAGTGATGAATCTCCCATCCATGTGAAGCTGCCAATGCAATCAACAATCGTATGGTTTCAATACGAGCAACTGGTGCGAACACTTCGTCAAAATCTATGCCGGATTCTTGTACGTATCCCTTTGCTACAAGCCGCGCCTTGTATTTGTTGATAGTACCATCCGCATTCTTCTTGATTTTGAAGATCCACTTGAGGCCAATAACCTTTACCCCATTCGGTTTCTCCATTAAAAACCATGTCTTGTTTTTGTTGATTGAATCAATCTCTTCTCCACACGCTAATCTCCACTTTAAAGATCCCTTTGCTTCTCGGAAACAACTTGGTTCATCATTCATTGCAAGTAGAAGCCTCTCACATTCTACTGCAGCTTGAAGAACATAATCATCAAGATAACTTGGTAGTTTAACTTGACGAGTTGATCTTCTAAGAGATTGCTCTTCTTGTTGATGATGAGCGTCTTCAATTTCTTCCATGTCATCATCATCGTCATCACCACTCATCATATCATCCTCGGGTTCATCATGATCTTGATGTTGATTATTACCAATGACTGCGGGTCCTTCCCCAGCATCTATCACTTCTCCCCATCTCATATAGAACATTCCTGGATCTCTTCTCGATCCGTCTTTCGCTTCATTCCAGTTCCAACTTGTCTTCTCGTCAAAGACCACGTCGCGACTAACCACAATTCTTCTTTCCGTCGGATTGTAGAGTCTATATGCCTTGGATCCTGGCTCAATCCCAAGATGCACTAGTGGCTTTGCTCTGTCGTCAAGCTTCTTGAGATTGGGAGCTTCAATCTTTGCGAATGCTAAGCAGCCGAAAACTCTTAGATGCTCTATGTTCGGTTTCTTCTCACGCAAGCATTCATATGGGGTCATGTTGTCGAGAGCTCTTGTTGAAATTCGATTGATGACATAAGTAGCATGGCGAACTCCTTCTCCCCAAAGATAGTTCGGCACTTTCATTGCCTTGAGCATGCTTCTTGTCATCTCCATCAAAGTTCTATTTCTTCTTTCTACCACACCGTTTTGTTGTGGTGTGTAGGGCGCCGTTAGATGTCTTTTGATACCACTTGTATCACAGAACTCATAGAACTCCTTCGACGTGAATTCTCCACCTCTATCCGTTCTTAGAGTCACGATCTCCTTCCCGAGATCTTTCTCCACAACTCTCTTAAACGCCTTGAAACTAGAGAATGCTTCACTCTTCTCTTTTAACAAGATTGACCACATGTATCTTGAAAA
>JAHZTW010000001.1:88971230-89335843 GCA_020283515.1 Alliaria petiolata
AAAAAAAAAAAAAAAAAAAAAAAAAAAAAAAAAAAAAAAAAATGAAAAAAGAAATTTCCCTACCAAACACGATTCACACAACTCTTTTTCTTCTCTAACGTCTTCTAATCCGTGAACCATTCCTTTCTGAAACATCGCTTTGACCATCTTGAAGCTTACATGTCCCAACCTAGCATGCCACTTCCAAGTATCGTCTTCTATTCTTGTATGCAAGCAGATCGGTTTCCCAATCTTCAAGTTTATCTTGTAAAGACGATTTGGTGACCTCTTAACTTTCATCAAAAGTCTTTCGCTTGGATCATGGACTGTTAGGTAGTCTTGTCTCATTCGTACATCACATCCGACCTTCGTAGCTTGTCCTAAGCTCAGGATGTTGCTCTTGAGATCCGGAATGTAGTAGATATCAGAGACAAGAGTTTGTTCATCCGTTTTACTTTGAAATAGAATCGACCCCTTCCCTTCTATTTCTACACATGAACCATCTCCAAACTTCACCTTGCCTTTGATGTTCTCGTTGAGCTCGGAGAAGTAAGTCTTGTTCCCTGTCATGTGATTACTAGCACCATTATCAAGATACCACATACCATCTTCACCTTTGTAGTTCTTTGGTATGAGTTTATCTTCATTCAAGAATACGCTCTCATGCATATAAAGGGTTTGATCGGCTACTTCCGTCTCCACTTTATTTGCTTCTTGCATCTTTTGTATTCTTTCAGGGCATGAGGAAGCATAGTGGCCGGGTTTATCGCAGCGGAAACAAATTATCTTTGATCTATCCTTCTTCTCTTTTGTTTGATTTTGATCATTGTTTGTTGTCCGTTCTTGCGAGTTGTCTCTTCCTTTGCCTCGGCCTCCATTACCTCTGCCTCCTCTTCCACGACCTCTCCCTCGTGAGCTTGTAGATCCAGCTTGTTCTGAGCTCGTGAGCAACAGCTTTCCTTGCGTGTCTCCTTGTCTATGATCATCAAGGATCCGCTCCTCATAGGCCTTGAGTCTTCCTACGATATCTTCGAAGCTCGTTGTCTTTAGATCTAGTACTTGCTCGAGGGAGGCGACGATGTGGATAAATTTACTCCTTGGCAGACTATTGAGAAACATCTTGACGAGTTTCGGAACGTCAATAGTTTCTCCAAGAGTCGTTGCCTTCGTTGCTATCTCGGATAACTTGCCAGCAAAGTTATCAATTGTATCTTGGTCCGTCATCTTCATCCTCTCTAATTCGGCCATTAGGGTTTGTAGACGTGCCTCCTTGACACGATCAGCTCCCAGGTTTCGAGTCTTGATCGCTTCCCAAATATCTTTTGGTGAGCTTTGATCTCCGACTTGTAAGATAAGGGCCTCCGGAATGGATTGGAATAGCATCGCTATTGCGACGTCGTTCTTGCTAGCGTCGTCAACTCCAGGTTCAATCGCTTCCCAAACCTTGTGAATCCGTAACAATACTCGCATCCTCATGGCCCAAACTGTATAGTTTGTAGCCGAGAGCATGGGGCATTGAATCGGAATTGCTCTGTCCAACTCCTTTGGACGTGCTGGCACAATCTCCGCCATCGTGCGGTTCTTGCGTCTTGTTGCGAGGGGTGAGAGATCGAGTCCTCTTGATCGATTCTTAACCTAACGCTCTGATACCAAATATAGAATGACAAGCTTTGAATAAAGAATAACTCTCTTTATTAAGTTTAGAAAATCTCTCAAAACTAAACTCCAAAACTCATACCTTTGATCACAACTCAATCAAGGTATTTATAGAGATAACACAACTTTGTTATTTCTATTTCTATTCCTATTGGAAATAGGAAACTAACTCTTTCCTTTTCCTAACAACAAGAAGATTTCCTTTTAGGCTTATCCAACACAAGTTTTATTTTTTCTTAAAGTTATTATATATTAGTGTTGACTTTTTATCGTTTTAAGTGTTTTTTTTAATTATCTAACCTCAACCGTCCACAACCGCATATACTCGAAAGAAGGAGATTTTGTTTTTAAAAGACTTGGAGCGGTATGGAACGGTAAGAAACATTTTGTGTGATTATTGTAAAATGCTAACGACTGCTACCACCCACAAGCGTTTGTGGATGTTAGCGGGTGAACCAATCAACCCAACTCACGTGCACATCATCTTCTCCCAAATGCTCTAATATTGCAAACCCTAATTTCAACTTTCTCCTTTCTGTTTATCACCAAATTATGCGACTATGGGATAAATTAAAGACTAGACCACAGCAATTAGGGTTTTTTAAGAGAATAATGGAAAAGACGATGATGATGTGAAGAATATTGGAGAGGAGAGAAGTTCAAAAGCTTATTATGTACTCCTTTTGTTTTCCTCTTTGGTTCATTTACCTATTTGTCTTGTAACTTTGTAAAATAGCCTATTAGCATATTAGGGAACGCCGGTTTAATACCAAAAAAAACACGTAATTCTAAGATAGAAAATGAATTTTGGCTCATAAATTTATTTTTATTTTAGTCAATACGTAAGACAGTCAATATATGAATGATGTGGAGACACACATTAACATTACATTATACAATGTTTTCTGGAAAAGTAAAAGGGAAAAAAAGAAGAGATAATCCAATCCAAACTAACTTAAAAATCAGATGACTCCACAACAAGGTTCTTGTCCTCAAAAACGGAAAAAAAACAGAGCTCAGACACAGGGCTATATCTCATCTACTAGAAATCAGAGGAGCACGATGGACCCAACCATCGTTGAAGCCAATTCTTCACAGCTCATTGCACAAGCTGGGAATCGAACCCGGGCCTACACCGTGGCAATGTACTGTTCTACCACTAGACTACTGGTGCTGTTCGATTAGTATGTTCCCCTTATAGTTATATATATGAAATGTACGACGCACTGAAGGAAGCCGGTGATGTTGTTTGCTCTTTTAATTGGTAGGAGGAAAATAATGAAACAAAAAACCAACAATTATTAACACAGATCTTGATTGTGTCTAGACAAGTATTACATTGATACTATTGCAGTCATACAGTAAATATGTGAAAAAAAAAAAAGAAGAAGCATAAAGATCGATTCACACTAATAGCTTGTTTTGGTTCAAAAGGAAAACCCTAAATTCCATTAATAGTATCGTCGAGTTATTTATAATCCATGTCCTGGCTAGTTGCAGCAGTTGGCTCCTTATTGATGATGATGGTCTAAATATCTATCTTCAGAACGTGTTTACTCGCGAGAGGATCAATCTTCCACGGATTAAGTCATTACTTGCTGCTCAAGGTAGGTGGCAATATTTCCCTCCGAAGAAAATTCGACTTCTTGTCTGTGGATAAACGAGAGAACAAAAGATTATGTTGTAGCTTGTAGTAGCGAAGAAGGCTACTTGTTCTCATACATGGAGTATAAAGATGAAAAGCTCTATGTGTATACATTTGATAGCTGCATCAAGATTCTTGATTTATCTTCGGATTTGCGTGAAGAAGTCGTCCTAGGAATTCCTAAACCATACTAATTGATCTTATACTCATTTATTGAACACTAGCTCACGTATATCAAAATCATTCCTAAACCATACTTCAAAATTGCTATTTTTTCATCTTAACCATATCTTAACGAAAAAAAATAACGAATTGCTTACCGAATTTGTCTATGGTCTTCCAAGATCATATACCGCCCGGTAAGCGGTCTCATACAAATTTCAAACACAGTAATTCTAGATGCCTCGAACAGAGGAGGAAAGAGAACATGTGTGTTTGATTGAGGAGAAAGGAACCGTTGGGTCTTGATGGGAAGACGAGAGGTTTGCTCAAATTAGTGACCGTGATGTGTGAGGGTTTTAGAACTAGGCCAGACAAAGAGAAGATCCATGCGAAGGACCCATCCGCCGCTTAAAGCCAAAAAAGAGCTCAGTAGCAAGGCCAAATCTCGTCCGTAAGGAACAGAGTAGTGCGAAGGACCCAACCTTCGTCGAAGCCAATTTATTCACAGCTCATCCACAACTACCCGGGTCTGTACCGTGGCAGAGTACCACTAGACCACTGTTGCTGCTTGGAACAATGTCTTACATTGTTTATTTATAGACAAAAATATCAGCAATTTTGGCAAAGAATCGAGTGTATTTAACAATTGTTATTGTTGAATGTTTTCTACAAAACTTATGATTAAATTACTACTCTATGTTATTTTGAACAGACTTATTTGATACCTGTTTTGCTCCTCACGATTAATAGTCTGCTATTAATAGAGCTCAAATAAGTACTCCTTTTCCGTTGTTTTACCTTCTCGTCTTGTAACTTTGTAAAATAGCTTTGGTCAAAAAAAAAAAACTTTGTAAAATAGCCTATTAGCATTAGGGAACGCTGGTTTGATACAAAAAAAATAGTAATTCTAAGATAGAAAATGAATTTTGATTCATATATTTATTTTTATTTTAGTCAATACGTAAGACAGTCAATATATGAATGATGTGGAGACACACATTAACATTACATTATACAATGTTTTTCGGAAAATTAGAAGGGAAAAAAAGAAAGATAATCCAATCCAAACTAACTTAAAAATCAGATGTTCTTTGTCCTCAAAACGAAAGAAAAAAAAAAAATAGAGCTCAGACACAGGGCTAAATCTCATCCACTAGAGATCAGAAGAGTACGATGGACCCAACCATCGTTAAAGCCAATTCCTCATAGCTCATTGCACCAGTCGGAGTTCGAACCCAGGATGCACCTTGCTAGGGTACTATTCTACCTCTAGACCACTAGTGCTATTTGTTAAACTAGTTCCCCTTTGGTTATATATATATATATATATATATATCTATTAATAATAACAATCTGAATAAATGCCAATTGCTTTTCAATAAGTTGTGTATTTTTCAAAATTGTTATTTGTGTCTTTTTATAAAGCTGAACTTTAATCTAATAAATGTTTAATATGGTTACATCTTTTCATTTATTTGAATAGTGTCTTTTCATTATACATTAGATGTTTTTTCGTTTATAACCGCTTATTTTATGAAAATTTGCATCTTTTAATATTCATGTCCTTTCAACTCTATAGAAAGACACAAAAATTCTATGGATTTTCATTATTTTTTTTAGATGCATTTAACAAAAAAGTTTATTAAACTAAAATGAGTAGTGGCATGAAGCAATGAAAGAAATATTACTTTGGCTCCACCAAATCAATTGCGTAATTTTTTTTCTTCATATTGTTAATTTAAGAGTCCATTTAAATTATGAAATTTATATTGGATATTGCAAAGACTAATCATGCAAAAGATCTTTGATATTCATGCACTTTAGAGATTTGAAAAATATGTTCCCGGTAAGATTCAATTAACTTTACAATCCAAAGTTCTAAAAAACCAAAAAAAAAATCAAAAAATTATAAAGTAATATATATTAATAATTAGAAATTTTCATAAATGTCTATTATGAATAAGTGTTATTAGTGGTTGCGTCTTTTCGTTATAAATTTTTCATAACCGTTGTTAAAGTTTGTGTGTTTTCATTATATATACCTTTTCGTTTTAACCGGTTATTTAATGAAAATTATATATTTTAATATTTATATCTTTTCAACTCTATAAAAAGACACAAAAAATTATGAAGATCTTCATTTTATTTTTTCTGATGCATGTTTAGCAAAACTGTTTATTAGACTAAAAGAAGGAGTGGCTTTAGGTAATGAAAGATAATTACATTGGATTGCACCAAATTAATTATGTAATTTATTTTGTCATATTATTAATTCACTGTAAAGTTAGAAATCCATGAAAATTATAAAATTCAGAGTGCTTATTGAAAAGACTGATGCAAATGATATTTCATTTTTCTACATTTTAGGAATTCGACAAACTTGTTCCCGGTAAAATTCAATGAACTATACTCTCCAAAGTTCTAAAAAAACAAAAACAAAAATCAAAGCTTTATAAAGGTAATATATATTAATAATAGCAAATTTATTAGAGTTTGTGTCATTTCATTATTCATTAGGTTTATTTTCGTTTACAACCGCTTATTTTATGAAAATTTGAATCTTTTAATATTTATGTATGTTCAACTCTATAAAAAGACATAAGAAATTTATGAAAACCTTCATTATTTATTTTTAAATTCATATTTAACAAAACTGTTTAATAGACTAAAATGAGGAGTAACATAAGGCAATGAAAGAAATATTATATTGGGCACGTAGGTGAATTTCTATTTCTTTATCGTCATTTTTTGTTCAATACACTTTCACGTATAATTATTTTTAATATTTTATAACATCTTTTGAATAATTTTGATTTTGTAATTTTGATTTTGTAATTTTACATTTATAATCATAATAATTCTATAAAATATTTTAAAGTTGATATATACTCCCTCTGTTTTTTTTGTTAATTGTTGTTTTAGATTATTTCACAAATATTAAGAAAGCAACTAATTTTTCTATTTTACCCCTTAATTAATACACTATTTTATTTGATATAATCAATTAATAAGTTTAAAAAGTAGAGTTAAGACTGGAAAATCTGTCATAAATCTGCATTAAAATCCGAAAATGATAATTATTTGTAAACAAAAAACAAGAATATAACGACATTTAAAAAAACGGAGGGAATATATTACAAATAAACTTTAGAAATAAAAATATTTATTAAAAATGAGTTTCCGCGCGGATGCCCGGATTCTAGGTAATATACCTAGTATAAGTAATAACTCAAAAAATAAAATTTTGTTCAACCGGGATCGTATTGGTAATTGATATGGGCTCAGCCATTGATATAGACTCGGCCCATTAATAGTTTTGTTTGGGTTCAAAAGGAAACCCTAATTTCCATTAATAGTATCGTCGTAGGTACTCCAAAAGTTCAAGCAATCGAATTGATTTGAATAGACGACGACAATGTCTGAACCGTTTGCTCAAACTGGTATACAGTTTCGACAAGATGTGTGCGACTTGTGTATCTATCTTGTTCGATCTCGGAGAAGAACATTCAAGATATCGGACATCCCGAGCTCGACTTATTTGAAACTCATGTTATGGCTAGTTGCAGCAATTGGCTCCTGATTGAAGATGATGGTCTAAATATTTATCGTCAAAACGTGTTTACTCGCGAGAGAATCAATCTTCCATCATTTCTTGCTGCTCAAGGTATGTGGCGATATAATCCCTCTGAAGAAAATTCGACTTCTTGTCTGTGGAGAAGGCTACTTGTTCTCATACAATAAAGGAGACGATTCATGGTGGATGATAGGATGTTAACGTGAAGGAAGAAGAAATAAGATAAACCAAAGACTCTCAAGCACATAGAATGTTGCATCATTAATGGAGAGCCCATAGTTCTTCCAAATATTTTAATACTAAAAATATATGTATATTTTTTTAAAACAATTTTTGAAAAAAAAAAAAAAAATTTAGGCGAATCACGTCGCGCTACGTGGCAGAAAAAACCGATTCTTAAGACTTTGGGCAAGAACCGATTCTTACCCAAAAGCTTGTCATGTCATTTTTTTTTTTAAATTGAAGAACTCTTAAAAAGCTCTCCAATAAAGATGCTATGTGTTACGATTTATAGAGAACTATAACTAGAGCTTGTGTATCTTCTTCTTGGTTTATGCAACTACATTAGGGATAATTGTATCAGTGAGAGAGAGGAGCTTCGTCAGTTACATTTGTTCGGATACATTTCTGGGAATTGATAGTTGGTTCTTATCAAATTGTCATCAAGACATAGAATGTGAATACATGGCTTATAAAAACATCAATGAAGTTTTTAGTTTGTTACAGGATATGCTTAAAACTTTGAACACGAGACTGGTTTCTCCATACATTTAGTCTATATATATATATATATATATATATAGATTCAGCAGCTGAAGCGGAGTCGAGTTGTTTTGCTAATTAAAATGATTGTTGTAGGATTTTTATTGTATATCATATGATTTTCAATGAAATTTGTGTTTTACTCTTTGGTTGATAAAAGTTGGTGTTATTTAGAGAAATCTTACAGCTGATCATCTTATACTTGTTTATTGAACACTAAAGCTCATGTATGTCAAGATCATTCCTAAACCATGTTAACTTCAAAATTGCATTTTTTTCATCTTAACCATATCTTAACGGAAAAAACGAATTGCTTACCGAATTTGTCTATTGTCTTCCAAGATAATATGATTTTTGTAACTCCAATCATTATAAAAGATATAAAAATGTGGCGCTCATGGGATCGATCATACAACCTCTCGATAAAAGTCCACGAGATGGACCGAGACCACTTGTCAAGAAATTAGAAAACCTTTTTGCCCCAAGCCACCATGTCACACGAGCTGTGTTACTACTTGAAAAATCAACAACTGTGTTTTAGGGAGTAATTATCCGATGTGGGATAATTAGCTCACGATCTAAATTAAGTAAAACCCATGACCAAGTCACGTGCGCTCTCCAAATCCACTAATTGGAAAAACCCTAATTTTCTGAAAAAGAAGGAAGAAATATCAAATGGTGGTCTTTTTGGTTTAAAATGTCAAAAAAAAGAGAGCTCAGTATCAAGGCCTAATCTCGTCCGTAAGGAACAGAGTAGTGCGAAGGACCCAACCAACGCTAAAGCCAATTTCTTCACAGCTCGAAATGCACCAGCCGGGAATCGAACCCGGGTCTGTACCGTGGCAGGGTACTATTCTACCACTAGACCACTGGTGCTGCTTGTGACAAATCTTTCATTTTATATATTTATAGACAAAAGCCTCAGTAATTTGGGCAAATAATCGAGTGGATTTAACAATTGTGTTATTATTAAATGTTTTTTTTATTCCTCAGGATGATGTCGATGAAGGATATGATCAAAGAGTGAACCATGATGACCTGCAAGAATGTCCCAAAGTATGTTAAAGACTTAAGATATCTCACAATGGCAAAAAGCAAAGCTGTTAAGTTTAGCGTCTGTGCCACAACATACAAAATTAGAAACAATCAAAGCTTAATCTTTTTCCTTCAACAAAAAAAAACCCAAAGAAGATCACATAAGAAACTTCTCTTCAAACAAAACCATATTAGCTTTCCTAAACCAAACAAGCTCGTAACGTTCTCTCGAAATAAAAAAAAATGTTTTATTGATAAGCAAAGACACTTTTTTGACCAAGATCCAAGCCAAACAGCTCCTTAATACTCTAAGCTAGAAAACTGAGTCTCACAATCCTCTCAACTTACGAGCTATAGCTCAATGTTTTGCAAGAACACATAAACACCAAACCAAATCCTCCAAGTTTCAGTAATTGTAGAGACAACATGCCATATTTAACCTAAACCGGGGAAAAAAGATCAATCAAAGATCATTCTTTTAAAACCTTTGCCTAACTTGCCTCAGAGTGGTTGTATAAGTCTATATAAACCGCAGCATTCACCCAAACATAACCATCTACATCACTTTTCATCCAAGATCGTCTTAATGAGTTTGAAATTAATAGGATACAGAACTCAAAACTATGAGACAATCATCAGGTCGGGAAAAACAAAATTCTCACAATTTCAGCAAATTTGTAGGCGAGGAAGAAAGCGAAAAGACCTCAATTTTGTTCTTTTCGAGTGCACTTTATGGGAGGGATTGGTTGATGGATTTTAGCATCTAATCTTGGAAAAAGCAAAGTGTGTAAATTTTCCATTTTGAAGTATCTTTAATTTTTGTTCTTTTCGAATGGAGTTTATGGGACTGATTCGATCTGATTTCAGTAGGATTCATGGTCGGTGAAGAAAAATATGAAGAACACAACGCGAAAGGGAAGAAGAAAAGGTGGAATTTGGAACGGTTAAGAGAAACAGAGGCTTCTTGGATTGGCAAAGAAAAAGTTATGGGGTGAAAAAATATAATGTGGAATTTGGAACGGTGAAGAGAAACAGATCTATCTTGGATTGGCAAAGAAAAATTTATGGGGTGAAAAAATAAGAAACCAAAAGTTGAGAGGGCTAAATAGGAAAAAAAAAAATATAGCCTGTCAGACAACCTTGCGACCACTCCGGAGAGGTTAGACCTAACCAGATAGCGATCCTCTACAGCGCAGAAACTCCGAAGAGAATTGTAGCCGTTAATCACACTCAGATCGCACGGCCATGATTCATCAACCAGGATTAAGGGCCTGTCTCCTTAGAAATCAAGGATACAGAGGTACGAGCCTATAGAACAGATCCTGTTCAAGTAAGGTCGTGACCGTAACCTTCGTCTCTGCGTTATATAAACATCACAGCTTTTCTCTATGTTACCGATGTGGGACAAATATAAAAAACTACACTCTACACATGCCCAACACGTCGTCGTTTCTGCCTAAATCAGCTAATGCCAAATACGTTGTCGTTTCCGACATCAATGAAGTAAAAGAAGAAACTGAAACAAAGGTTTTCTTTCTTCCTCACTGAATCGGAATCTCATTTTTGCTTAAACCCTAAACCCTTCTGGATTAGGTTTTCTCTATCTTATCCGCCGTGATTCCATTTCATGAGAAATTTCCGGTAGATTTATTTGTAAAATTCCGATGATTCTCTCACGCTCCGTCTCCGTGCTTCATTTGTGTGGAGTTTCCTCGGCGCCGAAGCTCTTATCACAGAAGTTTAAGGTCTCGTTCGCTCTAGCTTATGGTTCTTCTGCGTCTTTCCGTTTGATCCCTCTCAATCGATCTGATGGGAAATGGGTTCGTGGGTTTGCGTCTGCTACTGAAGCAGAAGTAGAGAGAAAGGGTAACGATACTTTTTTCGCGGACAACGCCGTTTCTTGGAAGTCTCTTGGATTATCGGATAAAGTCTCTGTGGCTCTTCAAGTTTCTGGTTTCGGAAGACCGTCTCTTACTCAGGTAAATTTTTCAAATTTTTGTGATTTGAAAAGTGAACTTGGAGAATCTCTTGTTGATTGTGAAATGATGAGTTAAAATTTGCTGCTTTTTATGAAACTTTAGGATTGTGAGTGAATTTTTGAGAATTTGCTGGCCAGATGATTGTTTTATGGTTTTCTCTTATGTTTTATGTTATTCTGTCGGATTTTGAAATTGAAATTGTAGTTCGATTACTGGTAGCTGTTACTTTGATCTGTCTACTATTAAGTTTTCAGGTAGTTATAGGTTGTGATTTGTGAAAGAAAAGAGAGAACCTTTATCAACTACTAAATTCAAAGGCAATTATTTTTCGTTTCACTGTTTTCAAATGTCTTATTGTGAATCTGAGATTGATTCTTTACTCTGTTAGGCTGTTTGCATACCGTCTCTTACTCGGGAAAAGTTTTCAAATTTTGTGAATTTAAACAGGGAATTTGGAGAATCACTTGTTTTACTGTGAAGTGATGAGATAAATTTGCTATCAAAGTGAAATTTTATGGATTGTGTAGCTTTTAGGAATTATTTGCTAGATGATTGGTTTTATGGGTTTCTCCTAGAATTTATGTTATTCAGTCAAAAGTTTTGAATTGAAATCGTGGTTCAGTTACTGGTAAGTGTTACTATCAAGTGTTCAATTTGATAAGTAGTGAAAGGAAAAGAGAGAAGCTTTTTTAACCTGTTAGGCTGTTTGGTTGTCAAATGTTTGATTGTGAATCTGATTCTTTACTGTTTTCCCTGTTAGGCTGTTTGCATACCTTCTATATTGTCCGGGAAAGATGTTATCGTAGCAGCAGAAACCGGTAGTGGTAAAACACATGGATATCTTGCTCCAATAATCGATCAATTAACCAACACCGCTCTTGATTCCGAGCATACGAATAGAGATGAAAGGCCGTTTCCATTAAAGAACATCTCTCTGATTCTGTGCCCAAACGTGATGCTCTGTGAACAAGTAGTTCGGATGGTTAACGGTCTTCTTGGAGAAGATGGTAACCCACTTCTCAGCGTTGAAGCTGTTTGTGGCTCACAGGTAACCGTTTCATGTTTAAGAAGCAAAATGTCTATCTATCTTCATGTGTATGGATCTGTTTGAATATATTAGCTTAATATGGAAGTTTTGCATTTTGCTTCAGGGTTGGCCAGATAAACAGCCTGATATCGTTGTTTCGACACCCGCTGCTCTTCTGAATAACATCGAGCCAAAAAGAAATAGGCGTGTGGAGTTTCTTCGATCTGTCAAATATGTGGTATGGTTTCTTGTTTTGGAGTTTGTGTTGTATTGTGTGTTATGAGCAGTTTTTGGAATTGCAGATGTCCTTGTTGAATGTTTTTGGATCGGTTGCAGGTCTTTGATGAAGCTGATATGCTTCTGTGCGGAAGCTTCCAGAATCAGATTATCCGTCTGATAAACATGATGCGTTTCGACGAGAAACAAGCGTCTCGTTTGGCTACTTCAAAACTCGGAAAACCATTGGAGATTGATGCGGACTCTTTAGCTCAATCTGATTCAGAGAATGAGGATGATGCAGATTTCGAAGATGGGTCTATCTCAGAGGAAGAGGAAGAGGAAGAGGAAGAGGAAGAGGAGGTCGAGTATCTTGATGATACGGCACAAACGCCCACCATTGAAAATGGTCCAGAGATTAAAAAGGGGTGGAGAAGAGTGAGAAAGATCTATAGCCGTAGCAAGCAGTATATTTTCGTTGCAGCTACACTTCCACTTAACGGGAAGAAGACTGCAGGTGGACTCTTGAAACATATGTTTCCGGATGCTATTTGGGTTAGCGGAAACTTTCTTCACCGAAACAGTCCTAGGTGAAAAGCTTCTCTCTTTCATCTTCCTTAAAGTTGTGTTACATCATTTCCACATCACTCACTCAACTTTAAAATCCATTGTATTAGTTTGTAAGCCACTCTATCTCACAGTTATTGTTTTTGCTATGTTGTAGACTAAAGCAGAATTGGGTTGAAGTCACAGTAGACACACAAGTTGATGCTCTTATAGAGGCTGTAAGGAACAACAACAACAACAACAACAGCGAAGACAGGACGATGGTGTTTGCAAATACCGTTGAGGCGGTTGAAGCAGTAGCAGATATATTAGAGAAAGCTAGTATCCAGTGTTATCGTTACCACAAGAACCATACGCTTGAAGAACGTGCTAACATATTAGCTGATTTCAGAGAAACCGGTGGTGTCTTTGTCTGTACTGATGCAGCTGCTCGTGGAGTTGATGTTCCTAACGTCTCACACGTTATTCAGGTTGCTTTTTCGCTAGTTTCGAACTAACACCTGCTTTGAAAGTAGTCAGGTCTCTAAAACAATTGTGTTTTACAGGCGGACTTTTCTAGCTGTGCTGTGGATTTCCTTCACAGGATAGGTAGAACAGCTAGAGCTGGGCTATATGGAACTGTGACGAGTCTATACACCGAGGCTAACCGCGATTTAGTGGAAGCAATCCGTGAAGCAGTGAAGACTGGTCAGCCTGTGGTATAAATTCTATCAAACTCAATTCGGGTTTTATCATCATCTCTACATTCTGGTACAACAGCAATTGCATGTCTTCCTTCTGGTGAGTGATTGGTTCTTCTTGTGTTGTGTTTATACGAAAAATTCAGGAAACTGCATTCAGCAGGAAAAGAGGTTTCAGGAACAAGATTAAGAAGAGAGGTGAGAAACTAGAATCTATAGATGCAGCAGAACATTGAGAAAGACAGAGAAGAGCTAAAAAGAAATTGTGTTTGTGTTTAATTTTTCAGCTTTTCTGAAAGCTGGAGAAGCAGAGGAGTCTCAAGCTTTGCGAGTTTAATAAAGCTACCGCAAAAATGGAATAATCACTTCATCGCACTGATCGTTGTATATAAAGCTGCTACCGCAAAAATGGAATAATCACTTCTATCATCTTTGTTGTTCCAATATGAATATGGTCCCTTTTATTAATTATTTTTAAATAATAATTTTTACAATTACTTTTATGTTTGATCTGACTCGCAAAAGTATCTGTGATAAGTTTCCTTCGATTCTAGAAGAACTGGGGTTTTAGACGAAACCACAACCTCGGATACAATGTTTGTGCACCAAATCAAAATTCACGAGTTAATTAGGGTTTAAGGGATGGGTTAATGTGTTGTCAAATTTTACTGTTTCCTTATTCGACGTTGAGTTAAATTAAATAGTTTGACGTTGTCAAATAACAACTGAGAAACATAATTGAGAAAACCAGTTCTACTAAGAGCACCTCCTTCTAACAAATATAATAATATTATTATTTATTTACATAATTAATTTTTAAAACATTAAAAGGATGAGCTAGTTATTAATTAACCTGTGGTAGAGACGATTCTAAAACCAGTTCTAATTAAGAAACATTTCTAATATTCTCTCTAATCTCTCTCCTACTTTTTAACTTTTTTAAAAAGTTATAGAAACTGTCTATAACTTTTTTAGTGTACAGAAACTGTCTTTAGAACCACCGTTGGAGATGGTCTAAACCGGTCATCAGAAGAAAAAAAACTATTTTAGCATAGCATCCATGATCCATCGCAAATTTAGGAAATCAAAATTGTGAAATAAAACTAAATGTTATTTTGGAAGAAAACAATTGTAATCCCTTCACAATAAAACAGATTTTTTTTTTCAGATTTTAGGAATTTGTCCACGGTAGATTTGTATTGATTTTACATGATTATTCTAGGAAAAAAAATAACATAAACGAAAATAAAAAAACACTACAACCGACTTGTGAAAACATAAGATTTTGGGCGGGAAAAATTAAAGAACACGTTTACACAAAGATGTGACCGTTAAAAATATTTTATCAGTCTATAAATATCATCACATCATAACCTATTTATTTTCCTTAACAAATTCATTTAGTATAAGGAAAAAAATTCAAATATATATATATATAATTAACTATTCCGTAACATTTATTTAAAAGTTTATAGTGGTTAAGAACAACTATTATACTTACTTATACCTTATCATTCGGATTTATAGAGAATCCACCATTCTTGAGTATATATGGTTTATAATTTTATGGAAATTCAACGAGTATACATTTAACCACCAAAACCTAATCGCTTAGCTTAATAAGTTTCTTGTATTTTTAGTGTCTCAATAGCATCTTCTTGTAGTTCGACCACTATATTGTTACAACAACCTACCTTGCATTTTTAGTGTCTCAATAGCATCTTCTTGTAGTTCAGATATTTTGTTTTCTTGATCTTTCGAAAACCATTATCTCTGCTAGTATTTGATTGTGGCCTGGGAACGAGTTTTCCATTTTTGATCTGATGAATTTAAATAGTTTTCCATTTTTGTATTTACATAATAATTTCTTCTTCGTTTCAACGTTTTATGACTCGTTCGAGTACTTTGTGTTAATTTTAAAATATTTAAATTCGTTCCCATGTTCCCATGTAAATACAAAATACATTGATAGAATGTTCAATGTAATACAATTTCTATCATTATTGTTTGCTTGAATCTTATATTTTACTATTTTCTTTCACACAATTTTTTTTTTAATCGTTTTCCTCCAAACAAATTACAATCTTATTATATAAAGTTAGATGCGTTAAAGTTGCTAATTCACTTGATCGCAACACATGGCAAGTTAATCAATAAGATTTAGACACTAATTCACTTGATCGCGACACATGTCAAGTTAATCGATAAGATTTAGACACGTGTTTTGATTAAAATATATTATAAATAAAAAATATACTAATCCTAAAAGAAGAAAGAAAATACATCAAAGAGTAATAAATAAAATAAAAGAAAAGATTTCGACATGTGTCAAGTTTATCGATTTAGATTTTGACACGTGTCTCGGTAAAATATTATTTTTAAATAAAAAATGAATTTCCAAAAAAGTGAATTTTTTTTAAAAATGTCAAATTTAACCATTTAGATTCAAAAATTAAAATAAAATTAACTAGGATATAATAAGATTTAAGAAAAAGAAAATAAAACAAAAGGATCTATTTCAATTTAAGAAAAGAAAAAAAGTAAATTAGATTAATTATGATATATTTCAATTAAAAAAAATTAGATGTTATTGATATGACATTAGACGATGAGCTTAATGAGAAGGAGGATAGCAAAAATCATGTAAAGAGGTATTTGATGCAAGTCTTGAGAAGCATAATTTCTATAGAGAGGAGAGATATCATATACAGGAGATGAATGTGAAGAGAATGAGAGACTTTATTTCTTTAAGATTTTATTTATGCGGGTCATAAATATTGCTTAGGATCCGCAAGAGATTCTGTGTTTTGAATATTTTAATAGAAAATAAATGAGAATTAAAATAAATAAATAATTCTTAGGATTTGATTTTGTGTTTCTTTTTAGTAGTGATCAGATTTGTATTCATTTTTAATATAAAATGTATATATTTTAACGGATTTTAAATTTTATTATTATAAACTCGGGTATACGCAGATCCTAATATAGATTTTAATTATGATAAATCTAATTAGGATAAAAGCAGGATAATTCACATGATCATGACACATGACAAGTTAATCGATAAGATTTCAACACTGTGTTTTGATTAAAATATATTATAAATTTAAAAGAGAAATAAATAAAATAAAACGAAATAACATATTTCAGTTTAAAAAAGAAGAAAATAAAAACAAAAATAAATAAGATATTTCAATTTTACTAAAAAAATAAACGTAAAAGTTAGTTATTAATATGTTTGTGACATGTGGCAAGTTAATCAATAAGATTTTGACACGTGTTAAGTTTATCGATTTAGATTTTGACGCGTGTCTCGATAAAATATTATTTTTAAAGAAAAAAAGAATTTCTAAAAAAATAAAAATAAAAATAAAAATGTCAAATTTATTGATTTAGATTAAAAAGTAAAATTAAATTAACTAAAATATATTTTAATTTAAGAAAAAAGGATCTATTTCAATTGAAGGAAAATAAAAACAAAAGGTAAATTAAATTAACTATGATATATTTCAATTAAAAACGATTCTATATGCTAATAATATGGTATTAGACGATGATTAGCTCAATGAAGAGAAATATATCAATAATCATGTAAAGATCCTTTTGATGCGAGTCTTGAGAAATATAACTTCTCTAGAGAGCATAGAGATCATATACGGGAGATGAATATAAAGAGAAAGAGATATTTTATTTGCTTAAAAAGAGTTAATGAGAGATCGTTAACATACTCGAAGGGTTCGAATTGCATACCCAAGTTTTTAACGCAACGGAACATAAAAATATAGTTGATAAAACATAAAAATATAGTTAAAAAAGTGTATGAACTATATGAGAAGTATGGTTAATGTTGCTTAGGACCTGCAACCGATTTTGTGCTTTAAATATTTTAATTTAAAATAAATGAGAATTAAAATAAATAAATAACTCTTAAATTTAGATTTTGTGTTTTTCATATATTTTTTCCAGTAGTGATACGGTTTTGTTTTATATTTTTTTAAAAATATTTTAACGGATTTTAAATTTTATTATTATAAACATGCGTATACGCGGATCCTAATATATATTTTAATTATGATAAAAGTAGAATAAATAATTCATTAAAATTTTAGAATAAATAATTATATCTATATATAGATAAGATATTAGAAGTAAACATAATTCATATAAGAATATTAAAACATATATATTTAGAAATATTAATAAAATTAAATTTTATTTTTTCTTTAGAGATTATTCGATTTTGTTTTCAATATATTTTTACGAATTTAAATTATCTTATTAAAAATCCGCATATATGGGGATCCTATTTTAGTAATAGAATAAATTGTTATACACTTTTACTATTCTTTGAAATCGCTCAATATAATCAATATACGTTTTTTATATCTCACTCAATATTCCATTTCGATATTCCGAACAGCAAGAGAAACCAATGACGTTTGAAAATGTGTTTTTAGCACTGCTTCATAAAAATCATACCAAATTAAAATAGAGACAAATCGAAAATCTGTTAAGGGTATTAAATAAACCCTCTTATTTCTTTTGATGCCACACACACAAGAGAGAAAACAACATATATAGTGAATGCGGATTTTCTATACTTGACTAAGCAGAGATCGCAGCGGAATTTGGAGTTCTGACATCGAAGATGAGACATACTATTTCATCGTCATCAGGATCCTCTGAAATGTTTATGTATACCTTGAAATATAACTGCAGAGGTAAACAATGGAGGAAACAAAAAAAAAATCGTCAAAGAGACCAACCAACTGGTGTGGTTCAGGAAGAAGGCAATAACTAATTAATTAGAAACTAGTGTTCATGAATGAATAATTACCAACATATGATACATCCTACTATTAAAGCATAGTTACAATTGTAATCAAAATGGTAAAATCATTATCACTGTTTTGTTAACCTGGTAAAGTTATTTTTGGTATTGAAAAAATGTAAGGCAATAATGACTCCATCAACTCTATGATCAAAGATGAACCCTTTACTGATTATGGAACCATCCAAGACAAATATGAGTTAAAAGTAGAAAACTGAATCTGTTAGTGATTGGGATGAAGAAATTCTTCAAAAAAAAAAAGTGATTACTATCTAAAATCGTACGTATGGAATGAAATTTTAACAATTACCCAAAATATAAATGTAAGAACGCTTACTGGATACCAAGGTAATGTTGTGCTAATAGGAACCACGACACCGCCAGGTGAAACAGGGCATGTGATCAACTCACAGAGGTCGTATCTGCGGTTTACGACATATATGAAGTTTATTTGAACTTTCAGCTGCACGAATCCTCCAGTGATTACTCTATCTGTTCACACAAAAATATTTTATCAAGATATATATTGGAAACTAAAACAAGAGTGATGGCAACTTGGATAGAAATAAAGCAAATTATCAAAGTAATTGATCAGGTACGTACTTGTATAACCGGTTATGTTAAAGCTTGCTTGGCCCCCTTCCGGAATTGCCTCCACACCAGTGACTGTAAATGGAGAACTTTCAAGACCTACAACAGCCAGTAGTGAAAAAGTATACAAGTATCAAGAGATATACTAAAGGATAGAGTAACAAGAGAGATTGTGATAGATCATTTTTTGTCTTTATTTCTGCAGTCAGTCCCAAAACCGGCCAATTATTTTTATATTGTTCGATACATATTTATATTGTTCCTAGTCCTCACTAACTTTCGTAATCGATCTTCAACTCTAGCAATGAATAATTAATTTTTATGGTAACTTACTTTCCTAGAACTAGGTCAAAATGAGATTTAGTTTGATTTTTTCTTTTTTGAAGCTTTCAACTCCTAATATTAATTCCTAGTTAAAGTAACAATAAAAAGAACAATGTTATAAGTAGCAAACTGCAGTCATGGAAAGGGATAGCCAGCAAAGTAGGTAAGAAGAAGAGTAATAGGATCAGAAGAAACATAGGATGAGCGTGAGAGATCGCCATGGACTAGCACTCAAAGATCTTCAAAGAGGGTAATATTTTTCTCTTTGGTACGGTTTCACGTATGTAAATGTGTTTGAAAATGTGTTTTTAGCACTGCTTCATAAAAATCATACCAAATTAAAATAGAGACAAATCGAAAATCTGTTAAGGGTATTAAATAAACCCTCTTATTTCTTTTGATGCCACACACACAAGAGAGAAAACAACATATATAGTGAATGCGGATTTTCTATACTTGACTAAGCAGAGATCGCAGCGGAATTTGGAGTTCTGACATCGAAGATGAGACATACTATTTCATCGTCATCAGGATCCTCTGAAATGTTTATGTATACCTTGAAATATAACTGCAGAGGTAAACAATGGAGGAAACCAAAAAAAAATCGTCAAGCAGACCAAGTACCAACCAACTGGTGCATGTGGTTCAGGAAGAAGGCAATAACTAATTAATTAGAAACTAGTGTTCATGAATTAATTAATTACCAGCATATGATACATCCTACGGTTAAAGCATAGTTACAATTGTAATCATAATGTTTTTATCTTTTTTATTTTATTTTTTGAAGTTAGCATCATGCCATCAACCACATGTTTTCCGTAAGTTCAGTCAGCATCAGACTAATCGCTGAGTCAAGTAGCCCGAATGGATTAATTGCATATTAGAATATAAAAAAAAAAAATTATTATCCTGGCAAAGTCATTATCACTGTTTTGTTAACCTGGTAAAGTTATTTTTGGTATTGAAAAAATGTAAGCCAATAATGACTCCATCAACTCTATGATCAAAGATGAACCCTTTACTGATTATGGAACCATCCAAGACAAATATGAGTCAAAAGTAGGAAACAGAATCTGTTAGTGATTGGGATGAAGAAATTCTTCAAAAAAAAAAAAAAAAAGAAGCAAATAAGTGATTACTATCTAAAATCGTACGTATGGAATGAAATTTTAACAATTACCCAAAATATAAATGTAAGAAAGCTTACCCTTGGATCCCAAGGAAATGCTATGCTAATAGGAACCACGACACCGCCAGGTGAAACAGGGCATGTGATCAACTCACAGAGGTCGTATCCGCGTTGTACGACATATATGAAGCTTATTTGAACTTTCAGCTCCACGAATCCTCCAGTGATTACTTTATCTGTTCACACAAAATTTTTTTATCAAGAAATATATTGGAAACTAAAACAAGAGTGATGGCAACTTGGATAGAAATAAAGCAAATTATCAAAGTAATTGATCAGGTGCGTACTTGTATAACCGGTTATGTTAAAGCTTACTTGGTCCCCTTCCCGAATTGTCTCCACACCAGTGACTGTAAATGAACTTGGAAGAACTACAACAGCCAGTAGTGAAAAAGTATACAAGTATCATAACAAACCAAAAAAAAAAACACACACACACACACACAATTCCTTTAGTATTGAGAGATATACTAAAGGATAGAGTAACATGAGAAATTGTGATAGATCATTTTTTGTCTTTATTTCTGCAGTCAGTCCCAAAACCAGCCAATTATTTTTATATTGTTCGATACAAATTTATATTGTTCCTAGTCCTCACTAACTTTCGTAATCGATCTTCAACTCTAGCAATGAATAATTAAATTTTATGGTAACTTACTTTCATAGAACTAGGTCAAAATGGGATTTAATTTGATTTTTTTTTTTTTTGAAGCTTTCAACTCCTAATATTAATTCCTAGTTAAAGTAACAATACAATAACAATGTTTTTTTTTGCTAAAAATACAATAACAATGTTATAAGTAGCAAACCGCATTCTTCAAAAGGGATAGCCAGCAAAGTAGGTAATAAGAAGAGTGATAGGATCAGAAGAAACATAGGATAAGCGTGAGAGATCGCCATGGACTAGCACTCAAAGATCTTCAAAGAAGGTAGTATTTTTTCTCTTTGGTACGGTTTCACAAACACGTATGTAGTAAGTAGTCTATATATACAGGCCACACACGTCCTCCCTAATATTAGATTATAATATTTTGCTATATTAGTGTTCCCATACAAAACCTCTATAAATTAATATTCGATAAATTAATAATTATTACTCCCTCCGTTTTGGTTTAGTTGTCGTTTTATACTTGTTTTTTTATTTCAAAATAATTGTCGTTTTCAGTTTTCAATGCAGATTTATGATAGATTTTCCAGTTTTACCTCTACTTTTTTAACTTATTAATTATTCATATCAAATAAAATAGTGTATTAATTAAGGGATAAAACAAAGAAAGTAATTGTTTTCTTAATCTGTGTGAAACAACCTAAAACGACAATTAAAATAAAACAGAGGGAATATTAATTAATAAATTTTATTGGTTTCGAATCGGGCCAATGTAAAAATTAGCACTAATAGAGTAACATGTTATACTGTTTTCTAGATAAAAGCATGTTTAAATTCTAATTATTTTTCATAAAATGCAATTGAAATTAATTTTCTAATTAGTTAGACTATAACATGTTATATTAATATATATATTTTCAAAATAAAACATAATAGAATGTTATAATATATATGTTAAAACAACCTATAATATGATAACATGTTATATTAATATATTTGTTCTAAAAAAACATAACAAAAAATGTTATATTTTGTTAAAGAACCATAATAATAGAATATGTGCATAAAACATTATACTGTTTTCTTTAAGACAAAAAAATGTTTTATTTCAAAACTTGATTTTCATATAATGTCACTGAAGAACCAAAACAACCATAAGTGAGATCAAGAAGAAAGATATCAAGCACGGAAAACACGAGGAGGGAGTGGACTCAATTAAACTCAGTAACGCCCAACTAACGCCTAGCTAACCAAAGGCAATACAATAAATGACACACTTATTATGTGGCTTACTTTTCATGTCAGATAGTAATTAATTGGGATGAACGGAGAAGAAACCCAGTGATGATGGAAAATAAGTTTACAAAAAAAAAAAGATGATGGAAAATAAGTTTGTGCATGCTGAATAATCATCTTCTTCACGATGGATCTTTTAATCGACAAGTTTCGATCTCTTTGTTTGTTTCTGTATGTTTGAAGTCGCTTTACTAATTGGAGGTGTTTGCTTCTATAAATCTGACTGCAACAATATGATTTTGTACAATCAAGATCACAATTCATAACTGCTATGTTTTAACGTCAGATTACATACATCATACTGTACATATATATAGCAAAAACCAAAAAACCAAAAAAATTTCCACCTCCACCATCACCATCTTCCACCATCAACATCGCCACCATCACCACCATTTCCGTCATCACCAATCTCCACCTCCACCGTCACCATCCTCTACCGTTTTTTTTTTCTCCATCCTTTTTCTTTTTTCTTTCTCCTCCTTCGTATTTATCCTCTTTGTTTTTCTTGTTTTCTCACCGGAAAGATTTGAGAAAAGAAAAAAAGGTATTAATAATTAGTTAAGGAAAACAGGGACAAAAAAGACTTTATAAACTAAATAGAAGGAAAGAGAAAGTGACTGTTATCAAAACTAATTCTATATTATTAAATGGTACGGATTGCAATTCCTCCTTTAGAATTTACCAACCGTAAATTTGTAATTATTTTATATGATTACCAGGTGATAACCTGCGTCCTGCGCGGAGTGAAAAAATTATAATTTTTCTGATAAGTAAATTTGAATTTAAAATATAATAATTTCTATTTATTTTAATAAATATTTTTCATTAAATTCCTATTAATAAATGTGGTTAATAAAATAATATTTAGTTTTGTTTAAGTGAAACTCAATCAAATTTACTTACCAGAAAAAAAGAAATATCTAAAGTAATGGCATATAATGTAAATAGTTTATAATTTTAATACCTAAAGTAATATTTAGATATCTAAAAGAAACTGATTAGGAAACATATGAAATGTCTTTGTGAAAGTGGTTGTGTGCTTATTAAGTTGTCTTCAATGTCTTGAGTTCGATTCTCCAAAAACGGTATTAGTATTTTTTTTATTTATACATAATTTTATTATTAATTAATTTCATTAAATGATGGTACTGACACATCAGCAAAATGACACCATTGTAAATTAAAGGATTTATGAGAATGTGAAGGATGAAAAAAAATCAACAACGGAGCCGTGAAAACATCAGATTTTGGGCGGGAAAATTAAAAGAACAAAACTAAACGCGTTAATAACGCGTATTCACTAAGATCTGACCGTTAAACATCATTTAGCAGTCTATAAATATATCATTGCATCACATAACCTTATATATTTTTTTTTTGATAAAATGTGAATATATTACCAAAAAGGAAACACGAGTATTTTTACAATGCTTTAGAGCAAGTAGCTTCAGGGGCCCAAAAAAAATAAAAAGCCAGGATGAAACTAAATAGAGACAGAACTTAGAGCATTACACTAGGCAAATGTGAACCATTGGGATAGTAGACCTTGGCACCGCTTTCGAGAAATGCGAGCAAGGAGAGTATCGCAGACTGATCGATCAATCTGCTTGAATACTGCAGCATGTGTGATTGAAGTCCCATTGCGAAGTCTGCTATTCCTTTCTTTCCACAGCAAGTAGATCGTTGCTTGGGCGGCAAGACATTTTAGAATCCGCGAGAACCGAGGGTACCGAGGTACAGAGGACGATAACATCCAGCTTATAAGAGCCTGCCAATCACCAAAAGCCATATTTGGAGAGCCAAGTCGAGAGAGAACCAGATGCCATACCTGGACGGAGAAGCTGCAATGCAGCAATAGGTGGTCTCGGGTTTCCGAATCGGAATTGCAGAGGCAGCAAGTGTCGGGTATATCTGTTCCCCAAGCATGGAGTCGTGCTCGAGTGGGCAGCCTGTCACACTGAGAAACCCAGAAATTAAACGCATGTCTCGGGATTGCATACTTTGCCCAAACCGCCTTATACGCACCCCACCACTTGTCCATGTGGTCTGAGAAATTCCCAAGTCTTCTTGGTAGAGAAGTTGCTTTCTCTCGTTCCGTCAGGACCCCAAGAGTACTTGTCAGGTTCTCGAGTGGGATGAGGGGCAGGAATGGAAAGGAGAGTAACTCTTAAGGCGCTTATAGCGGGATTCCTAGTGCGAAGAGAAGGAAGAGACCAACCCGATGTTACAGTCGTAGCTTCACATACTTTTGAGTTCACAGGGAGACCGAATTTCCTAGGACCATCCGTACCTATGAAGTCCAGGAGTCGACCGTGAGGGAGCCAGTTGTCTAACCAAAAACTTGCTGAATTTCCATCACCAATTTCACATCCCATCAGATTCTTTGCTAGAGGCCGTAGGGACAGCAAAGATTTCCAAATCCAGGAGTGGTTTACTCGCTTCTCAGATAACCAGAAGTTTGTGTTCTTTAACCGATGCTCTTTGTTCCATGCCACCCATAGTGACCCCGAATTCGAGAAAAGGAGCCAAATGAGACGCAAGTTTAGTGCCTTGTTCCAAACTGTGAAGTTCCGGAGTCCAAGTCCTCCTTCCTCCTTCGGCAGACACACTGATTCCCAGGAAACTTTTGCTGCCGCACGCTTTGAAATATCCCCAGACCATAAGAACCGCTTGCTCAACTTCTCAATTTCCTTCAGACAACCTTGTGGAAGAGCAAAAGCTGATAGCCAGAAATTAACCAAGCTGTAAATGACCGAGGAAATCAGTTGAAGTCTCCCTGCGTATGACAGACACTTGGCAGTCCAGTTGTTGTACTTTTCCTTTATCTTGTCTATTAACGGGGAGTAATCGGAGATTCTCAATCTTCTGCTGAGGAGCGGTAGGCCGAGATAACGAATTGGGAATGAACCGCTGAGGAAGCCAAAGCTCTCAAGAATAATAGTTTCCTCCGGGTTCAAACCAGCATGGAAGAGAGCTGATTTCTCCTTGTTTAAGCCAAGGCCAGAAAGATGTTCAAAGGTCTCCAGTGCGTCGGTGATACCTTGTAGCGAACTACCTGAACCGTCAAAGAAGATCATCAAATCATCTGCAAATGATAGGTGAGTGATTTCCGGATTTATTGCGAGCGGGTGATAACCAATAGCCCCGTCATCGAATTTCGATGAAAGAAGGCAAGCGAAGACTTCCATGGCTATGACGAAGAGCGAAGGAGATAACAGGTCTCCTTGCCTTAACCCTCTGTTTCCTTTGAAATAGCCGCATAGGTCTCCGTTAACGTTGATGGAGAAATTAGCCGTAGAGATGCAGTTTTCAATCCAGTTTATAAATTGACTTGGGAAATCAACAGCCTTTAAGATTTGCAGAAGGAAACTCCAACTCACAAAATCAAATGCCTTACGGATATCCACTTTTAGTAGCCCTCTAGGCGATATATTCTTTCCATTAAAACCCTGCACTAACTCCGTTGCCAGCAGTACATTTTCCACCAATAGTCGACCCTTGACAAAAGCTGACTGAGTAGTAGAGATCATACCAGGCAGAAGGAGCTGAAAACGACGAGCCAGAATCTTTGAAACTATTTTGTATACCGCGTTGCAGCCAGATATCGGTCTGAAATCACGTAGCTTCTCGGCTCCCTGCTTTTTAGGTATCAGGGTGATCGCTGTGGAGTTCCACTGCTTCAGAATGCGACCCGAGGAAAAGAACTCTTGAACAGCAGATGTCAGATCCGAGCCTAATACATCCCAAGCTTTCCTGAAGAACTCTCCCGTGTACCCATCAGGCCCTGGTGATTTGTTTGGGGGAAGGCTGAAGGCTTCTTTTTTAACGTCCTCAGCAGAGACAGGAGCAATTAACATGGCTTTAGCAAGGTCAGTACATCGAAACGGGGTAAGCGATATGATTCTTTCCTTATCTGCGTAAGAAAGAGCTGGAGAAGAACCACCAAGCAACTCCTCGAAGAAATCGACACAATGTCTTTGAACATCCCTCATTTCCTCTACCCTCTGGCCCTCATCATCAACCAAGTAATGGATTTGATTATTCGATCTCCTTGCTGCCACCACACGGTGGTAGAAAGCCGAGTTACAGTCTCCACTTTCAGCCCAATTGACCTGAGCCTTTTGGTGGAGAAATCTTTCTTCAGCACGAGCCAGCTTGAGCCAAGCTGCATGAGCTTTTTTCTCTAGGCTAGCCCCCTGAGAGGAAGGATTTGAAAGCAGGGTATTTTGGCAGGAGATGAGCACTTCATGCGCCTCCTTTACTCTGGTTTCCAGGTCAGAAAAATGAATTCTGTTTATATCCTTGATCACCGGTTTCAAGGTCTTGAGCTTCTTTGACAAGACGAACATTGCTGTTCCGGAAAAGTCAGAATTCTGCCAGTGAGAGAATACCCTTGGGATGAAATCCTTGTGGTGGAGGAGAAAGTAGGAGACCTTAAAAGGCTTCTTTGATCTCTGAGGGGAGCTAATCGCAATCACTGCCGGACAATGATCAGAGACACCCATGTCACCAAAATAGCCGTAGGAGAGAGGGTATTTCAGCTGCCAGTTATCATTGATAAGAACCCTGTGTAGCTTTTTGGCTATTGGGTTCGCTTCCTGATTGTTCCACCAAGTGTGGAGGTTACCTCTAAAGGAGAGATCAAAGAGACCTGCGCCTCTCAAGCAGTCACGCAAGTCTTCCATTCCTCTTGATATTCTTGTGCCTCCCTGAGAGTTTTCCGAGGGGTTTAGCGTTTGATTGAAATCCCCTAAAGCTGCCCAAGGCTTTGAGGAGATAATCGGATCATTAGCCAGGTTTCCCAATTCCTCCCACAGCTGCTTCCTTCCATACTTACAGTTCACCGCGTAAACATAAGAGATAGCCACCTCTTCGGCCGAATTTGGAAGCTTCACAATACACGTAATCATTTGGCTAGATTTCGAGTGGATTGAAAGCTGAACCGAAGGATCCCACAACACCCATATTCTGCCTAGTTCTGCAAATTCATAGTTTCCTGCAAAGTTCCATCCTGAAAAAAAAGATTGAATGTACTTTTGAGATTTGTGAATCTTCACACGCGTCTCAATGAGGCTGCCAAAAAAAGGTCTACTCAGCCTTAACCATTTCCTGAAGCTACTCTGTTTGATACTACTATTAAAGCCTCTTATGTTCCAACAAAAGGTATCGACTATCATCGATGCTTGGGATTAGACTTGGGGCCCTTCCCCGAGGTATTACGTTCTTTCCTACGATCCTTCTTCGAGAGGACTTTGATAAACTTTGTAGCATCCTCCTCAGTAGAAAGATAATCAGATTCCGAGCCAAGGGGAACCTCATCTTCTGATGAAGATGCTGATGCTGTGGGTGAGGAACTTAAGTCAGAGCCTGTAGAGGAAGAAACCAACTGCACTTCCTTTCTCTTGCCTCGACCTTTGTCCCTTTTTTCTTTTGACTTGGCAGTCTGCATAAATCTGACCTCCTCATTCCCTAATAGATATTTCTCCTTACTCTTTGGGATCTGTTCTTCAAGAGTCAATGACTTTTTACGCTGCTTCTTAGGCTTAGCTTTACGTTTTCCGTTAGAAGAAGGTTCTCCCTTCTCTACTACGCTCTTCTCCTTTACGATAGCAGAGGGAGTGATAGACTCCTTAGTGTCCTTTTTCTTGGCCCTGGGACAGGTCGTAAGGACATAACCTTATATTTTCCCTTCACATCAACTTCTATTAATTAATTACTCTCTCTTACTCTCTTCTATTAGGTTTTCTGCCGCCACGAAACAATGGCTCCTCGACCCGATGATGAATTGAAGAAACAGAGGATTGATTATTTCAAAAGGAGGTTCCCCGGTTTCAAGAAGAAAGCGAAGGAACTCTCCGTTCTCTGCGGCAACTCAGTCGCTTTCATCTGTCACACTCCCGACGACGACAAATGGCCTGAGAATCGGCAAGAGCTCCAACAGATCGTCTCGAAATAAAAAACGCCTGCGATGTCATCTGTCGATCATCAAGGCACAACTGGTTGGAGTCAGGCAGAAAAAGAAGAACTTTTGTTAAAGAAGAAGATCAACGAGGAACAGAGAGGATCTGGTTCTTTGAGGGTGTCTCAATTAGGGTTCGGCCAAACACTAGTTTCAGGTATATAGAAGCTGGCGATTATATTCCAGCTGATTCTCAATTAGGGTTTCACGGCGGCGATTATGTCCCGGCGGCGGACCAATGGCGGTGGCGTACAATCCGTCGGGGTTTTGTGGCAGTGATTGTATTTGGGATTCTTCTCGGCTGGATTTGGATTATCTCAATATATGTGTTTTTCCTTTTGGTAATATGATGAATATGCAATAATTGTTTCAGGGTAATTCGATTTCAACAAAACACAATGGTTGTGCTGTGATGTTGGAGTTTCTTGGATATTTGATTTTTGTCTGTGATGCACTTATGTTTCAATGAATTTACCTATAGAATTAGGACCATCTCAAAATGGTAAATGAAGTTACAGCTGATTAATTAGTAAAGTTATTATCTAGATAGATTTATTTTCATGCAAGTATGTAAAACCAAAGTATTGTGAATCTTTTCTCTAACTCCATAAATAATTTTAACCGTATCAAAGAGGATACAACTATGAAAGGAGTTCGAATCCGACAAGTACATATTCTCTATCCTGAAAAATTCATCAGAACCAGGACAAGTTAATGTTCCTCACTAGAAGTAAATCTCTTTCAGTCATCTCCAAGACATGATCTCTAGCATCTGTGAGAGCACTCTGCGTGTGGGAACAAGAACAGAAACAGAAGAAGCTTTATCTCAGTACCACAATCTCTTCAAGAGTGTTCACAAGATTTGATGATCCTAGGTTTTTTATTTATTATTATTACCTGTCCAAATTTGGTGATGAAGTTGTTTCCAAGGTTTATCGATGTAACACTGACATCTTCTTCATTCGCCTTTAGTGCTTGAGCTATGGCGAATGCTCCATCGTCCTGCCACATTTAACAGAGCATTAAGGGCCTCTCTCTAGATTTAAGTTCAGACGATAAGAAACAAAAGCAGAGCTTTGTATTTACCCGAATTTCAATGAGTCCTAAATCTATGGATGTTAATGCTTCATTGACTACTTTTAAGCTTCGAGCTAAGCAAGCAGCGCCCTGAAAATAATGATCACATGAACATTTAGTAGAAGAAACCTTAAATAACTTTTTAAAACTGATGAAATCTGTTTAAAGGAACCTCGTCTTTAAGTCCATTCGCCCTCAAGTCCAGTACCGATATTGTGTTGTTATATCTCAATGTGTCAGCGATGAATTCTACACCCTTCGCCCTCAAGTCCAGTACCGATATTGTGTTGTTATATCTCAATGTGTCAGCGATGAATTCTACACCCTTCGTTGCTATCTACACATGTATTTAAAACTCATGTCTCTAAATAAAGTATATGAATCAAAGAACCGTGAAGATAACAAGGCTTTTTATCTGGCACCAACCAAGCTTGAGAGTCTTTACATTTCCATGGAACTTCAGATAATGCTTTGGCTCCATCTGGTCCTATGGGGTTACAACCAAGTTCTAACTGAGGATATAATCCTTAATTGTTAATTAGGATTCTTAATGTTATTACCTGTCAGCTATATCCCGTATAGGCTATTAGGATTCTTAATGTTATTACCTCCCCTATTTATAAACAAACAAATAAAAAAGATGTAGAAAGATTTTATAGCCTCACCGTTGTAATAACCATATTATCTTTCAGAGCTTGAGCTATCGCGTTAACTCCCTCTCCCTCGGCGTGGATATTATTGCCACCCTATTGCACAAACATTATTAAATCACTCGGTTTAGACATTTGTAGAACTTGTGGAGAGGGATGAAACCATAAAATCAAAAGGGCATTTGAATTTTTTCACCATGTTAATTGTTGCAATGGTGCGGTTTTGCTTCAGAGCATCTGCAACCTTTTCAGCTCCCTAAAACATAAAGAAAAACGATTATAAATTATTTGGATACACAAACTAAACATAAAACAAAATCGGTTTAACAATGAATATAGTGCAGATATACAAGAGAGTTAATATCTTCAAACGAAATTCACTGATTACCTCATCTCCTAAATCGTTCATGTACTCTGCTACGTAGAAGGCGCCCTTTACGGTGATGGAGTTGTTTCCAAGGTCTAGCAGAGTCAGTTTCCCTGCATATAGGTATGTCAGTTTGTGAGAAATTCTCCAATTAACAAGTAAAAAAAAAAGCTGATCTTGGCGTATTAAGGTCTAGCAGAATTCGTTTGTTTTTCTTTTACTAAAAACAAAGAAAATGAAAACCTCTGTGGGAAGATAGACACTAATTCTTTTGCCATCAAAGAATTTCCGTTAACACATCAAGTAAAGGAATAAAAACATGAATTGCGTCTGTTTACATAGAAAGATATATAATTTACCCGTAAAGACTTGTTACCCTCAAGCCCTTTAGCTAATGCATTGGCACCTAGAGCACCACCATAGTTACCGCTCAAGCAAATCATTTGTACATGATGTTACTACACCAAACGAAGTAAAACAAAACAGCTATCTATAATACTAAACTTACTTCAAACTTACTAAGACATATTCAATTCATAAAGCTGGTGACTAACTCTGAGACAATAGGGTACGACACACGAAGAGAACCCACTTACAGAATAGTCAATCATATTTGTTAATCAGCTCAATGACCCTCAAGGTTGAAATTTTTAGCTATTTTGCGTATGAAAATAATATTAAAAGTACATTAGCTAACTAAGAAAGCTTAAAAATCATGTAAATTACAACCTCGTCACCTAAATCTGTACTGTTCAGACGGAGTATCTCGATGGTAGAAGATAAGGAAGTCAAAGATACAAGTCCATAGATCAGCAAAAAACTCAGTGTGATTTGAAAAGATAAGGAAGTCACAAAAGATCTATAAGCTCTGATCTCTAAATCACACAAACTCTTTAATCACCGGACACTTGGAGGAACTTAATGGTACTAAATCATATTCCCACTGACCTTAACTCCTTCATCTCCAATTTAGAACCCTTAACACAATTTTTGATTGAAGAACACCATCAAAGGCTTTCACTCCCGCGGCTGTAATTCCATTAGCAGCAAAACTGACATCCTCTACAGTCTGAAACACCAAGATGGGTGCTGTTAGTCAGCTAGCTAAATTAGGCATATAAAGCTTTATGGCATAAAAATATGACAGATATTGACACCAGGATTCTATCAACTTTCCAGATAGAAGAAGTGAAAAGAGAGAGAGAGAGAGAGAGAAAGAGAGAGAGCTTAACCTGATTATAACCAAGGCTTTCAGCAAGGAAGAATAGTCCTTCATCTCCAAAGTACACCAAGCCAAGCTATATTCATTGGCTCTACAACCAGTAATGATTTTCAACCAAGATCCATGAGTACCAATGTACCATGCGTATCTAATTTCAAACCATGAGCTAAGAACAGTAATAAGTAACATAAAACTGATGTCTTTTTTTGAACTATATATAGTCATCAATCACTAAAGAGGGCGCACCTGACATGTCAACACTTCTGAATGACCTGAGCATAAATTGGCAAACTCATTGAGCCTGTGTTTGGCCTCTCTATCAACCTTTGCAGCACCAATCAACCATTTCAGTCCCTGTGAAGCAGATTTGTTTTCTCCAACAGAAGAAGTCATTGGAGACTTTGGGGACATAAGCTTCTCAACCAGCTTCCACAAAACTATCAGCTGAAGTGTTCTTAGATTATTAAATTCCAACATCGCCTATATCCACTAAGCTAAGCAGCCATGAATGATAGACTAAAGCAGCAGAACTTTCAAGTATTCGAATTTCGGGGAGAAATGTGGCAATGCGTACTGAAAGTGACGGCTACAAATGAGCCAACGGGCAAGACGGAAGAAGCAATCTGCTTCACTGTAGAAATAGAGAAACCAGAAGCCGCTTGTGACTCCTCTTTGTAAGCCCTACGACTACGATTCGGAGTTATACGCCGCCGTGATCGCCGGAATCCGCCGGGGGAAATTTACCCGGGAAACAAACAAACCGTTACTAGAAGAAGCGGAGTCTCTCAGAACACAAACCGAGATCCATTTCTCCTCCGATTCAACCTGACAGAGACCTTCAAATTCGAGAGAGAAAAAAAAAACCCAAAAACAAATCGGAAAACGGAGTTGAATAGTGCGGAGTTGGATTACATTGGGGGAGAGAGAGTGAGCTGGTGGAAGAGAACGTCATGAAGAGTGACTAAAATACGCATAGGAGCTTCCAATCCGAGCGTGAAGCGGCGGGTTGGAGAAGATGAAGTTTCGTATCCTTCGCGCTAAAGGTTTGTGTTCTTGTAGAAGGTTCGGTGCGGGTCGGGTCGAGTCGTTTACCGGGTTCAGTAACCAGGCATACCGTTTAGCTTCTCTTTAGGGCCCACAAAAATAACACGTAGGTTAGGTAGGGGTGGATCGATTTTCCCGCTAAAATCCGCAAGGTTTTCCGTATGGCGACGGTTTTGGCGTTTGACAACCATCATGAAAATTAAAAAAACGATTTTTTACAGTTTCGTGCCGGTTCAGATCCTTCAAAATCAAAAGCTCATTCTCTCAAACGTTTAGTGGTTGTGGTCGTTTGCGATTGTGTGCAGTTGCAAATTAGCAATTAACAAAAAAAAACTAAAAGATAAAATTCATATATATACTAATTTTACAAAATAAAATTTAGATATTATAATCACAAAATATATAAACAAATTTGATATTTTTTAATTAATATTCACTAATACTCTCAAAAATTTTCTTTCGAATTTTTTTCACTTGATCACTAATTAACATATATCTCTAACAATTAAAATTTTCTAAATCTAACATTAGAGCTTGATTGGTTCTCTCGCTAACACCTGCAAACACAGCTTTAGCGGGTGGTAGCGGTTGTTGGTGTTTGACAACAATCACCTGAAACGTTTCTATTGCTTAAAACCGCATTAGATCCCTCAAAATCAAAAGCTCATTCCTATGAGAGTTTGAGATTTTAGACTGAAAAAAATCGAAAACGAAATCGAAAGGGTTAAAGAACACAAAACAAGCAAAATCCGAATAAAATCGGACNGGAGACCTTAAAAGGCTTCTTTGATCTCTGAGGGGAGCTAATCGCAATCACTGCCGGACAATGATCAGAGACACCCATGTCACCAAAATAGCCGTAAGAGAGAGGGTATTTCAGCTACCAGTTATCATTGATAATTTTTTGGCTATTGGGTTCGCTTCCTGATTGTTCCACCAAGTGTGGAGGTTACCTCTAAAGGAGAGATCAAAGAGACCTGCGCCTCTCAAGCAGTCACGCAAGTCTTCCATTCCTCTTGATATTCTTGTGCCTCCCTGAGAGTTTTCCGAGGGGTTTAGCGTTTGATTGAAATCCCCTAAAGCTGCCCAAGGCTTTGAGGAGATAATCGGATCATTAGCCAGGTTTCCCAATTCCTCCCACAGCTGCTTCCTTCCATACTTACAGTTCACCGCGTAAACATAAGAGATAGCCACCTCTTCGGCCGAATTTGGAAGCTTCACAATACACGTAATCATTTGGCTAGATTTCGAGTGGATTGAAAGCTGAACCGAAGGATCCCACAACACCCATATTCTGCCTAGTTCTGCAAATTCATAGTTTCCTGCAAAGTTCCATCCTGAAAAAAAAGATTGAATGTACTTTTGAGATTTGTGAATCTTCACACGCGTCTCAATGAGGCTGCCAAAAAAAGGTCTACTCAGCCTTAACCATTTCCTGAAGCTACTCTGTTTGATACTACTATTAAAGCCTCTTATGTTCCAACAAAAGGTATCGACTATCATCGATGCTTGGGATTAGACTTGGGGCCCTTCCCCGAGGTATTACGTTCTTTCCTACGATCCTTCTTCGAGAGGACTTTGATAAACTTTGTAGCATCCTCCTCAGTAGAAAGATAATCAGATTCCGAGCCAAGGGGAACCTCATCTTCTGATGAAGATGCTGATGCTGTGGGTGAGGAACTTAAGTCAGAGCCTGTAGAGGAAGAAACCAACTGCACTTCCTTTCTCTTGCCTCGACCTTTGTCCCTTTTTTCTTTTGACTTGGCAGTCTGCATAAATCTGACCTCCTCATTCCCTAATAGATATTTCTCCTTACTCTTTGGGATCTGTTCTTCAAGAGTCAATGACTTTTTACGCTGCTTCTTAGGCTTAGCTTTACGTTTTCCGTTAGAAGAAGGTTCTCCCTTCTCTACTACGCTCTTCTCCTTTACGATAGCAGAGGGAGTGATAGACTCCTTAGTGTCCTTTTTCTTGGCCCTGGGACAGGTCGTAAGGACATAACCTTATATTTTCCCTTCACATCAACTTCTATTAATTAATTACTCTCTCTTACTCTCTTCTATTAGGTTTTCTGCCGCCACGAAACAATGGCTCCTCGACCCGATGATGAATTGAAGAAACAGAGGATTGATTATTTCAAAAGGAGGTTCCCCGGTTTCAAGAAGAAAGCGAAGGAACTCTCCGTTCTCTGCGGCAACTCAGTCGCTTTCATCTGTCACACTCCCGACGACGACAAATGGCCTGAGAATCGGCAAGAGCTCCAACAGATCGTCTCGAAATAAAAAACGCCTGCGATGTCATCTGTCGATCATCAAGGCACAACTGGTTGGAGTCAGGCAGAAAAAGAAGAACTTTTGTTAAAGAAGAAGATCAACGAGGAACAGAGAGGATCTGGTTCTTTGAGGGTGTCTCAATTAGGGTTCGGCCAAACACTAGTTTCAGGTATATAGAAGCTGGCGATTATATTCCAGCTGATTCTCAATTAGGGTTTCACGGCGGCGATTATGTCCCGGCGGCGGACCAATGGCGGTGGCGTACAATCCGTCGGGGTTTTGTGGCAGTGATTGTATTTGGGATTCTTCTCGGCTGGATTTGGATTATCTCAATATATGTGTTTTTCCTTTTGGTAATATGATGAATATGCAATAATTGTTTCAGGGTAATTCGATTTCAACAAAACACAATGGTTGTGCTGTGATGTTGGAGTTTCTTGGATATTTGATTTTTGTCTGTGATGCACTTATGTTTCAATGAATTTACCTATAGAATTAGGACCATCTCAAAATGGTAAATGAAGTTACAGCTGATTAATTAGTAAAGTTATTATCTAGATAGATTTATTTTCATGCAAGTATGTAAAACCAAAGTATTGTGAATCTTTTCTCTAACTCCATAAATAATTTTAACCGTATCAAAGAGGATACAACTATGAAAGGAGTTCGAATCCGACAAGTACATATTCTCTATCCTGAAAAATTCATCAGAACCAGGACAAGTTAATGTTCCTCACTAGAAGTAAATCTCTTTCAGTCATCTCCAAGACATGATCTCTAGCATCTGTGAGAGCACTCTGCGTGTGGGAACAAGAACAGAAACAGAAGAAGCTTTATCTCAGTACCACAATCTCTTCAAGAGTGTTCACAAGATTTGATGATCCTAGGTTTTTTATTTATTATTATTACCTGTCCAAATTTGGTGATGAAGTTGTTTCCAAGGTTTATCGATGTAACACTGACATCTTCTTCATTCGCCTTTAGTGCTTGAGCTATGGCGAATGCTCCATCGTCCTGCCACATTTAACAGAGCATTAAGGGCCTCTCTCTAGATTTAAGTTCAGACGATAAGAAACAAAAGCAGAGCTTTGTATTTACCCGAATTTCAATGAGTCCTAAATCTATGGATGTTAATGCTTCATTGACTACTTTTAAGCTTCGAGCTAAGCAAGCAGCGCCCTGAAAATAATGATCACATGAACATTTAGTAGAAGAAACCTTAAATAACTTTTTAAAACTGATGAAATCTGTTTAAAGGAACCTCGTCTTTAAGTCCATTCGCCCTCAAGTCCAGTACCGATATTGTGTTGTTATATCTCAATGTGTCAGCGATGAATTCTACACCCTTCGCCCTCAAGTCCAGTACCGATATTGTGTTGTTATATCTCAATGTGTCAGCGATGAATTCTACACCCTTCGTTGCTATCTACACATGTATTTAAAACTCATGTCTCTAAATAAAGTATATGAATCAAAGAACCGTGAAGATAACAAGGCTTTTTATCTGGCACCAACCAAGCTTGAGAGTCTTTACATTTCCATGGAACTTCAGATAATGCTTTGGCTCCATCTGGTCCTATGGGGTTACAACCAAGTTCTAACTGAGGATATAATCCTTAATTGTTAATTAGGATTCTTAATGTTATTACCTGTCAGCTATATCCCGTATAGGCTATTAGGATTCTTAATGTTATTACCTCCCCTATTTATAAACAAACAAATAAAAAAGATGTAGAAAGATTTTATAGCCTCACCGTTGTAATAACCATATTATCTTTCAGAGCTTGAGCTATCGCGTTAACTCCCTCTCCCTCGGCGTGGATATTATTGCCACCCTATTGCACAAACATTATTAAATCACTCGGTTTAGACATTTGTAGAACTTGTGGAGAGGGATGAAACCATAAAATCAAAAGGGCATTTGAATTTTTTCACCATGTTAATTGTTGCAATGGTGCGGTTTTGCTTCAGAGCATCTGCAACCTTTTCAGCTCCCTAAAACATAAAGAAAAACGATTATAAATTATTTGGATACACAAACTAAACATAAAACAAAATCGGTTTAACAATGAATATAGTGCAGATATACAAGAGAGTTAATATCTTCAAACGAAATTCACTGATTACCTCATCTCCTAAATCGTTCATGTACTCTGCTACGTAGAAGGCGCCCTTTACGGTGATGGAGTTGTTTCCAAGGTCTAGCAGAGTCAGTTTCCCTGCATATAGGTATGTCAGTTTGTGAGAAATTCTCCAATTAACAAGTAAAAAAAAAAGCTGATCTTGGCGTATTAAGGTCTAGCAGAATTCGTTTGTTTTTCTTTTACTAAAAACAAAGAAAATGAAAACCTCTGTGGGAAGATAGACACTAATTCTTTTGCCATCAAAGAATTTCCGTTAACACATCAAGTAAAGGAATAAAAACATGAATTGCGTCTGTTTACATAGAAAGATATATAATTTACCCGTAAAGACTTGTTACCCTCAAGCCCTTTAGCTAATGCATTGGCACCTAGAGCACCACCATAGTTACCGCTCAAGCAAATCATTTGTACATGATGTTACTACACCAAACGAAGTAAAACAAAACAGCTATCTATAATACTAAACTTACTTCAAACTTACTAAGACATATTCAATTCATAAAGCTGGTGACTAACTCTGAGACAATAGGGTACGACACACGAAGAGAACCCACTTACAGAATAGTCAATCATATTTGTTAATCAGCTCAATGACCCTCAAGGTTGAAATTTTTAGCTATTTTGCGTATGAAAATAATATTAAAAGTACATTAGCTAACTAAGAAAGCTTAAAAATCATGTAAATTACAACCTCGTCACCTAAATCTGTACTGTTCAGACGGAGTATCTCGATGGTAGAAGATAAGGAAGTCAAAGATACAAGTCCATAGATCAGCAAAAAACTCAGTGTGATTTGAAAAGATAAGGAAGTCACAAAAGATCTATAAGCTCTGATCTCTAAATCACACAAACTCTTTAATCACCGGACACTTGGAGGAACTTAATGGTACTAAATCATATTCCCACTGACCTTAACTCCTTCATCTCCAATTTAGAACCCTTAACACAATTTTTGATTGAAGAACACCATCAAAGGCTTTCACTCCCGCGGCTGTAATTCCATTAGCAGCAAAACTGACATCCTCTACAGTCTGAAACACCAAGATGGGTGCTGTTAGTCAGCTAGCTAAATTAGGCATATAAAGCTTTATGGCATAAAAATATGACAGATATTGACACCAGGATTCTATCAACTTTCCAGATAGAAGAAGTGAAAAGAGAGAGAGAGAGAGAGAGAAAGAGAGAGAGCTTAACCTGATTATAACCAAGGCTTTCAGCAAGGAAGAATAGTCCTTCATCTCCAAAGTACACCAAGCCAAGCTATATTCATTGGCTCTACAACCAGTAATGATTTTCAACCAAGATCCATGAGTACCAATGTACCATGCGTATCTAATTTCAAACCATGAGCTAAGAACAGTAATAAGTAACATAAAACTGATGTCTTTTTTTGAACTATATATAGTCATCAATCACTAAAGAGGGCGCACCTGACATGTCAACACTTCTGAATGACCTGAGCATAAATTGGCAAACTCATTGAGCCTGTGTTTGGCCTCTCTATCAACCTTTGCAGCACCAATCAACCATTTCAGTCCCTGTGAAGCAGATTTGTTTTCTCCAACAGAAGAAGTCATTGGAGACTTTGGGGACATAAGCTTCTCAACCAGCTTCCACAAAACTATCAGCTGAAGTGTTCTTAGATTATTAAATTCCAACATCGCCTATATCCACTAAGCTAAGCAGCCATGAATGATAGACTAAAGCAGCAGAACTTTCAAGTATTCGAATTTCGGGGAGAAATGTGGCAATGCGTACTGAAAGTGACGGCTACAAATGAGCCAACGGGCAAGACGGAAGAAGCAATCTGCTTCACTGTAGAAATAGAGAAACCAGAAGCCGCTTGTGACTCCTCTTTGTAAGCCCTACGACTACGATTCGGAGTTATACGCCGCCGTGATCGCCGGAATCCGCCGGGGGAAATTTACCCGGGAAACAAACAAACCGTTACTAGAAGAAGCGGAGTCTCTCAGAACACAAACCGAGATCCATTTCTCCTCCGATTCAACCTGACAGAGACCTTCAAATTCGAGAGAGAAAAAAAAAACCCAAAAACAAATCGGAAAACGGAGTTGAATAGTGCGGAGTTGGATTACATTGGGGGAGAGAGAGTGAGCTGGTGGAAGAGAACGTCATGAAGAGTGACTAAAATACGCATAGGAGCTTCCAATCCGAGCGTGAAGCGGCGGGTTGGAGAAGATGAAGTTTCGTATCCTTCGCGCTAAAGGTTTGTGTTCTTGTAGAAGGTTNATAATTTACCCGTAAAGACTTGTTACCCTCAAGCCCTTTAGCTAATGCATTGGCACCTAGAGCACCACCATAGTTACCGCTCAAGCAAATCATTTGTACATGATGTTACTACACCAAACGAAGTAAAACAAAACAGCTATCTATAATACTAAACTTACTTCAAACTTACTAAGACATATTCAATTCATAAAGCTGGTGACTAACTCTGAGACAATAGGGTACGACACACGAAGAGAACCCACTTACAGAATAGTCAATCATATTTGTTAATCAGCTCAATGACCCTCAAGGTTGAAATTTTTAGCTATTTTGCGTATGAAAATAATATTAAAAGTACATTAGCTAACTAAGAAAGCTTAAAAATCATGTAAATTACAACCTCGTCACCTAAATCTGTACTGTTCAGACGGAGTATCTCGATGGTAGAAGATAAGGAAGTCAAAGATACAAGTCCATAGATCAGCAAAAAACTCAGTGTGATTTGAAAAGATAAGGAAGTCACAAAAGATCTATAAGCTCTGATCTCTAAATCACACAAACTCTTTAATCACCGGACACTTGGAGGAACTTAATGGTACTAAATCATATTCCCACTGACCTTAACTCCTTCATCTCCAATTTAGAACCCTTAACACAATTTTTGATTGAAGAACACCATCAAAGGCTTTCACTCCCGCGGCTGTAATTCCATTAGCAGCAAAACTGACATCCTCTACAGTCTGAAACACCAAGATGGGTGCTGTTAGTCAGCTAGCTAAATTAGGCATATAAAGCTTTATGGCATAAAAATATGACAGATATTGACACCAGGATTCTATCAACTTTCCAGATAGAAGAAGTGAAAAGAGAGAGAGAGAGAGAGAGAAAGAGAGAGAGCTTAACCTGATTATAACCAAGGCTTTCAGCAAGGAAGAATAGTCCTTCATCTCCAAAGTACACCAAGCCAAGCTATATTCATTGGCTCTACAACCAGTAATGATTTTCAACCAAGATCCATGAGTACCAATGTACCATGCGTATCTAATTTCAAACCATGAGCTAAGAACAGTAATAAGTAACATAAAACTGATGTCTTTTTTTGAACTATATATAGTCATCAATCACTAAAGAGGGCGCACCTGACATGTCAACACTTCTGAATGACCTGAGCATAAATTGGCAAACTCATTGAGCCTGTGTTTGGCCTCTCTATCAACCTTTGCAGCACCAATCAACCATTTCAGTCCCTGTGAAGCAGATTTGTTTTCTCCAACAGAAGAAGTCATTGGAGACTTTGGGGACATAAGCTTCTCAACCAGCTTCCACAAAACTATCAGCTGAAGTGTTCTTAGATTATTAAATTCCAACATCGCCTATATCCACTAAGCTAAGCAGCCATGAATGATAGACTAAAGCAGCAGAACTTTCAAGTATTCGAATTTCGGGGAGAAATGTGGCAATGCGTACTGAAAGTGACGGCTACAAATGAGCCAACGGGCAAGACGGAAGAAGCAATCTGCTTCACTGTAGAAATAGAGAAACCAGAAGCCGCTTGTGACTCCTCTTTGTAAGCCCTACGACTACGATTCGGAGTTATACGCCGCCGTGATCGCCGGAATCCGCCGGGGGAAATTTACCCGGGAAACAAACAAACCGTTACTAGAAGAAGCGGAGTCTCTCAGAACACAAACCGAGATCCATTTCTCCTCCGATTCAACCTGACAGAGACCTTCAAATTCGAGAGAGAAAAAAAAAACCCAAAAACAAATCGGAAAACGGAGTTGAATAGTGCGGAGTTGGATTACATTGGGGGAGAGAGAGTGAGCTGGTGGAAGAGAACGTCATGAAGAGTGACTAAAATACGCATAGGAGCTTCCAATCCGAGCGTGAAGCGGCGGGTTGGAGAAGATGAAGTTTCGTATCCTTCGCGCTAAAGGTTTGTGTTCTTGTAGAAGGTTCGGTGCGGGTCGGGTCGAGTCGTTTACCGGGTTCAGTAACCAGGCATACCGTTTAGCTTCTCTTTAGGGCCCACAAAAATAACACGTAGGTTAGGTAGGGGTGGATCGATTTTCCCGCTAAAATCCGCAAGGTTTTCCGTATGGCGACGGTTTTGGCGTTTGACAACCATCATGAAAATTAAAAAAACGATTTTTTACAGTTTCGTGCCGGTTCAGATCCTTCAAAATCAAAAGCTCATTCTCTCAAACGTTTAGTGGTTGTGGTCGTTTGCGATTGTGTGCAGTTGCAAATTAGCAATTAACAAAAAAAAACTAAAAGATAAAATTCATATATATACTAATTTTACAAAATAAAATTTAGATATTATAATCACAAAATATATAAACAAATTTGATATTTTTTAATTAATATTCACTAATACTCTCAAAAATTTTCTTTCGAATTTTTTTCACTTGATCACTAATTAACATATATCTCTAACAATTAAAATTTTCTAAATCTAACATTAGAGCTTGATTGGTTCTCTCGCTAACACCTGCAAACACAGCTTTAGCGGGTGGTAGCGGTTGTTGGTGTTTGACAACAATCACCTGAAACGTTTCTATTGCTTAAAACCGCATTAGATCCCTCAAAATCAAAAGCTCATTCCTATGAGAGTTTGAGATTTTAGACTGAAAAAAATCGAAAACGAAATCGAAAGGGTTAAAGAACACAAAACAAGCAAAATCCGAATAAAATCGGACATAAATCGAGACTTGTTGGAAAAAATCCGATTTTAATCGGAAAACCATCTGATGAACGGAATCAGAAAACAAAAAAAAAAAAAAAGTAAAAAGTTGGATGTGTCTTGTTGAAATGTTTTTCGGGATAAACAAAAATAAAATAAAAATGTAGTCAATACTAGTCTATTACTAACAATGACCTTTTTCAAACTTTTGAAAAATATGTACATTTTAGTTCATACTAGAACATTTAGGATACTTAATTATTAAGGTTGTAGTTTTTGCAAAATAGTCAAAAGTCTTGAAATGAAAACAAAGAAAGAGACCTCATCACGCGTTTGGCGTTAAAACACTGACTTGTTCTTACACTGACTTGTTCTTAATACATATAGCTTTAAATATCTGATTTTATTGCCTTCAATTTCTCTTTCACTACCCTTTCGATCTCTCATGGCCTCTTCTTCTTCTTCTTCTCGCAGCTGGAGATACAACGTCTTCCCGAGCTTCCATGGACCAGACGTCCGTGTAACATTTCTAAGTCATTTTAAAAAACAGTGTGAACGCAATGGGATCATAACGTTCAACGATGAAGGGATCGAGAGAAGCCAAATCATCAGTTCTGAACTCACACAGGCAATAAGAGAATCGACAATCTCGATTGTTGTGCTCTCGGAGAACTATGCTTCTTCGAGTTGGTGTTTGAACGAGCTGGTGGAGATCTTAAAGTGTCAAGAATCTGTGGGGCAAATAGTGATGACGGTTTTCTACAAANCAACGTCTTCCCGAGCTTCCATGGACCAGACGTCCGTGTAACATTTCTAAGTCATTTTAAAAAACAGTGTGAACGCAATGGGATCATAACGTTCAACGATGAAGGGATCGAGAGAAGCCAAATCATCAGTTCTGAACTCACACAGGCAATAAGAGAATCGACAATCTCGATTGTTGTGCTCTCGGAGAACTATGCTTCTTCGAGTTGGTGTTTGAACGAGCTGGTGGAGATCTTAAAGTGTCAAGAATCTGTGGGGCAAATAGTGATGACGGTTTTCTACAAAGTTGATCCATGTGATGTGAGGAAACAGATGGGAGAGTTTGGGAAGGCTTTCAAGAAAATCTGCCAGGGGAAAACAGAGACTGAGATGGAGAGTTGGATCCAAGCTTTGACCCATGTCGCCAACATAGCCGGAGAACACTCCCTTAATTGGTATTTTCTTTTGTTTTTCTTCATTAAGACTCTAATTGTTAATTTGCAGGTTTGCGCTTTGAATTTTAGCAAAAAATAGTACAAGAAAAGTTCATTTACCAATCAAGTGGTCATTTATTATTAGCCTATCTATCATATACGGATAACTTGTTCATTTAGTAGCTTACCTATCGATAACCTAAAAAATAGTTTAGATCTTGATTGTTTGTAGTTTTTAACTTTTTTATGGTGGTTTTTGGTTCAGATTTTGAAAAATCTATGTTTAACCCTTTAAAGATTTTTGGAAAAGTAGATTTCCTAAATATCAAAGATCCACTTCACTTCTAAGTATACTGTGAAAACATGAAAACTTTTTATTAAATGCAGATATATTTGAAGTTTTGCACAAAAAGAAAGAAATCGTTGGATTATTATTGTCATGGTAAGAAATCGTTGGGTTATTATCGTGTTACTATTTTTTTTAATCGTCTAAATGCAAATTATGGAAACAATTATAAGGATATTTTTAACGAACAAATTAATTATTTTTAAAAGATCCACAATAGATATGTTAGAGTCTTAAATTCTTTAAAATAGTTTAATGTTATTATTATGTTACTTGTTAGGGATAATGAAGCAAACATGATTGAGAAGATTGCCAGAGATGTTTCAGACAAACTAAATGCTACACCGTCTAAGGATTTTGTTGGGATGGTAGGACTTGAAGCTCATTTGGGGAAAATTCAATCTCTATTACATTTAGAAAATGATGAAGCTTTGTCCTTAGGAATCTGTGGTCCTGCGGGCATTGGTAAAACTACCATTGCGAGAGCTTTATACATCCAACTTTTTTGTGATTTTCCGCTTAGATATTTCATGGAAAATGTCAAGGGAAGTTATAGGAATATTGATTGTGATGAGCATGGTTCGAAGCTACGTTTACAAGAACAACTTCTTTCACATATTTTAAACCAAAATAGAATGAAGATATGTCACTTAGATGTGATATATGAGAGGTTACGCAACCAAAAGGTTCTCATCATTCTTGATGATGTAGATAGCCTGGAGCAATTAGATGCTTTGGCTAAGAATGTTTATCATTTTGGTACTGGAAGTAGGATTATTGTGACTACGAAAGATCGAGAGCTTTTGCAGCGATATGGCATCAACAATACATATCATGTGGGTTTTCCGTCTAGTGAAGAAGCTCTTGAGATCTTTTGTAGATATGCTTTTAAAATAAGATCTCCACGTTATGGTTTTGAAAATCTTGCAATAAGAGTAACCGAGCTTTGCAGTAATCTTCCATTGGGACTCCGTGTTGTGGGTTCATCTTTACGCGGGAAAAGTGAGGATGAATGGGAAGTTATAACGCATAGGCTAGAAACTAGTCTTGATGGAGATCTCGAGAGCGTATTAAGAGTCGGATATGAGAGTTTACATGAGAAAGATCAAGCTATGTTTCTTCATATTGCAATCTTCTTCAACTACAAAGATGAAGATTATGTAAAAGCCATGCTCGGTGACTGTAATTTGGATGTCCAACATGGGTTAAGAAACCTAGTCAATAGATCTCTCATAGACATATCGACCAATGGAGATATAGTGATGCACACATTACTACAACAAATGGGTAGACAAGCCATTCGTAGACAAGAACCTTGGAACCGCCACATCTTAATTGATGCTGATGAGATTTGCGATGTTCTTGAATATGAAACAGTAAGTTCCTTTTTCGTATTTGTTATATTCTTTGTGTCAGGTTATATAGGCTTTTAATTCAAAACCAATTGACAATTAGTGAATTATCTCATATCTATTATATAATATTTTAAACCAATTGACAATTAGTATTTTCCAACTTCCGATGTGCAATATTATTCGGTATTGTGCTAATAGTTTCTTCTATTTGGAACTTGGTTTAGGGTACTAGAACCGTGTCCGCCATATGGTTTGATACATCTGAAATTAGCAAAGTGTTTGTAAGCGAGAGAGCTTTTAAAAGAATGCGTAACCTTCAATTCCTCATTGTAAGCGGTGAAAATGACAGTGTGCGCATTCCTGAGGACTTGGAGTTTCCTCCACGTCTTAGGTTACTACATTGGGAGGCATACCCAAGAAAGAGTCTTCCTTTGAGATTTCATCTTGTAAACCTCGTCGAACTCCATATGCAGAATAGCCAGCTCGAGAAGCTCTGGGAAGGACCTCAGGTTTGTGTTTATATTTATTTAGTTGGAATATATATGAATGTGTAATTTCTCCATATGTTTTGATCTGCTCTTCTCTCTGCTGTTTGGTTTTACATTTACATTCAGCCGCTTACAAAACTCAAGAAGATGGATTTGTCAATGTCCTATCATTTGAAAGAACTCCCAGATCTTTCAAATGTAACAAATCTAGAGAGATTGAATCTGGATCACTGCCTGAGATTGGTAGAGATTCCCGCCTCTTTTTCGAATCTTCACAAGCTAAAAGTATTGAGCATGTTTGCCTGCACAAAGCTAGAAGTCATTCCAAGGCATATTAACTTGGCATCTCTCGAATCGGTTGATATGACAGCATGCCAACGATTGAGAACCTTCCCAGCCATCTCTAGGAACATCTCACAGTTCTCTATCTCAGTGACAGACGTAGAACAAGTGCCTGCATCGATTAAACTTTTGTCTCGTCTTCGTGTTCTCAACATAATCAGCAAAGGAAATCTAAAGGCATTAAGACATGTTCCCCGAAGTGTTAGGCATCTACACCTAAGCTACAGTGGTGTTGAGAAGATTCCATATTGCAAGAAAAGTCTCCATCTGGTACAACTTTATCTAGACGGCTGCAGAAAACTCGCATCACTACCAGATTCTCTTAGGGAAGACTGTGAAGCAATGGAGAGACTTACTTGCCCTTATAACACTCCATACGCTCAACTCAACTACACAAACTGTTTCAAACTGGATAGAGAAGCGCAAAGAGCAATTATAACCCAACCAATTGTTCAGGGATGGGCTTGCTTACCCGGAAGAGAAGTGCCTAAAGAGTTTGATCACCGAGCCAGAGGAAGTTCCTTGACCATACGTCCAATGAGTTACAAGCCTCTCACCATTCTCAAGGTTTGCGTTGTGATTTCTCCAAACCAGCAAACCAGAGAATTCGAACAACTGTTGTGTCATCGTATAAGGAAAGGCGACGCATACTTCCCCATTGACGAGGTCATTTCTTACGCAGTTCCCATGATTCAAAGAGAACACATGTTTCTATTTCCCTCGTACTTGTTGGAAGAAGAACGATTCCCTGAAGTGACGAGCAAAGAGATAGTGTTCGAGTTCAGAAGCCAATTAGAGATTGTTGAATGCGGTGTCCAGATATGGAAGGACGAATCCGAAAGAAACAACAATGTCGGATATCAAACATCTTATGGTAAACCAGGATCTGGTGACGAAGAAGATGTTGTCAATAACCTGCAGGACACCTATGAATTCACCGAAGCTTCCTACGAAGAAGAAGCTGAGGAGTACGTGAATCAAATTCCGGCGAAGCGTACGAAGAGATGAATCCGGCGAACCGTACAAAACCTTCTTAAAAAGTGTTAATAGTATCATATATATCGTTTTTTGGAATGTAGCTATGTGCCTGAAAGAAACTAAAGATTTAAGTAGTCTCTTTAGATTTTTTTTCTTGTCTTGCCAGAGCTGAAAACTGTACCATTTCTTCTTCTTCACTCCATCTTCTTCTCTAACTATAACATTGACCAATTTCCAATTTAGATCTATAGATATTTTTCGGTTAACAATCCAATATATTGATTTTTTCAAAGAAATAAATATTGGAACTGCCAACCTTCAACGATTGTACAAATATCGCCATACAAAAAATAGGGTGCATCTTCGACTCTGGACCATCCTATCTTCCATTATGGTTTCTATGGTTTCAACAAGGGTTTTTCCTTCGTCGTTAAAATCAATCTTCTACCTTTGACCTTTAAGCCCTCCACATCATGTTCCAATGGCCAGAGATGATTTGACAACATCATCTTATCATGCAACTTTTCCTTCGGATTATCTTCCATTAACAGAAGCAAAATTAAAAATTGATTCGTTAGTTTTGGAATAAGAGTCTTCAAAACTTCTTTAGAAAACCAATGTGATTCACCATCGATCGTAGGCATGGTGACCGCGTCGGAGATAACGGATGCGTAGTGGATATAAACATGCATCTTCTCACTGTGATCGCTGTTTTAACAATCACGATTTTTCTTCTCTTTTTTGGGCCCACAAAATAACATGTTCTAGTTATGGGCATTTGAATAACCGTTCGGTTGAATCGGTTCTTTTTGGTTTTTGGATATTTTGATATTAGAGGTATATGTTCTATTTGGATAATTTTTTGGGTCGGATTTGGTTCGGTTCCGTTAAAGTTCAGATTGGTGTGGAAAGTTTGTTTGGAATCCGGTCTTTACCCGAGCATCCATCAGATACAATTCAGTTCATGTATTTTTTATCCAAAATGAATCACAAATACGATTTGGTTTGGCTATTTTTATCCAAAAGTAACCATATATATAGTTCGGTTTAGGTATTTTTATCCAAATAATCATAGTTTCGGTTCGGTTCTTCGGATGCCCAAAGCTAGTAACAACACCTTTCTCTTTTCAGAATTATTTGGAACTAGAGAACGATTCGCGCATTGCGCCGATTTATTTGTTAATCTATTTTTTTATATATTACTATTATGTTTTTTTTGGTATTGTTTTATATTTTTTTAATTTTAAATGTTTTTCTAGTTTTTAATTATCATAAAATATATAGTTCTATTGTGAAGTCATTTTTCTAATATAAATTATGATGTGTTAATTGTTAAAAAACTTCATCTTATATTTATATGTTGCCGTAAGTATCTATGTCTCCCTGCTGAATATCTTTATTCAATTGGCTTCTCTCTTTTGTCACTTATTTCCAGCGAAATCAACAAAGTGTATTCACCATCGATCTCATCTACTCTTTTTATTTATTATTCGAAATAGCATTCTGAATTTTTTATTTTGTATAATTTTTTTAGTGTTTATGTTTCGTAAAATAAGTGTTTGTTTTGTACTTTTAAATTAATATTATATGCATACCCAAAAAATCTGCACATCCAAAATATGTATAAACCCATAAAAAAAGAAAAAGTTGGTGATGTGGACACCCTAAATGGATAGAGAACTCTATATTTTGGCCAAAAACGACATGAAAATTCTTACCAAAAAAAAACGACATGAAAATACGAAAATATGCTCCTCAGGTCGAAGATTCCAAACGCTAAACTGATGAGAATAAAGAATACATAATGTGTTTTGGAATAATTGTATTAGATTCTCATTAAAATTTCACGACAGGATGCAAACACTTAGAAGTAACCTAAATTAAGATATACACACAAATATGTTCACAAATAAAACTAAGCTTTCTACACTTAGATAAATGTAACAAATATTCGTAAATATCTACAAGATTTCAACCTTAGCGCATAATTTTGATCGATCTAAATTTGATTTTGGTTGATATCGTCCATCTTTTAACACCAAATTAAAGTATCTCAAGACTCTCTTCGCTTTGAATAAAGACAACTTTCTTTATTGATGTTTAGAAAACTTAGCTCAAAAACTAAACACAAAGCTCTTAATCTTTTCTTATGTTCTAACCACAACTTTGGCGAGAACATTATATAGAACTAGAGTTTCCTTTTCCTAATCCTATTTTCCTTATTACATGTTTTCCTTTTCTTAGAACTAGACATCTTCCTAATTCCCTTAGGATTACATGAATTGCCTTTTCTTATCCTAACCAACTTGTTAGAGATTATCTTAGGCTTCAAGTTAATGTTGAAGTTTATCCAACACAAATTCCATTGAAAATTAACGTGATAAAGCAATATCCAATAGTTGAACAAAAAAAAAAAAAAAGCAATATCCAAAAGACGATGGATGATCAAATCCAATTTCTCCGTCATATATATAGAAAACCCTCTTAAAAAAATTGTCCAAGACTTATCTCCAACTACCTAACTGCAATTAAAACAACTGATGAAAAGTGCAACCAGACTTCTGACACGTAGCCACCAGATAAGAAAGAGACGCTATGACATGAAGAGCAAACGTATAATTCTTGTCGTCGTCCTAGTACAAAACAAATATATTGGGTTTTGAAAACTGTACTTAACTAACCAACAAAACGTAGTTAACAACAGAAGAAGATTAAAAAGAAAAAAATTTAAAATTTTAGAATACTCAACACCACAAGATCGATCTCTACGATTGACCATATGATTCATACATTAATTGTACTCTTTTATAAATTAGTGACATGAAAAATATGAAAAATTGCTACCTTAAGCACTAATGTTCATTTTAATCCATTAATTATTTGGAGCAATAAAATGAACATTAGTGCTTAAGGTCAAGCTTACGGTACGATGTAGATTTACACCACGTCTAAACAATTCATAAATCAAACTCCGTGAAGAAAAAAAAAAAAGAAAAAAAATCATCTAATAAATTTAGTTCACGCATACGGAAGAGAAGCAAACTGAGCTATACCACACATGCCTTAGGCCACTCCACATCTCTACGCAGTCTAATGAAACCATTCTCTCCCCAAGTCTCACCCCAAGAGTTCTTAGCCAGCCAGTACTTGATCCCTTCCGGGCTCGTCCCATACCCAACGCACGTCACTGCATGATTCACGCTGGTCCCACAGTCGGGCGCATTGTACACTCCCCCTGCGTAATGGATGAAACTGGCCGCGCTTCCGTCAATGCTCACCGAGACGGGTTGTCTCGATACGGCCTCGAGCAACGCACGCTCGTCGTTTCGTGGAACCCTTTGGGAGCCTCTGATCTGCATGGCGGGTTTGATATTGGACTGGCAACTCCCCTTCTTCACTTGGAAAGGGTATGCGTCTTCTGAAGCTATGCCTCCGCTTTGAGCTATGTACATGAAAGCTTCTTCCATTGTTCCCCCCTCACAACCATTGTTACGCGGTCTGTCGCAATCTACAAGCTGCTGTTCGGACAGTGATACGAGGTTTCCTCGGGCAATCTTTGCTAGACCTTCCACCGCTGCAATCGCAGAGAACGCCCAACAACCACCTGCCCAAATAATGATTACTTGAATGTTACGAAACAATTCTTGTGTTGGTAACCCTAAACCTAGAATGATACCCCTAACTTTGGAATGCGAAGTTTCATTATGACATTAAAATTACTGATCCAACCATTTACTTTCTCCAATCTGTAGACTGTTTATAATATATAATTCCGGAAAAAATTAGCACATCCTCCTTGCAATTTGACAGGCGTTACAGCTCCTTCCTTTCTCCAGTCTTTGCTCTCGCCGACGACATTACTAACGTTCCAATTCCAAGATGGCATCGTTTCATCGACCACTTCAGATGGTGAGGTTACGTTAATGCCATTGAGACCAGTGTGGGTGGCAAGGGACTCCTCTTCGGTCCAATCCGTGAACTCGTTGACACCAAGTTTGTAGCTTTGATTCCCATTGTTATTGAAGTTCTCAATGAACTGCAAGTTTTTCTTGAACACTTCAAGCCTCATCTTTTTCTCGGATTCATCGCTATAAACTCGAGAGAATTGTATCATCCATTGTTGGTGGTAATCAGCAATGGATGACTCGTGAAAAGTGACACGTGATGTGCCTTGAGAGATCCTAAGATCCATGGAAAGAATAGTTAGAACCACGAACACATACGACATTACCAAGACCATTTTGGTTTTTGACGGATACGATAAATAAAAGTATATAAAAAAGTTCACGTTTACACAAAAACCAAAATAGTCTATTGGTAGTGTATATTAAGGGTTTGCTGTGGTGTGGTGAAGAAGTGAGAATGGGAGAAAGGTTATTTATAGAATGAGGAATGAGAGTTTTGGTAGCAATTGCAACTTGACTCTAGTGGGGTGATGTTATAGTTTACGTTACTTGCTTCCCGATCTTCTGAGCAACAACTAATTTCCATTATTGTATGCATAATTGATATATTGTTTTAGTTTGTGAATACTTAACATGTTTTTAGATTTTCATTTTAACAATTAATAATATTTTTTATTTTTATAATTTTGTTTTGATGTTCCTAGTAAATTTGTTTAATTTGGTATTGAATCATTCTTTTAATATTTTCTAGACATTTTTTATATTCTTTTCATTTATCTAAATTCAATATTAAAATATTTTTTTTTAATTTAACATTTTGATTTTTTTTTCTTTCCACATACATTTTATTGATTCTATTTCTTTTTTCGTATTTTTAAATTTTGTATATTTTTCATATTATTATTATTTTTTCTTTTTTTATGGGTCGTATTCTTCTCTCTATTTTTTATAATTAGTTATCTCATCAATTATCCATTAAGTATCTTTTTATGTCCTATAATTTTATAGTTTTTTTTAATTATTTAAAGTTTCTTCGTTTTGTACGGAGATGATGATTAAATCACGCGAAAAATATAAAAAAATGCATAAAAATCTTGTATTACAAAATATTTAGAAGTTTATGATTTTTCAAATTAAATATGATTTTTATTTATTTTATATTTGTGTTTTAATAATTTCTAAATAGTTAGATTCAAATGAAATAGTTTTAAATTACATGTTTTTTAATCTACTATATATTAAAGGAAAAACATTGGAGACCATTTTTGCTGATGTTTCAATAACACAATTTTTTAAAAGTTTTTTTTAGTTTTAAATCTATTTAAATTATTATACTGAATTAACTGCCGATGAAACTAATTGGCAAACATTCTATTTTCTAATCTATGTTAAAATTAATTGCCAAACATTATTTAAAGTAACTAAAAATCTTAACAATAAATATAAATAAAAAGATATTCAATAAATATATATATATATATATCTCAGATTTGTATATAACAAAATCTAAAATTTAACTAAAACTATACGAATTTTATTTAATATATATTTCACATGTTAATTTTATTTTTATTTAGAAATGTTGATGTGTAGCCGCTTCATCTATTATATGATGATTTAGGACAATTTTTTTTTTTTTTAAACTGTATGCTTTTTTTTCTCTACGCACTTAATTACATTCTTGGTACGCTCTATCATCATACAATGATACAAATACATTGATATAACCCAAATCTAAACTTACAAATTTTACATCAAATTAGCCACATAAGAAATAAGAATATAACATGAAAATTTATCGAAGCATCAAATCAAGTCATTCCCAAATCTGATTTGTAATACATACATTTCTTCGAGCTCATACTTTTTTTTTTCCTTATATTAATTGCAAACCAAATTACAAAAAGCATATTAGCAACAGAAAGAAACACAACGAGAGGCAATACATAACACAACGAGAGGCAATACATAATGAACTAATCTTGGAAAAAAGTAAACCAAGTCGTGAGGAGAGATATTGTCGAGCTTAGATTACGTTGCGCCCTAGATAGCGGGTCTAGACGGCAGCGGATCGTGTTCTATATATCCACAATAAGAGCCGATGGCGGTCTCGCTGAAGCCAAATGTAACCGGGCGTTTCTTTCCTTCCAAATCGTGTAAAGCGGGGCTTGAAACGCGAGCTTAAGAATCAGAGACACATTCTTATCCCGGCTGGGGTCTTTCATCCATCTCACTCCATCCTCAAACAATAGAGGAGGAGAGACATGGGCCCTTGTCGTGAAGAAAGACCAAACCTTCGCACTGAAGCTGCAGTCGAAGAAGATATGTTGCCTAAACTCATCCAGAGAATTGCAGAGAAGACAAACCGTAGGAACAGGCATTCCCCACCTTAATAACCTGTCCCTCGTATGCAGTCTATGACGAGTTGCCACCCAAACCAAGAAAGCATGCTTCGGGATATTTCCTTTGAACCAAATTGCTTCATGCCAGTCCACAATCAGAGACGTAGGATTTAAGAATTGCCACGTTTCCGAAGTGGAGAACCGATTCGACGGAGGTTTATTTCCTACTTTCCACATGTAGGTATCTTCTCCACCTGAGGCAGAAATCACTTCAGGCGATGGTAAACAATCCTTCAGTAGCTGAATAATTGGATGTCTGCTTCTACTCCTAGACACCCACCAAACACCATCACGCAAAGCGTCCGAGACAACCGCATCAACCGGAAGACCAGCTACGCGAGGACCATTAACACCGGTAATATCCAAGAGAGGACCTAAGGAAGTCCAATTATCCTTCCAAAAACTGCAGGTTATTCCAGAGCCAATTTCGCAAGTAATAAACGGTTGAGCCATTGGACGGAACTTACATAAATTCCTCCAAATCCAACTGCCTGTCCGCTGAGGATCCAAATCCCAGAAACTTGACACACCAATCAGATGACGCCTTACCCATGACACCCACAATGAGCCTCCTGCCGCAAATATAAGCCAAATCAATTTGAGACAAAGAACCTTGTTCCAAGTCAACAATCTTCTCAGACCCAGCCCGCCACTTTCCTTAGGAGTACAAACCGATTCCCAACTTATCTTTGCTCCTCTAGCAGAGTTAAGAACACCCTTCCACAAGAAAGCATTACACATTTGCTCCAATTCTTCTAGACACTGATTTGGAAGCAAGAAGACAGAGGCCCAGAAAGTTATCATTGAGTAAATTACTGACCGAATGAGCTGAAGACGGCCCGCAAAGGAGAGATGCTTTACTGTCCACGCATTGAAGCGTTTTGATATTCTGTCTATTAGAGGTTTGTAGTCTTCCTTCCTGAGCTTCTTAGATGTCAAATGAACTCCAAGATACCGAACCGGGAAGGACCCTTGCTGAAGACCCATCCGAACAGACAACTCTTGGTTACCATGAAAGTCTCCACCATCAATGAATAACGCAGATTTGTCCTTGTTGATTCCCAGCCCAGACATACTCTTGAAATCTTCCAGTATAGATAGAACTCCCTGAATAGACTGCTCGAATCCGTCAAAGAAGATTAGGACATCATCTGCGAAGCTCAGGTGAGTGATCAAGGGAGCATCGCACACGGGATGAATTCCAAATAACCGATTAACAGCCCCCAAATCAAGCTGCTTTGAGAGGACATCCATTGCAAGCACAAACAATAGAGAAGAGATTGGATCCCCTTGTCTGAGACCCTTTTTACCCGGGAAGAAGCCAATTAATTCTCCATTGAAAGCGATACTGTAAGAGGTGGTAGATATGCACTCACGGATCCAACTCACAAACTGATCCGAAAGATCTATAGCTTTAAGGACGTTGAGAAGGAAATCTCAACTCAGGCTATCATATGCTTTAGTTAAATCAATTTGAAGACAGCCCCTTGTGACATCCCCTTGCTCATGAAAGTTAGCCACTAACTCGGAAGCAAGAAGAACATTTTCGCAGAGCAATCTTACTTTGACAAACCCCACTTGATTTTGCTGAACCGCCTCATCTATGAACAACTTGAGCCTTTTCTTAATGAGACGAGCAATCACCTTGTAAACCGTAGTGCAACAAGAGACCGGCCTAAACTGACTTAGCTTATCGGCTCATGTGATCTTTGGAATCAGAGTGATGGCAGTTGAACTAAACTTCCGAAGAAGGGACCCTGAAGTGAAGAACTCCTTAATCGCCTGAACAGTTTCCTCCACCACGATATCCCACGCCTCCCAATAGAATTCCACCGGGAAACCATCCGGACCTGGCGCCTTATTCTTTGGCATTTTAAACAGAGCTTCTTTAATGTCATCGTCAGAAGGAATAGTTGTGAGTTGAGCGGCTAAACCTTGAGGACAACGGTACGGTAGAAGCTCCCTAATTTCCTTAACCGATATAGGGATCACTCCTGAGTCTTCTGATCCTAACAGATTCTGAAAGTAAGCCACTGTCATTCCTTTAATCTGATCAACATTCTCAATTTTCTCCTCATTAGAACCCCTGAGATATTTGATGCAGTTTCTTGCCTGATTTGCTAGAACATACTTGTGATAGAAAGAGGTATTTGCATCTCCATCCTTATACCACCTCACCCGAGACTTCTGTTTGTAGAAATTTTCCTGAGCATTTGAAAAAAAATTCCACTTCTTCCTGGCCACATGTTCTTCCCGAAACAGAGATGCGGATGGATTACTTAGAAGAGATGCTTGAATAGACTCCAGAGATGACAACGCATCCTTGGTTCTTTGTTGGATATTACCGAATCCCTCTCTATTCAGTTTCTTACAAGAAGCTTTTACTTCCCTCATTCTTTGGCCTAGGGTAAACAATTTAGAACACACACAAACCTGCTTCGCCCAAGCCTCTGAAATAACTTGATGAAATTTTGGATGAGTAGACAAAAAGGAGAAGTACTTGAAACTCTTACAACTCCTCTGAATCGAAGCATATGTACTTACAATACACGGCGAGTGATCTGAGTCCCCAGGAGGGTCAAATACAGCAATTGAATCAGGAAACTTGGTCAACCACGCTTCGTTCACGACTGCTCTATCTAATTTTCTCAAGATAGGGTCTTCAGGTCTACTATTGGACCAAGTAAAGAACACCCCTCTAGAAGGTAGATCCGACAGTTCATTGTTGACAAGACAATTCTGAAAATCAGACATACCACCAAGAGGAAGCTGATGAGGGATAACTGAATAATGCTCATCAGCCGATACTATTTGGTTGAAGTCACCCAGAATAATCCACGGATTGGAGCTTGCTGGAGAATCTGCAGATATGGTAGACAGTTCCTCCCATAACAAGCGCCTTTGAGTAACAGTATTATACGTGTAAACAAACGCCACCGAAAAAGACTCATTTGTAGCAGGATTATGAACTCCACAAAGCATGAGCTGAGCAGATTTCTTGAAACATATAACGGACACCGCAGGATCCCAAACGACCCAAATTCTTCCATTCTCTGAAGAAATATAATTATTATCCCATCTCCAACCCGGACATGAAGAATTCAAAACAAAGGCGCATCAACTTCCTTGAAATGCGTCTCCAAAACACTGCCAATAAATGGCTTATTTATACCAACCCAACTTCTGATAACTCTCTGACGAGACAGGCTATTTAAACCCCTTACATTCCAGCAGAAGACCTTCATTATATATACACAAAAGATGAAGGAGAAAGCTAAGCTTTCAGAGGGTGGTGACCTTCTTCGAGGAGCTTCCTCGAATCAGGCGAGACGAATTTGAGTCTGAGTTATTACCCGAACCTGAGCTCTCATCAGTGTGAGTTAAAGCCTCACCATCAAGCAACTGTTTCCTAATTCTAACCCTCTTACGGGCAGCTGTCTTAGCAATATTTTTCCCCTTTGACCGACCTACTACAGTTATGTCCACCCCTTTATCCTTAGGGTTTGAACCAACAACACCTTTGTCAATCAAGAGACCCCGAAGCATTGTATCCTCTTTCTTTCCCGCATCCCCTACCTTGCTGATACCAGGACAGGGGTCCTTGCCTTGAACTTTAACCTTCTCATGAGTCTGAACCTTTGCCTTAACAACGGCAAAACTCTTGAGCTTGGAAGAAGCTGTCCTTTCCTGCTTTGTCGGACGACGAATAACAGGAGGAGTACTCTTTGCTCTAACGCTGGGAATAAGTCTCGAGGCTGAATCTTTGGTAGACTGACGAGCTGGAGCATCTTTCACTACCCTCTGTTTGACGAATTCAGTCCTATCTGGAGCTTCCTGGCCAACCTTTGCACCGGCTACCACCCCTGAACCTGAATCAATTTTAGCTACCTCCTCTGAGCTAAGAGAAATTTTTGTAGTAGCAAACGCCACTCCCCCTGCTGCTTGCTGATATATCATGGTTTTTACCCATTTTTAGACCATGATATAAGTGTTTTTATAGAGTCTTTTGGCTATTTTCGAGTCTATATAGAGTCTTTGCAGGTTCAGGTACAATTGAAGATAAATTGGAGATTTGGATGCATTTTGGAGCTTAATGGAATGAAGTCACGAAGTGATGAAGTTAAGACTGGAATTACATGCAAGGTGTCGATCGACACCATGTAGTGTCGATCGACACCAGGTTTTCCAATTTCTTTCCATATTTTGAAGAAAAGGAAATCTCCAAGACTTTTCCTAATCCTTTTGGGAATTGAAGACTCGTACTTAGGCCTATAAATATAGTTTTTCAGCCATTGTTTAGGCACAATAGAATCTCATACTTTAAGAATCATAGAAGTTTAGGTTTTTGGAGAGAAGAATTTGACTCCTTTAGAGCAGATTTGGAACTCCTTTATTTATTCTATTGATTTTTTTTATGCAAACTATTTTATTCATGATGTTTTCTTTATTCACCATGTCTGAGTAGTTTGTTAGTTAGGTTTAAGGTTTTTCAAAGGTGATTGATGAATTGTTAGGTCGAATTAAATTGTTAGGATAAAATCATTAGAGTTCTTCATCTGGATTTGTGTTTAATGCTTATTCTAGCTTCGCAACCTAGAATCTGATCTTAGGTTAATTAATAGATGCGAGAGTATTATTGATTGCCTGAACTAATGTTAGATGAGCAAATTACCTATTCGCAAAGAGATTTGGTTTAGGATTTTGTGAACAATTGAACCTGATATTAATGCTTGTCTGAATTGTTTGAATTCGCAAAGAGATTTGGTTTTCTGGAGTTTAGGCATATATAATCTTCGCATCGAGAATTGGTTGATTTTACATTAGTGTTTCAAGTTCAAGAACAGTGCTAAATAATTCCTAACATTCGCTTAGACCTAGAATTTGGATCACCTGAGAATCTCCCTAAACCTAGCGCCTTATTGTCCTGAATTTACAAAGTCTTTTAAATTGTTTTCTGTCTTTACTTTTAGTATTCTTCCTAGCTTAAATCAAATTTAGAAAACTGCTGTGTGACTATCACTTCTCTGTGGATTCGATCCCTAAATACTACCGTGATCTCTTAATTTGAGAGAGTAGCTCTAGGGTAAATTTGACCCATATCACTTGCTGAACCCTGGGTTTCTTCATTAGCGGTTTAGGACACCGATTGAGGAGATGCCCAAACCTTTCACAATTGCAGCACTTCGGAGGTAGACGGGGATAAGAGACTTTCACTCTTACCGTATTTCCTTGAGCATCTCTAACAATTATTAATTCCGGAGGAGTACTATCCAAACTGATTTCGACCTTAACCTTTGTGTCACCAAAGTGGTACGGATCCAGCCTCGATTTTTCTGTATGGAGCGGTTCACCAATGGCACTGGAAATGACACTGATACCGTCGAGGGAATACATTTGTGGAGGCACGTTCTTCAAGACCGCCCACGTCGGAGCTGAGGTCAATTCCGGCATCTCTAAAGAACCTTTCGGTGACCACGGATAAACCGAGAATGCGCAATTCGCTGCTTGCCAGTACCCTACTTGGAGGACCCATTCTCTAGTAGAAATGCAAGGAATCAAAATGAGGCAAGAAGTGTCTGAGAGAGTACGAATAGTTATATTTCCAAACTTTCCCCACGCTCAGTTGAGATCGTTGTAGATCTTCGCCGGAGGAGGAACTAGGCCATGAAACTGAGCCACGATGTGGCCCTTCCACAGATCTGCTGCTTGGAGGAGGACCGACGGCGGAGCCTGAACCACAGGAGTGATGATTTGAACCGCTCAGCATACGAAGGTGCTGCAGTTGAAAGGATCCCTGCTGGGCTTGAGGATTTGATTGCCTGAGCGGACGGACTTGCGGCGGAGGATTCAATTTGAGTTTCCCCCAATTTGGATTCTGACGAATCAACTAGGGTTTCTCCTAAATTTGGCTCCGGCGGATCTGACGAAGAGGCACCAATGAGAGCTTGAGTCGACATTATAATGGACAGAAACAAGAAAAGGGGGAAGAAAGAAGAAGTTCTCATAGAACGGCGAGAGGCCGAGCTCCGGCGTGAGATCGAAAGAAGCTCGAATCGCACTAATCGCCTGGGCACGCAAACCAAGACAACATCAGCAAAAGCTGGATGTACTATCATTGAACCAACCATTACTTTATGTTACAAAGCTGGGTGTACTATCATTGAACCAACCATTACTTTATGACCCGACCTATTTGTGTATTGTTTTTTGAACCATCATTCCATCAACACATCATTCACGTGGAAACCCTCTGATGAATCTTTGAGATCAGAGAATTATACATCCATATCATCTATTTAAGAAATGAAAAACCAAAAAGAAAAGTAGTATTTAACTACAATTAAAATATCTTGTGTTCTTATTGTCTAGGGACCTCTAACAGAAAGAAAAGAAAAAAATGATTTATTTAGAAGGAAAAACAGAGACTTTTATTATTAAGTGGTTTGATAACAAAGCAAACATGGAGTTGCAGGTTCCTTGGTTAGATAAATCTAACTAGGGAAGTACTTGGTTGAAGAAACGGCCTCAATTTCGATTTGAACCATCAACGTATCATTCACAATGAAACCCTTTGATGAATCTCTCAGATCAGCTTGTGAGATACAATCATCAGAACCATGGGCATATTCTGATGATCCTGCGAACCAGCTATCGACTGACAGAAAACGGAAGATCACAAGAAATCACTCATTAGTCACTGCAAAATGTGTTCTTAGCCGATAACATGTATAGATCATTCTGCTTACTTGATTATTCGACGTTATTGAGTTGGTGTTGGTTAAGAACTCGAAGCTTGGCTCGAACATAAACGTGTTTCTACTTCTTTGTCCGCTTCTTTGGTTCTGAGTAAGGATGATGCAGCGTGTATTCTACTTCCTTTTGTGTTTTGGCTTTGGTTTCCTTTATGTTCATCTTTTCCTTTTATTAGCTTATGTCGGTTTTATATTTATTCCTAATCTCATTAGAGATAACATATTTAACTTCTAGGGGTTTTATATCATTCTCTTATATATAGTTGATACCTTGATTTGTAAGGTCACAACTTATTTGATTTATAAAAACATAGCTTTTAAACTCTTTTCCCCTTGTTTTCGGCTAGAACTTAGGGTTCTCAACGACTTCAAGAAGGCATAGCATCTTAGGTATTTTCAGATTAAATAAGATCTTTGCGTTATCGTATCGTGAGCTACATCAGTTGGTATCAGAATCCAGCAGTTTTAGTTTCTTAACTAGAACACGAGATCCTTGTCCGTTATGGCACTTAGAAAGCCAACGACAGAGAACATAGAAGTTTTAGCTTCCGACGTACGTTGGATTTTTTTACTATTGGATTTCACGATGCTTTGAAGGCAGCTGTGGAAAACGCATTGACCACGGTGTTGGAGGATCAGGATGAACGGTACCATGGACGCCGCGAGCATCAAGAGAACAGATCACGACATAGCGAATCCAAAAAGAAGATATGAGAGAAAATCTGTTTGATGTTACTATTCATGACAATAATCCTCGAGCAGCAAATAATGACATCAGAGATGAGCATCATGACGATCGTCTTGCTTTACGAGTTCGTCAAGAGGAAGAACGTACAAATCATGTTGCGCGATGGGAATCGGGTTTCAAACTCGACAAATTTAGAGAAATTAGTGGAGATCCAATTTTTGATGTTTATGATGATGAAGATGCAATTCAAGACATAAACAACGAATATGATGTTCAATAGGAGGAATACCTAAAGTTTACACCAATAGAACGTGTCCAAACCTTCACCAAATTCAATGTAGAGGATGAAGATACATATAATGGGTCAAGGGAAGCAACGTATGAATTTTGATTCATGGAAAAGATTGGATGGGAATTTCATCCTATCGTAATGTGGTGGAGTACATAGCTAAGGGGAACCAAGTTGGCATTTTTGCTTGGCGTCAAGAGATGGAAACCATGGGTTCAAGTAATTGGGTTTTGCACGAGTTGGTTACAAAGTGGTTTCATTCACGAGTGAGACCAAGCAGTTGTATTAGTTGGCTTGTTCTGAAGACGGTAGTGGATTTCTCCAATGACATAATCAGTTTTAAAGCCTTCTCCGAGGTATCAAAATTATCATTACCACCAATTCTTTGATTTCTTCCATAGTGAAATTTTGTTTGTGGATAAAGGGAAGTCCATGGACGAAGTCAAGTGGAATTGTCTCATGAGTAGTGTGGTTCTTTATGTTGGTCGTTCAAGGAAACTTTATGAAGTGAAGTTTGTGCAAGTCCACAAACCTACGTTAATAAGTTTCTTCGACGCCTTACTCATTTTTGGAGTCAGTTTGGAAGGCTGGATTTCACACCACAGCCGGTTACTTTTTTTATTCGATGAAAAAGGGATCACAAAGCGTATGTGGCCACCGTGGGCGCTTGCGGTCTTCATGATTTTTATTCGTGTTCTCAACCGTGTGGTTCTTTATTACCATTACGTTACGACTTGATTTACATTGTGAAGCTTCTAATCGGAGAGTCAGATTTGTGTGTAATCCACAAAGGCGTACCAATTATTCTTTCATGGCAAATATGTGTTGGGATGAGGTTGCTTTCGAGTCAAAAAAGCTGCTTTGTGTTGTTTTAACTTTTAACTTCGGATACGCTGCTACAATTTGCTTACAACGGTCAGATTTGTGTTGTTTCAACTTCGGATAGACTGCTAATATTTGCTTGCAACGATGTGTCTTTGGGTAAAGTTGGTCTGGGAATCGTGGTGGAGTGTATACCCCATGATGTGCCTCATGTTCAGATTTCCATTTATTTTAAGGAGGTACACGTACTCGTTATCGTATTTATTATGGAGTTTTTGAGACGAGATTACGTAAAGACAAACATTAAAGAGCTAAGGAAGCAAGACTTCTCTCTCACAACAAGTGCCAGAGATGTAATTGTCTTCATCAGTGACTCAAAGTGGACAACAATAGAGAATCACCGCAGCAACAACGACGTCGGTCGACTTAATGGGATTTATTTTCTTTATAGTCTTTTTGATCTCTTCTCGTGGAAGAAATGGGGAGGTTAGGCATTGAATATAAACGCTTTGACGATGTTGATGATGATGATTGTAAAACCAGAAGGATATGGATACCAGAGGAAGACCTTTCAGTTTGTCGAAACGCACTACACATGTTGCTTATAAAGTGGCTTAATTCATGGGTAAAACCATGTCTCTCTATTCCTTGGCTTTGTATTGTCTTCATGGATTTCTTGGATGACGTATTCCTTTTGGGAGTTTTAATTGGGGTGGTGTTCCATCATTCCATTTTATTACCAAATGGGTTATCATTGAGAGTTTCTACATGGAGAAAAGAGGAGCTATTCGTAGCACACAGGTGGGTTACAAATTCACGTACACGACATTTATTTATTGGCATAACGTTATTTGCGAATCAAGCAAGATTTTATGTGTCGTTTTGGCTAAAGACATAATGCAGTTGCATGGGCATAACTCATTGCGTCCAAGGAATATTGGCATGGTCATATCATTGGAGCGAGCCAACCATCACTTGTATTGTGTTAAAAATGCGAGACATCTCAAGACAGTTGTTGGGTTCATTATCACGTTTATCGCTTCGTCTCTTAGCGTTAATGATGATCAAGATTTAGAGATGGTATTTCTCGTACCCGGAGGGTCCATAAGATTATCAAGAATTTTGGAGAACGCAATGGAAAACATTTTAATTACGGTGTTGGAAGACCCACATGATCGACACTATGGGCGCATAGATCATCAACAAGAGAGGAGAGATGATGTTTCAAAAAATGAGGGTATACACGAGAATCTTTTCGCGATTCCTATTCATGAGCAGCGACAACGCCAAGCAAACAATGCACGCATAAATGATCAGCGTAAAGAAAAACGTGACGAACGTCGTGACCAGCAACGCAAACTTGCACGTATGAATCCTCTACCGCGTTGGGAATCTGGCTTCAAATTGGATATCCCTGATTTTGCCGGAACCCTAAATCCTGAAGAAATCATAGATTGGCTGAACATGGTGGAAACGATACTTGAATTCAAGCAGGTTCCTAATGATATGCTGCCATGCGGACCGGTGGACCTTCGTGTATCCCTTGATGAGACACGTGATCATAGAGAAGCTATTGATTTTGTTGCTCAACTATCGTTCCTTCATTCACAAGTTTTTGACATCTTCAGCTTTCTTTGGCTAAATACAAGATTGAGGCAGTTCGTCATCGTCATGCTGTTCAGTTTCGAGTAGGTGACTCAGTTTGGGCTGTCTTGACGTGGGATCGTTTCCCACCTGGTGCATACAACAAGTTTAAAGCTCGGAAGATAGGGCCTTTGAAATTTTTGGAAAAGATCAATGCTAACGCCTGTCGAGCTCAGCTACGTCCGACAATTCGTTGTTCAGGCGTCTTTCATGTGAAGCACCTTGTTCCTTACAATGAGCTTGAAGATTCAGGGACGAATCTTTTTCTACCCCGGATGACCTGATGCAGCCTGTATTCTACTTCCTTTTGTGCTTTGGCTTTGGTTTCCTTTATGTTCATCTTTTCCTTTTATTAGCTTAAGTCGGTTTTATATTTATTCCTAATCTCATTAGAGATAGCATATTTAACTTATAGGTTTTTATATCATTCTCTTATATATAGTTGATACCTTGATTAATTGTAAGGTCACAACTTATTTGATTTATAAAAACAGAGCTTTTAAACTATTTTCCCCTTGTTTTCGGCTAGAACTTAGGGTTCTCAACGACTTCAAGAAGGCATAGCATCTTAGGTATTCTCAGACTAAATAAGATCTTTGCGTTATCATAGTGTGAACTACATCAAAGGATAAGATACATTGACAATAACTTTCCTTCTCCACATGCAGGACCATTCGGACTAAGTAGTAATTGGCTGATCATCAGATAATAAAACCTGTTACCACCACTATAGCCTCTAACCAAAGCTAAGATCATTTTACTCTGTAAATAATGTAGACTTACAATCTTCTTCCTCCGATGGTGAGCATATTTGAGTAGTAATAAACTTTGAACAGCGTGGAGAACCTCCGAATTGTCCAGGTGAATCTAGGGTTCGGGAAATTCTTAGAGACAGAGAAAAACTCTGATTTTTCACTGATAGATGGAATGGTCACATCAACACCAAACTCGCAGTGATCTCCATCGTAAAGGTATCCCTTTTTTGGGTCTTAAAAGGTATCAACAGGGAGAACTTGACAGAATCCCCACATCGTTTTGAAGACAATGAATCTCCACACATTGGTATCTGCAGATTGTAACAAAGATACAACACACCAAGAAGATATTACAATATACAATAGAGCATCTTTCTTGTTTAAATATTACATTTTTTGGATTATTAGGAGATTTTAAGTCGAAACTCATAATCTTCATAGGCCCGGGATATATAGTCCCTCTCAAACGTCACTCGATCTTTTCACCTTTAGCATTGCCTAGAACCTCTTGGTAATCCAAAAACAAAAGTTCACATTATTTTTTTGTTGAATGGAAAATTTAGGAAATTACCTTAGATGGTAAAGTACTTCTTCTCCTTCTTGTTCAAGATGTAAAACCTGAGATCCACGTTAACCTCTTGACCTGCAGGGATGGGAGTGGATTTGTGTATGGCTACGTATATCAAAAGGTACTCTGAACCATTATCGTTCTTGTTCCCGTTGGGGTACAAAACAAGTGTCCTGTGTAATAAGATCCATCAAAATGGTCGAATTTTTCGTATATGAAGATGAGATTAGCAACTTACCAGTTGTATCCACCAACAGAGAAGGGACGAGTTTCATATCTCTCTGTGACTGAATCAAGGAGCGTGTTGAAAGACTCCATTTTGAGAGAGTTAAACCAGGGGTGGATACATAAACCTTTTTAGATAGGGCACAATGTTAGAGAGGGTTCTAGATGGTTCTAGAACCTGATCGTATATTCACATATATCTTAGATAAACACTATGATTTATTGAGATAATGATTGTATTAGATTTAGATAAACATGTACATTAGTCATCTCTATCTGTAAGCGTATATATAAGGTTGTCGCCTGTGTCAATAAGATTCATCAAGTTCCCAAAGTATTGTTCTACTTTACATGGTATCAGAGCAAGGTTCTTGAAATCCACAAAATTTTCTTTATCTCTTTTTCCTTTCTTTCTTAAGTTTCATCATCATGTCTGACGGATTTCCAGATCCGAAAATGGAGGAAGAGAGATTTGCGGATGAGCTAAAGGTGGTTTCACCTTACGAGTTAACGCCGTTTGACAATCCGGGAACAGCCATTACACATGTTCAGTTGACAGGTGAGAATTATGCCGAGTGGGCATCGGAGCTAGAGAATGATCTCTGAGCTAAACGAAAGTCTGGTTTCTTTAATGGAACTATCATTCAACCAGTGGGGAAGCCGAGAGAATTGGAAGCATGGAATACAGTCACATAATCGTTGGATGGATTCGGGCTTCAGTCTCTCAAAAAATAAGGTCCACCGTCACGTTTACTTCCGACGCACACAAGTTGTAGAGCGATTTGTTGAAAAGGTTTTCCGTTGGTAACAACGGTCATGTTCATCAGCTCAAAGCAGAGCTCGCGTCGTGTCGTCAAGACGGGATGAGCGTGATGGACTACTTTGGGAGATTGTCTCAGCGATGGGAAGAACTTCTCAATTACAAACCACTTCCTCGTTGTACGTGTTCGTGGCGAGAGAATTACCTCTGAGATTACGAGGAGGAACGTGTGCATCAATTTCTTATGAGATTAGATGAAGCTCGGTTTGGGAATGTGATCACCAACATCATTGGTTTAGATCCTCTTCCTGAACTTAATAGCGTGTATCAAAAGGTGGTACTCGAGAAGAGAAGACTTATAGCATCTCCAACCCTACTTCATTTTTGACTTAAACTCTATTTTGGAGTAAATTTCTCTCCAACCTACTCCATTTCTCACTCCAAAATGGAGTAAAAATTAAGATTGCTCCATATTTGGAGCAAACCTATATGTTACTCCATTTTGGAGTTGAACTTTTTAATTTACAAACTAGTCCTTTAAATATTAGATATTTTTATTTTATATTATTTTATCAACATAACAATAATTATTATCGATAAATAAATATATATATTTGAACACAATAATTTTTAAACAATATAAAATAAATAATTGAAAACTACAATTTTTAGTTAAAAAGATTTCAAAATAAAATAAACTTAAAAATGCATTACAAATGCTGAAATTAAAGATAAGAAACATAAACAAATTCGAGAAATTTAAAAATTCAGTAATGGTGATGTTTAAATAAAAAAAATTATATCTTTTTATGATATTATGTAACTTTCTCTTATTTAATAAATATTTATTTTATAATTTATAAAAAATTTGTAAGAAAACAAAATAAATAGGGTTAATTTGTAAATTTTAGAAGTAAAAGGTATTAGTAATAAAATAGAAATAGAATCTATTTAGAATATTCCTTTTTGTAGTAAAAAGATAGAGTTATACATAAATGTATACAGAAAGAAATCAAGGTGGAGAACACGGTGGTAGAGGAGGTTCTAGAGGCAGAGGAGGCTCCTCTTCTGGTCGTGGACGTGGCAATTATCAACAACAATAGTATCGGTCCAATGCTCTCAGGCGCCTGTCCAGCCAGGAACGATTCCTTCTTTCACAGCTGAGCAATGGGCATCGTTGTCTCAACTGATCGAGCAGCAGGAAACCCGTATCCAGTTCCAGATCGTTTGAACGGTAATACCCCGACAGGTGAAGTTATACTTGATACAGGAGCCTCTCACCACATGACGGGTGATGCAAAGATACTAACCAGCTTGCAAACTATTTTGCCGTGCCCAGTTTTGTTTGCAGATGGCAGTCGCGTGTTTGCGACTAAGTGTGGTTGTCTAACGTTATCAGACAAGATCACGTTGTCGAATGTTCTTTTGGTTCCTAATCTCAATTGCACGTTCCTTTCTGTGGCAAAGTTGTTAAAACAGAGTCGTTGTTTTGCTGTTTTTGCTGATACTATGTGCGTGTTGCAGGACCGTTTTACAAGGATCCTGATTGGAGCCGGTGATGAACGGGATGGTATTTATCTCTATGTGATGTTACAACTGCTCGAGGACACAAAGTTAAGGCTTCTGAAGATCAGACTTTGTGGCATCGAAGACTAGGACATCCTGCTTTTGGTGTTATGGATTTTTTACCTTTTTCTGTTGGTTTTAAGCATGTATCCGACAAGTTCAGAGGCTGTGAGATTTGTTTCAAGTCAAAACAGACACGTGAGGTTTTTCAAGAGAGTTCTAATAAAGCTTTGGATTGTTTTCATCTTTTACATCTGGATCTTTGGGGTTCATATCGAGTGCCATCGTCATGTGGTGCAAAGTATTTTTTAACAATCGTAGACGACCATTCCCGAGTAGTTTGCATATATTTGTTGCTAGAGAAAACCGAAGTTAAGACTGTTCTCCCTTCTTTTTGCGCTATGGTCATGCGACAGTTTGACAAACAAGTAAAGATGGTTCGCAATGACAATGGCACTGAGTTCTTGTGCTTGTCGAAGTACTTCAGTGATAATGGCATTCTCCATCAGACGTCTTGTGTTGCAACACCACAACAAAACAGACGAGTAAAGCGTAACATAGGCACATTCTCAATGTCTCTCGGTCTCTGTTGTTTCACGCAAACTTACCGACTAAATTTTGCGGTGAGAGTGTCGTTGCTGCAGTTCATCTTATCAATCGCACACCCTCAACTGTACTCAACGGAAAAACTCCGTATGAGTTGTTATTTGGCGAGTCTCCGTCATATACAAACATAAAGACGTTTGGATGTTTGAGTTTTGCCCATCGATCTGCCCGTGATAAGGACAAGTTCGGTGAGCGGAGTAGAAAGTGTGTCTTCGTTGGATACCCGTTTGGGAAGAAGGCTTGAAAATTGTATGATCTCGAGCGTAATGAGTTTTTTATCTCCAGAGATGTGATCTTTGATGAGACGACTTTCTCGTATCAATCTGACGCTCCCAAGGCTGCTACTACTACACCTGTTCTTGTAAACCCGCATAATGACTATGAGATTCCCCTGTTCCAGGACATTGGAGACAGGGGGAGTGCTAATCTAGCACCTGCAGTTCACACTGAGACAGAAATTGCAGAAACTCCTCCAGTTGATGAACCTGCAGTTCACGTGAACACACAACCTCCACCTGCCTCAGTACTTAGAAGAGGACAACGAGAACGATTTCAATCAGTAAAACTCAAGGACTACGTAACCTACAATGCTAGTTGCTCTCCTGATAAACACCACCCGCTCTTTGTTCCTCTCACCGCTCCATCAGCTGTTCCTCCTACGGTCCAAGGTAACTCGCTCTACCTCCTTGAATTCTACATGACTGACACTGCATTCTCTACCAGTCATCGTGCCTTTCTAGCAGCTGTAACTGTAAGGGTGGAGCCACGGTCGTACATTGAGGCCGTCAAAGACAAAGTCTGGAGGGACTTTATGTCGTGTGAAGTTGGTTCCCTCGAATTGGCAAACACGTGGGATTTATCTGATCTTCCGGAAGGGAAAACAGCGTGTGAATGTAAATGGATATACCAATTAAAGTACAATGCAGATGGTACTCTTGAACGTTACAAGTCTCGGTTGGTTGTGTGTGGCAATCGGCAGGTTGAAGGAGAAGATTATGATGAGACTTTTACCCATGTTGCTAAGCATACCACAGTTCGAACAATATTCAAAGTAGCAGCTGCAAAGGGGTGGGAAGTCCATCAAATGGATGTCCACAACGCCTTCCTCCATGGTTATTTAGAAGATGAGGTGTACATGCCGCCTGGTTTTAAAACCAATGATCCTCGCAAAGTGTGCCATATACGCAAGTCTTTGTACGACTTAAAGCAAGCTCCAAGGTGTTGGTTCGCCAAATTGTCACAAGCTCTTCTCAAATTTGGATTTGTACAGTCCTATGTTGATTACACTCTCTTTACATATATCAAGGGGGAGGTTCAGCTTCGTGTTCTTGTCTATGTAGATGACTTGATCATCTGTTACAATGATTTACGTATATTGGAGAAGTTTAAAGGGTACTTAAGTGACTTCTTAAAAATGAAGGATCTAGGGAAGGCCAAATATTTCCTTGGGATAGAAGTTGCTCGCGGTCCGTTGGGTATCTTTCTTTCCCAGCGAAAGTATGCTCTTGACATCATTGCCGAGATGGGTTTGCTAGGTTACCAACCTCTCTCAATTCACGTGGAGCAGAATCATAAATTGTTAGATGATGAGGGTCCCCTGTTCAAGGATCCGATGCGCTTTCGTCGCCTTGTCGGGCGACTGGTGTACTTAACAATTACCCGTCCAGAGTTGTCGTATGCACTACATGTCCTCTCACAGGTGATGCATGAACCACGTGAGGCTCACTGGGATGCAGCGGTTCGAGTCGTTCGATACATCAAGGGCAAGTGTGGACAGGGAATAATGCTTCGCGCAGATGGTCATCTTCGTGTACACGTGTATTGTTATTCTGATTGGGCCTCCTGTCCTCGAACTCGTCGATCATTGTCAGTCTTTGTGGTACATCTTGGGGGTTCTCCAGTCTCGTGGAAGACTAAGAAACAGGATACGATGTCCCATTCCTCCGTCGAGGCAGAGTATAGGGCCATGGCTGAGGTTCTACGTGAAGTTAAGTGGCTGAAATACTTGTTAGCGGATTTGGGAGTTTCACAATCTGTCCCTATAGAAGTGTTTTGCGATAGTCAATCGGCATTGCACATTGCAGCGAATCCTGTCTTTCACGAACAAACCAAGCACATCGAGCGAGACTGTCACAGTGTACGAGATGCGGTTCGTGACAAGCTCATCACCACACATCATGTTTGGACGACGGAGCAATTATATTGGCTGACATCTTGACTAAAGCTCTGGGTCGTCCAAGTTTCGACTACTTGTTGTCCAAGTTGGACATTCATAACTTACATGCTCCAACTTGAGGGAGAGTGTTAGAGAGGGTTCTAGATGGTTCTAGAACCTGAGCGTATGTTCACATATATTTTAGATAAACACTGATATATTGAGATAATGATTGTCTTAGATTTAGATAAACATGTACATTAGTCATCTCTATCTGTAAGCGTATATATAAGGTTGTCGCCTGTGATTCATCAAGTTCCGAAAGTATTGATCTACTTTACACACAACATTATAAATAGTAAATAAAAAATTGGATTGGGGCAGTTTTTCTTTTTTGCTCATTAAACTATAAACATTTAATCAAATTATATGAAGTTACTTAAAGAAATCCAAAAAAGCGGTAGGGGCACGTGACCCGTATACTCACAAGTACATCCGCCCCTGAGTAAGACGATGGAGAACGAGTTCTTAGACCCTTCACTGTGTTTGAAGCTGAGACTTTATAATCACGTCGTATACATATATACAAATATATACATGTATATCATATTGTGAATATCATTTTTTTTTGTCTCTTTTCCTTGTGTCCCTTCGAACACTTATCACAAGTTCAACATATATATTGAATATGTTGAAACATTTATTGTCTTTACACTCGTTATAATTTTCTCACTTATGGTTCCATAGATTTGGATTCTTGCATCGGTTGACATAGATTTGTCTGTTCTGTTTATTTTCAATAACCTTAGCTCAAGGAATGGCTCGGTTTTACCGCATAACCAGCAAATGGTAAACTAAAGTTGTAGACTTCAACTTTAAAATTTTGGCGACCAATGTTTTTGTTGTTGTATAACTTGAAGTTAGTGAGTTTAACTTTAAAATTTTGATAAAAAATCCTTATTTGCAACAAAAACGGTTAGACTTTAAATTTAATAAAAGTTTGATTAGGGCATAGAGTGGTTTTAGAATTTCACAATGATGAATATAAACTATTTTAATTAGGATACAACTTTTTTGAAACCCTATTCGTAACCTAAATTTTCTGTCCCATATTTTATTTACTACGGATGAAACTTTTCAATACGCTAATTACATGTTTCCAACCCTTATCTGGTTTTGCTGTTCCGATATGGCCGGTCCTAAAAATTTGGGGGCCTAAGTCAAAAAATATAATTTTTAGGGGTATTAAAAAATTTCAAAGTTTTGGAGGCTTTTTATTACTAATAAAATAAAATCGGGGGCTTTTTTTTAATACTAATAAACTAAAAAAAAATGGGGGCTCTAGGCTAATGTTTCATCGCGCTTGCCCCAGGACCGGCCCTGGATATCCAAAATGAATAGCTATATATATATATATATATATACTAGATTAGGATCCGCGTTTACGCGGGTTTGTAATAACAAAATTTTAAATCCGTTAAAATAAATTTTTTAAAAGATAGAAAACAAAATTGGATCACTACTTAAAAATATATATATATTAAAACACACAAAATCGAAACCTAAGAGTTGTTTATTTATTTTAATTCTCATATGTTTTCAATTAAAATATTCAAAACAAAGAATCTTATGCGGATCTTAAGCAACATTAACTCTACTTCTTTTGTAGTTCAAACACTTTATCAACTATCTTTTTCTGTTCTACTTCATTAAAAACTTGGATATGCAATTCGAGTCATTCGAGTATGCTAACGATCTTCCCATTAACTCTCTCCAAGCAAACAAAGTCTTTATTTCCCTTCATAGTAATCTCCCGTATATGATCTCTCTACTCTCTATCGAAGTAATGCTTCTCAGGATTCGCGTCAAAAGTCTCTCCACATGATCTTCATCTTCATTGAGCTCATCATCGTCCAATGTCATATCATTAGCATATATGATTTCATTTTCTTAATTGAAATATATCATAGTTAATCTTATTTACTTTTTTTTTCCTTTTCTTAAATTCTAATAAGATCCTTTTCATAATGAGATATAAATTCTAATATTTTATCGGGACACGTGTCATAATCTGAATCGAATAAAGCGCCACATGTCGCGATCAAGTTAATTAGCAATCTTTTATTTTTTATTTTCCTTTTCTTAAATTGAAATAGATCCTTTTGTTTTATTTTCCTTTTTTAGCTATAATTAATTATCCTTTTTTTAGCTATATACTTATGACANCATTTTCTTAATTGAAATATATCATAGTTAATCTTATTTACTTTTTTTCCTTTTCTTAAATTCTAATAAATCCTTTTCATAATAAGATATAAATTATAATATTTTATCGGGACACGTGTCATAATCTGAATCGAATAAAGCGCCACATGTCGTGATCAAGTTAATTAGCAATCTTTTATTTTTTATTTTCCTTTTCTTAAATTGAAATAGATCCTTTTGTTTTATTTTCCTTTTTTAGCTATAATTAATTATCCTTTCTTTTAGCTATATACTTATGAAAAATAGATATTTTTGTTTTATTTTTCTCTTTTTAGATATATACTTATGACACGTGTCAAAATCCGATCGATTAACTTGACACTTGTCGCGATCATATTAATTACTAACTTTAATGCATCCTACTTTATATATATAGATATATATATATATTGGTCAAAGATGGCCATATATTTAACAATAGAGGATATAGCCATATATTTAACAATAGAATATGGAAAACAATATTATTTTGAAATAAAGAAAAATTATACTATCGCAAGCATATTACAAAATAATATGAAACCATATCAAACTAATATAATAACGAAAAATATATATCGTTGTTATCAAAGTCTTCCTATTATTTTGGTTTGTCAATAACGTTGTATCCAAATAAAACGACAAAAATAATTGTGAGAACAAAACAGTACTCTTGACTTTTTCAATGAGTACGTGCAGAGTTTTGATAGATAGCCAAATCTTTCCCTCTTCAGCGAACCGGATTCAGTCAATACTACTCCATCACTAACAATGACCGTTTTCAAACTTTTGAAAAATATGTACTCTCTTTGGAGTTTTTTCTGTCATCACGCGTTTGCGTTACACTGACTTGTTCTTAATACATATAGCTTTAACTATCTGATTTGTTGTCTCCAATTTCCCCGTAACTATCATGGGGAAACTCATTTGGTAACAAATCAAATCAGCTGCGACGTTGATCATCCTTCTTCTTCATTATTATTAAATTATTGATATTATATTTGATGAGAGATTTGAAAAAGTATCTTACCAAATGAGATGTTCTAACAACACCTTTAATTTCTCTTAACACCTTTCCAGTAGACTACGTGGAAACTCATGGTTATGCCTTGTGTCCGACTTCTCAATGAACATAAAATGACAAAAATAATTTGTGAGAGCAAAACCATCAGTCAAATCTCTCTTTCACACTTATTTGAATCAGTCAATACTAGTCTATTACTAACAATGACCTTTTCCAAACCTCTGAAAAATATGTACATTTTAGTTGATACTAGAACATTTACGAAATTAGTTAAGGTTGTAGTTTTCTATAAATAGTCAAAAGTCTTGAAATGAAAACAAACAAAGAGACCTTTTTCGCTTTGAAGTTCTCCTGTCATCAGGCGTTTGCATTAAAACACTGACCTGTTCTTAATACATATAGCTTTTCAAGAAAACTATCTGATTTTGTTGTCTTCAATTTCTCTTTAATTAACTATATACCCTTTCTAATTCTCATGGCCTCTTCTTCTTCTTCTTCTTCTTCTTCTTCTTCTTCTTCTTCTTCTTCTTCTTCTTCTTCTTCTTCTTCTTCTTCTTCTTCTTCTCCTCGCAGCTGTAGATTCAACGTCTTCCCGAGCTTCCATGGACCAGACGTCCGTGTAACATTTCTAAGTCATTTTAAAAAACAGTGTGAACGCAATGGGATCATAACGTTCAACGATGAAGGGATCGAGAGAAGCCAAATCATCAGTTCTGAACTCACACAGGCAATAAGAGAATCGACAATCTCGATTGTTGTGCTCTCGGAGAACTATGCTTCTTCGAGTTGGTGTTTGAACGAGCTGGTGGAGATCTTAAAGTGTCAAGAATCTGTGGGGCAAATAGTGATGACGGTTTTCTACAAAGTTGATCCATGTGATGTGAGGAAACAGATGGGAGAGTTTGGGAAGGCTTTCAAGAAAACTTGCCAAGGGAAAACAGAGACTGAGATGGAGAGTTGGATCCAAGCTTTGACCCATGCCGCCAACATAGCCGGAGAACACTCCCTTAATTGGTATCTTCTTTTGTTTTTCTTTCTAGACTCATTTACACTACAAGAAAACATAGCATATTCTGACGGTTTTTCCGACGGACTCTAGGCCGTCGGAAAATTTTTGACGAAATTCCGACGGAATTCCGATGGATTTATGTTCCCGTCGGAATTCCGTCGGAATTTTCAAATAGCAACAAAATCCATCGGAATCCCGTCGGAAATTTCCGACGGGCACATGTCCGTCGGAAATCCATCCGAAATTTTCGACGGATTTTCGACGGGATACAAAATATTTTTATGTATTTGTTAATGGACATCACATTTAACATGTGTAAAAGGTTTTGTGTAATCCCGTCGGAAATCCGTCGGAAAATTTCCAACGGATTTCCGACGGATATGGTGTTTAGGGCTTAAAACCACAAAATTTTAAATCTCTCATCATCATTATGTGCTATCTTATATCATCTTAAATAACTTTCAAATACTAAGTTTATATTAGTGACTTATTTTGAATTTTATGATTTGATGTATTAGTAGTATAAGTTATAGTATGTTTATGTGTAAGTATAGTGAATGTTAAAATTTTAGAAAATTTGAAAGATATTGATGTAAATGATGATAACTATTAAGATAAAAATAGAATTATGTTTCAAATAATATAAGGATTAGTTTAACAGCAATTTTAATAAGTTTTTAAACCCTAAACCTCAAATCCGTCGGAAATCCGTCGGAAATTTCCGACGGATTTCCGACGGATAGTTAAATTTTTTTGGCTGGATCATCGGTTGACTGGCCAACTAGAACGCATGCAAAATATTTTGACCCGTCGGAAATCCGTTGGAAATTTCCGACGGATTTCCGACGGGTCGAAAATATTTTGCCCGCGACAATTTTTCAGAAGGCGCCACATTTACGCGCCTCGGGGAATTGGAAAAATTAAAAATAAAAACCGACGGGATTCTGACGGGTTTGTCCGTCGGAAATTCTATTTTATAACTAGTCATCTTCTTCCCCATTCTTCTCCACCCTTAGTGAAAAAAACCTAAAAATTTCTCCCTTAGCTCCGATTTTGGCCGCTCTCACTGCCGCTGATCTCTGCCCCTCCTCTCGCCGCCGCCCTAGCCACTAATCTCTCTCCTTTGCTGTTGTTCTCCTTCTTCCTTCTCATCTCCTAATTAAAGAACTATGCAAGTTCTCATTTTTTTGTAGTTTTTATGTAGTTAGATTGTTAGATTGTCAAAATTGTTAGGTTTTTCTAGATTGTTTGAGCTATTAGATTCTAAATCTAGGTTAATATATTCACAATTGTTAGATTTATGATTGATTTTTTTTGGGGGTATAATTGTTAGATTTAAGGTTTTAAGAACAATGATTTTGATATATCTTGTAGATTTATGGTATTTAGAATTAGGTTTTTTAGATTTATTGTTTTTTAATTTTGTTAAGATTGTTATGATTTTGTTAATATTGTTAGATTTATATATGGTTTTTTAATTTTGTAAATTCTTGTAGTTGTTTGTTTAATTTTATTACGGTTTTGTAAATATAAATGTTAGTTTCATAAAAATAATAATGGTTAATATATAGAAACATTTTGATTATATAATATTTAATAATATATAATTTGTTTCTAAATAGTTAATAATTTAAAGAAGTTATTATATATAAGATGAGTTTTACATAATATCTACTAATATTTGTAAAACATTTACTCCAATTTTCAGATATGAAAATATATAATTTTAATTTATTAAACAATATTTCAATTAATATTTGTTAAATTACACCAATTTCACATATGAAAATATATAATGTTACAATATTTTTTACAAAGTCCAACTTATTAAAATAAAATTTATATGTCATTGTATGGAAATTTCATTTTAATTTCGAATTTGAATTTTAATTTTAAATTATTTTTGATTTTATAAATCAATTTTTTTATTAGTATTTTATCACCCGTCGGAAATCCGTCGGAATCAATTTTTTTTATTAATATTCAGTCACCCGTCGGAATTCCGTCGGAAAAAAGTCCGTCGGAAAAATTGCCGTGGGAAACCTGTCGGAAAAAACCCCGTCAGAAATCCGTCGGAAATTTCCGACGGGTTTTTGTCCGTCGGAAATTTCCGACGGAATTTTGTTTTCCGACGACCTAGATCTGACGGATGATATCCGTCGGAAACCCGTCGGAAAAGGCCTTTTCCGACGGATTTCTGACGGATTCGTCCGTCGGTATTAAGTTGTTTTCTTGTAGTGTAAGACTCTGGTCATTTAGTAGCTTATCTATGGATAACTTGTTCAAAGCCACTTGGTGGCTTTTGGTTTAGTTGTTTTTTTTAGAGATAAGGTTTTTAATTCAAGTGCACTTAGGAGGAAGGGTATTGCTAAAAGCTTTGGGAATACATTAAATGCTAACTCCGAACCTACAAAGAAAGATTAAGCCTTTGGCCGAAATTATATATAAAATATTTTTAAAGCCGTATTTAGGTTTTGATTGTTTGTGGTTTCTGATTTTAGATTTTGAAAAATATATGTTTAACCCTTTCAATATTTTAGAAAAGTAGATTCTTTAAATATGAAAGAAACATTTCACTTTTAAACCAGAATGATAAGAAATCATTAGGTTTTGTTTTTTCGTCTTGAATTTTAATTGATAAATGATAACTGATACAAAGCTGACAATTTAACGATTATAAAGCTGGTGGTTTAACGGAAACAAACCCCGGAACCACTTGCCAGTGGTTTAACTTATACAAATCATTGGGTTATTATTGTGTTACTGTTAGGGTCTTAAATTCTTTAAATAGTTTGCCTATTTTCATAGTAAATTAATTATTATTGTGTACACCCTTCCAAATAAATGTCTACTTCCGTAAAAATCTCATAAAACTATCCTTATCATTTTCTCAAACTCTAGGGAAAATATTCGTTCTACTCATTCTCAAACAAAAACGTTGAAAGTATATATAGAAGTCGTGGAGCTAAAAGACTATTAAAGTTTGCGTTGAATCATTGAAGATGGTATAAATGACGGATAGTGTGATCTTTTTACTCTCTTGTTAGGGACAATGAAGCAAACATGATTGAGAAGATTGCCCGAGATGTTTCAGACAAAATAAATGCTACACCGTCTAAGGATTTTGTTGGGATGGTAGGACTTGAAGCTCATTTGGGGAAAATTCAATCTTTGTTACATTTAAAAAATGATGAAGCTATGTCATTAGGAATCTTTGGTCCTGCGGGCATTGGTAAAACTACCATTGCGAGAGCTTTATACAACCAACTTTCTTGCGATTTTCCACTTAGATATTTCATGGAAAATGTCAAGGGAAGTTATAGGAATATTGATTGTGATGATGAGCATGGTTCAAAGCTACGTTTACAAGAACAACTTCTTTCACATATTTTAAACCAAAGTAGAATGAAGATATGTCACTTAGATGTGATGTATGAGAGGTTACGCAACCAAAAGGTTCTCATCATTCTTGATGATGTAGACAGTCTGGAGCAATTAGATGCTTTGGCCAAGGATATTAATCATTTTGGTTCTGGAAGTAGGATTATTGTGACTACGAAAGATCGAGAGCTTTTGCAGCGATATGGCATCAACAATATGTACCATGTGGGTTTTCCGTCTAATGAAGAAGCTCTTGAGATATTTTGTAGATATACTTCTAAAAGAAGCTTTCCACCTTATGGTTTTGAAAAGCTTGCAATAAGAGTAACAGAGCTTTGTAGTAATCTTCCATTGGGACTCCGTGTTGTGGGTTCATCTTTACGCGGCAAAAGTGAGGATGAATGGGAAGTTATAATGCATAGGCTAGAAACTAGTCTTGATGGAGATCTCGATAGAGTATTAAGAGTCGGATATGAGAGTTTACATGAGAAAGATCAAGCTATGTTTCTTCACATTGCAATCTTCTTCAACTACAAAGACGAAGATTATGTAAAAACCATGCTCGGTGAGTGTAATTTGGATGTCGAACATGGGTTGAGAAACCTAGTTAATAGATCTCTCATAGACATATCTACCAATGGAGATATAGTGATGCACAAATTACTACAACAAATGGGTAGACAAGTCATTCATAGACAAGAACCTTGGAAACGCCACATCTTAATTGATGCTCATGAGATTTGTGATGTTCTTGAATATGATACCGTAAGTTTTTTTCTGTATTTTTTATACCTTTGTGTTAAGTTACCTATGCTTTCAACTCAAAACCAATTGGCATGAGTAGATTGGCTCATATTCCTTATATATTACTTAAGATTTATTTCAACTTTCTAATGTAGGATATTATTCCATAATACACCTTTCGGGTATTGTGCTAATAGTTTCTTCTGTTTGGAACTTGGTTTAGGGTACTAGAACCGTGTCCGCCATATTGTTTGATACATCTGGAATCAGCAAAGTGTTCGTAAGCGAGGGAGCTTTTAAGAGAATGTGCAACCTTCAATTCCTCAGTGTAAGCGATGAGAATGACAGAGTGTGCATTCCTGAGGACTTGGAGTTTCCACCTCGTCTCAAGTTACTACATTGGGAGGCATACCCAAGAAAGAGTCTTCCTTTGAGATTCCATCTGGAAAACCTCGTTGAACTCCATATGCGGAATAGCCACCTCGAGAAGCTCTGGGAAGGACCTCAGGTTTGTGTTTATATTTATTTAGTTGGAATATGTATGAATGTGTACTTTCTCCATATGTTTTGATGCTCTTCTCTCTGCTGTTTGGTTTTGCATTACATTCAGCCGCTTACAAAACTCAAGAAGATGGATTTGTCAATGTCATATCATTTGAAAGAACTCCCAAATCTTTCAAATGTAACAAATCTAGAGAGATTGAATCTGGATGACTGCCTGAGTTTGGTAGAGATTCCCGCCTCTTTTTTGAATCTTCACAAGCTAAAAGTATTGAGCATGTATTCCTGCACAAAGCTAGAATTCATTCCAAGGCACATGAACTTGGCATCTCTTGAATCGGTTAATATGACTGCATGCCAAAGATTGAGAACATTCCCAGACATCTCTAGGAACATCTCACAGTTCTCTATCTCAGTGGCAGACGTGGAACAAGTGCCTGCTTCGATTAAACTTTGGCCTCGTCTTCGTGTTCTCGACATAGTCAGCAACAGAAAGCTAAAGGCATTAACACATGTTCCCCGAAGTGTAAGGCATCTACACATAAGCTACACTGGTGTTGAGAGGATTCCACATTGCAAGAAAAGTATCCATCGGGTACAACTTTATCTAAACAGCTGCAGAAAACTTGCGTCACTACCAGATTTGCTTAGGGAAGATTGTGAATCAATGGAGAGACTTACTTGCCCTTATAACACTCCGTACGCGCAACTCAACTACACAAACTGCTTCAAACTGGATAGAGAAGCGCGAAGAGCAATTATAACCCAACCAATTGTTCAGGGCTGGGCTTGCTTACCTGGAAGAGAAGTGCCTGTAGAGTTTGATCACCGAGCCAGAGGAAGTTCCTTGACCATACGCCCGAGGAGTAACACGCCTCTCACCATTCTCAAGGTTTGCGTTGTGATTTCTCCTAACCAGCAAACCAGAGAATTCGAACAACTACTGTGCCATCGTATAAGGAAAGGTGACGTATACATCCCCATTGAGGAGATCAGTGTTTATGCTATTCCCAGGATCCAAAGAGAACATCTGTTTCTATTTCCCTCGTACTTGTTTGAAGAAGGACGACTCTCTGAAGTGACGAGCAGAGAGATAGTGTTCCAGTTCAGCAGCAAGTTCGAAATTGTTGAATGCGGTGTCCAGATCTGGAAAGATGAATCCGAAAGAAACAACAATGGCGGATACCTTACAGCTAATGGTAAACCAGGATCTGAAGAAGATGTCGTCAATAACCAGCATGACAGATATGAATTCAGTAAAGCTGACGAGTCTCCGGCGAAGCGTGCAAAGAGATGAATCCGGCGAACCGTACGAAACCTTTTGTAAAAAGTGTTAATAATATCATATATCATGTTTTGCAATGTAGCTATGTGCCTGAAATTACTCAAGATTTAAGTAGTCCATGTAATATCTTCTATGTAATAGCTATGTTTTGGAATATCTTCAGTTTTTTTTCTTGTCTTGCCTCAGCTGAATATTGTACCATTTCTTCTTCTTCACTTCATCTTCTTCCCTAACTGTGACTTCTCCTTCTTCTCTAGGTTCCATTAGAAGACTGCTCTTCTTCCTGCTCTTTCCCTTGCCCCAGCTCCTGTTCTTGCTTGAACCTTGCTTTGTCGGTGGGAAGATCGTGTAAGCTGCGCATATCGCGTTCCTCCTCTTGAGAAGCTCGTCAATCTGCAAACACAACAAATCTCAGTTACTTGTTCTTAAAGTAACCAGTAAAATAGGAGAGATGGGTATCTCTCACCTCTTGTACTTCCCCTGCGCATTTACTAGCCATCTCTGTGAACTGCGCAAAGACCTCGTGATATTCAGATTCAAACTTCAATAGCTCGGTTCTTTTAGAGACTATCTGCGCTTCTGTTGACCGGAGACTCTCTTTCTCGTTAGCGAATGGAGCGGATGAAAATATTTCTAAAGTGTAGCTGACACTTTTGAAAAAATTGTCACCTAGAGAAAGAGAGAGAGATATGACTCCATGTGAGATTATTCTACTTCTAATAGAGTGGCATAGTGATTCCTTTAATACAATGAAACAAACATACCATAGACAGCAAAGACATGAGATCCAGCTTTCAGTTCAGTGATCTCAAACGGTTGGAATGCATCGAGCCTTTTGAAAAATCCGGTCTCTGGATCCCTTGAGAGAGCCCTCTGTGAGCAGAAGAGCAAAAACTGAGTACATGGCGATAAAAAGAAGAAATAAAATTAAAATGTGTTAACTTAAGAGGATAGAGAAGATAGTTAACTGAATTAACCCTGTGATCGAAACGATAAACAGGGAAGCCGAAAAAATACAACCCTGCAGTAGAGAGCTTTCCTGTTTTCTTGCTGTCTTCCTTTTGCAGAATGAAAAATAAAAAACACAACTTAGAAACCGGAAGAAACTTAAGAGGGCATGAAGATTTGATGTTATTGGTTAATGAGAATAGCAAAATTAGTAAGTTTTTTTATGGAATCACTCTGTGTGTGATGCAACTCAGAGATTTGATAATAAAATATAAACAACTAAGAGATTACATGCTGCGACATAATTAACGGTTTACGATCAAAATTCAACAAAATTCCAAACCTGTAGAGCCAGGCTTAGTCCTCCATTCTCTTCTTGATCAAAGTAAAGCAACTGGAAAGCAAAAGGAATCATAAGATAACATACAGAATATGAAGAACAAGTACAAGATTCTTGAGCATGGAAGTTAAGAGTTTGCGCAAACGAACCTTGAATTTGTTTTTAGCAGATGAATGCACCTTACATATCAATCCAGCCTGAGCTTCTTCCTCTGTTAAGGTAACAGAATAAAAGTGAGCCGATTGCTTTTCAACCTGTTAGAGAAGCAAAAGTATGTCAGAGATGAAAATTCCACAGTAATGCAAAAGAAAAGCAAATGTTAGCCTGCTAAAATTTCATCATACCTTCCTAGACACAACTTGCCCAACCGTAAGAGGCAAAGTATTAACCTTGCCATTCAACGCCTCCTCCAACAAATTTGCTGAGACAGTTGTCTTGATTTGCACACCAAGCTTACTGTTTTGGACAATATTGTCAAAGTTGTTAATTATCTCCCAAACAAGAGTAAAGAACTTCATAAGATCTCTCTTCAGAGCCAAGGGGGAAGTTTTAATAGATATGAAAAAAAAACAGAGAGTAGAGCAAGTCTGTCTATGGAACTCACTTGAACAGCGCGGCGAATATGGTATTAACAGCTCCTAAGCTTGAAAGATCGAGCTCAAGATCTTCATTTTCTGGACCAACAACCTACATCCCATGTGAAACAATAAAAAAAAAAAAGATATGGGATCTCAAATGATCTTTGGACAAAAGAGCATCTAAAGAAGAACTAAAAAACTATAGCCTTGTGCGATTAAAGGTTATCTGGAGATTGCAAAAAGTGTATAATGCTTGTTCCAAGTTCCAATTATAACGAGACAATAAATTTTCCGGTATTAAATGCTTCAAGAAACAATGCCAAAATATGGTATTATCTTCATAAATGGTTACAATCACCTACAAAGTTAAACGGTATTAAAACTCAGGACATGTATGAATCTCACCTCAGAGCCGGTTGTATCATATTGGCGCCGATTCTCGGGATCAGACAAGACATCATAGGCAAATGTAACCTCCTTAAACATATCCGCTGCGACCGGATCGTTTGGATTCTTATCAGGATGGTATCTGAAATAACTAAACCTCAGTACATATAACACTAAAGAGGAATCAAGAAACACAGAAACTAGACATTACACTGAGGTTGGATCCACCAAGTGAACTACTTTCTCACAGAGACAATACTTCCACAAATTCTAAACCCAAAATTACATCCCACAAAAGCATCTTAACCACGAAATTTTCAAGAAATCAAGGGTTTGACAAGAAATAACCTGAGAGCCATTCTTCGATAAGCACTTTTGATCTCCTGATCGGTCGAATTGCTGGGGATGCCAAGGACTTCATAAGGATTCCGTCGGAGCTCATCTTCTCCGGCGTCTTTCTTCTCCGATCCCGATGTCTGACTAGGCATTGTTCAGAAAAGTGCCGATTTCCTTCTCCTCTACCACCGAAACAGTGTTGGATTTTCCTCTATGGTCCCGAAAAAAAGTTTCAGTTGTTAAATTCCCAAAATCTGGGGATCATCGTCCGAAATCTCCAGAAATGGTTGCAAGTGGGGAAAATGATCATGCCTCGTGAATTGTGGTTTAACCCAGAAACCTAGGAGGAGGAGAGACAGAGAGAGAGGAAGCTCCATGGGGAAAACCCCACAGGACACTGTGCTGTAGAATTGATTTGGAAACACGAAGACAAGCGAGAAGAGACACACAGACACAAAAAATTCGCTTATTTTTACTGACTTTTTTTCTTTTATAATATTTAAAATGATCCGCTGTAATTAGAAACGGCCCAAAATAGATCACAAAGCCCATAAGAACAAAAGAATTCGAATATGTAAGAGTTTTTGCAAAACAATGGAAAAACGGTTTAGGTTCGTTCCTTTGATTATTATTATTATTTTTTTATATATGAAAAAAAGCAGAGCTATTGATTAAAATTGGATTTTTGTTTGAAATCTAGATAGTGTGTCTCGCCATGACAATACAAGGGGATTAAATCATGGTTTAGGATCATTTTTTTTTCGTTTTTTATGGACCACATATATATAATGTTAGTAATAATGGATTTATACACGCTAAATTTTGAAACTCACGTTTTCCTTTTAAAAAAAGTAAATTGGAATTACAAAAAAAAAGGAAAAAAAAAACTACAAAATATTCATTATAAAACATAAACAATTTGTCGCCGCTGGCTTTGACATACGTCTTCATCACTTTGATCAACAGTTCAAGTCAATCCAGGTAAACTTTTTCATAATTTATGATCCTTAAAATAGTTGTCAATTTGATATATTCTATTTCTTTCTAATCAACACAATAAATCAAGAATTATTTGCGGTCCACTATGTTGCAAGAAAAATTGATGGATTAGCTTTAATATCAATTGAAAAAGCTATGGTTCAAGTTTTGAAGAGATAGACTATGTGAGTCTAATGAACGATTTTGCGGGGAAAATGCAAGATGGTTATTTTTCATAAGTAATTTTTAGATTTTTTTCAAAAGGTTTTTTTTTTCATTTTCTAAGATTTAAAGAATTTTTTATGATATAATTTTAAAAATTAAAAAAAATATATATATTATAAAGGGGCCACGTTTTTTTGATTTCGAACCACCAATTTGGTTGGACCGGCACTGGCAATAACAATGATTTAGGTTCCTTACAAATGATTACACCCATCTCTGGGAAATCAATTTGGTCCTCCTTCTATCTTGAACAGCAAAGAGTCATCAACGTATTCAAACCTTCAAGAGGTCTTCAAAGAAAGTTTTTGAATCTTTTCTTAGATGCATCGTTGAATGTTGTTTAAGGGGGTGTATTCAATCTAATATTTGAAATGATTCGGTCGAATTTGAGTTTTATTGAGTTTTTAGATGATTTTGAGTGAATTATGCAAAGTTGTAAGGATTTGCTACTAAAATTTTATGAAATCAAATAATGAGATTTGGATTTTAATATTTTAACTAGAAAACTCCACAAAAACATCATAAAATAACTTTAATCTCTTAAAATTCACTGTTTAAAATATTTTCAATAACAACAGATTTAAAAGTACATTTTCAAATCACTAGTTCAATAACACAAAATTTATCATTTTAATATAAATCACTTGAAATTTTAAATTGAATACACCCTACGTTCTTTTGATTTTTTTTTTTAACAGAGAGATTCGTTGAAATTGGATTTTGGTTTGAAATCCATCCAAAAAAAAATGAGATTTTTAATTTTTTTTTTTTAATTTTTTCAGAATATATCACACATGTCACTAGTGCAGAATTTTTTTCACCCTTGACCTATTGTTGGATGCATCAAGAGCCAAAAATATGTCGCGGCCTCACGGGTTTAATCATGACTATGCTGACTACACAGTTGTTCAAACCGGATAACGTTTTTTTTCATATATAGACACTGGCCTAATTTTGTTCTATTATGCATACATTCATGGCCATTTGCAGTCACCCCTGTGCCAAATATGTAGACACTGGCCTAATTTTGTTCTATTATGCACATCATCTTAAACTCTACTATGATTGTTTTATGTGATACCATTACTATCTCATGTAGTGAGTTTTATGAGTTTTTGTTAGTTTTTAAGATAAACCCCATGTTATTTTTGTTTAAAAGCTCTCCATCAATCATGTAATAATTCATACAAAAATATCAATATTGAAAAAAGATTTTGTGTAAACCTCATGATGCATAGATTGTCATATAATCAAATAACTTACAAATCTTTTTTTAATCTTAATGACAAACATATTGATCCTTTTGCTCTACTTTTGAAATCAGTAAGATCATTACACTAACAGATTGCAACACTGTAGTTAATGCTCTTCTAAACTTCCCAGAAAAAAAATTCATGTACGATAAAACACACTTTTATCCAACCACCAAAATTCAAAGACACTCGATTTTTTTATTTATTTTTTTAATACCAGGTACGAAGTATCTAAGTATCTTATTGGCTAATATCCTGGTGAAACCATTTGACTCTATCAGACAATAATTCAAACCTTGGATTCAAAAATCAATCCAAATTTTCAAGGCCTTTTATAAACCAATGAGAAAAAAGAAAAATCTTTCAATGATTAAGAGAAAAAATATAATAAAACGGTGGAATAAACTCATAATTTCTTCAAACCTTAGACTAAGACATTCGACCAAACATTTGAAAGAACTCATTTTGGATCCCCAAAAGTAATTTAATTATTTTCGTCACAACTTGCAGCTGCAGAAGAAGTCAAGGCAATTTCCTAACATTTTCTACCATTGATATTGGACGAAAATTCTCTGGCATCGTAAAACTGAGTCAGATGATTTAAATATTTCAGATCTTAGTGAAGATTTTTTCCACTACAGAGAAGTATGATTTCTCTTTAAACGCAATTAAGAACACATATGTGTATAGATCTTTGACGTAAAAAAAAAAGAGTATGGATCTCTATCAGTACTGCACAATAGTTCAATTGAAATATCAATACGGAAGGAAACGTCATATAGTCCATGCTGAAACGACGTATTAAACATGAAAAATTAAACACGCAACATAAAACTATTTATTATACCAAAAAATAATCCAAATATCAACTATCAAAACAAACACAACCAATCATAAAGTAATGTAGATCGAACATTTCCATCAGACTCGATCAATCTCGCAAAAAAATAAAACTTTATTAGAAACAAATGAATATATATATTAAGAGAGACGATGAAGATCGGACCGTAATGCTTCCATTCCCCTGAAGAGATGAGATATAGATTCAGATTGAGACAAAAATACTTGTCGATGTAACCTTTTTTTCTTCTTCCCAAAAACACATCAAGTTCCTGGGATTTGATTTTTTTTTTTTCTTACTTTCTTGAACAAGAACAACAAGACCTGGATCTTCATCGTGTTCGTATGTCTCGAAATATCTCCAAACTTCTTCTTGTTCTTTGATGAGACTTGTTTGGTGGAAGTTTGGTGGTGTTGATGATGATGAGAGAGAGAGAGAGAGAGAGAGAGAGAGAGAGAGAGAGAGAGAGAGGAAATTATGGCTGATATAAAGAAGAAGAGACATGATGATGATTACTGACTAGTACAACATGGAAAAATAATTATATAAAGAGAAGTAAATAGTCAAAATAATCACAAGTATTTACTTCAGATACATATACGGGTTATGTATATAGAGTAAGGGTTATGTGGAAGTATAAACCAGTTAGAGGAACAGTAGGGTAACACTAAAGATATTAATATAACACCACAAACCTTTCTTAGGGTTTCAGACATAGCAACTTTAACCCAAGTTGCCATATGCAATAGCAACCAAATTCTCAAGTTCAACAAATGGAGATGCATATATTGTTGCATCTGTGAGTCTGTGACACCGGCAAAATTCAAGATCCGACCTGTAAGATTGAGAATATAAACTAATATATATTAATTATGATAAGAAAATACCACGTATGGTCGATCGATCTAAGAATTTCCTCGCATCCCCTATATATTAATTGTGAAAAAAATTTAGAGAGTAAGCTTATTTTTTGAAATATTTACAGTGCTGCCATTTTGCTGATGTGTCAACACCATACTTATTCTCCCATTATTTTAATACAACCCCAATGGAGAACTTTTGTTGAGGGTCTTAAACATATTTTAATATTAAATATATTATTAATTTAAGTTAAGAACTTTATTAGTTTAGACCATCCCAATGGAGACACTTAACATAAGTGTCTTAAAATTTTATAATAAAAAAAAGAATTTTTGAAAAAAAAAGTAGGCCTGGACAAAAAACCCGGATCCAAAAACCCGAACCGGAACCGATCCAAAATAACCAGGTTCGGATCGAGTTCGGTTATTAACCTTTTTACCCGACGGGTCCTAAATTTCAGAACCGTGGGTTTCGGTTCGGTTCCGGTTCTTACCCGGAACCGATCGGTACCCGGAATTTTTTTTTTCCTAGTTATCTTGTGATCGAGTTAGAATTTTTTAGAGAGATTTTCCGACGAACCAGAATGATCCAGAAGTCGATCTACATAGAAGATCTCGCAGTCAGCTATTCAGATCTTCTTTCCGTTACCGATTCTGAGTTATATTCGATCCGGAAATCAGTTCGCAAGTTGACGAAAATTCACTTTTCTGAAAATTTCAGTTTTTAAACATGATTTTTGTTTGGGTATTTGGTTACATTTCGGGTATACGGATACCCAGGCCTAAAAAATAGAAAGAAAATACGATTTTAAAAAAAAACAAAAAAAAAACAAAATATGTGACGAATCGCGCCGTGACACGTGTCATAAGACAACCTAAAAAAGAATCTTAAATAAGACACTTTTCTTCCCCTTAAGACACCCAAGTGTTGCCATGTCATTATTTTTTTTTTCTTTTTTTTTTTGGACTTAAGACACCCAAGTGTCTCCATTGGGGATGGTCTTAGGGTTTCAGACATAGCAACTTTAACCCAAGTTGCCATATGCAATAGCAACCAAATTCTCAAGTTCAATAAATGGAGATGCATATATTGTTGCATCTGTGAGTCTGTGACACCGGCAAAATTCAAGATCCGACCTGTAAGATTGAGAATATAAACTAATATATATTAATTACGATAAGGAAATACAACGTATGGTCGATCGATGTAAGAATTTCCTCGCATCCCCTATATATTAATTGTGAAAAAAATTTAGAGAGTAAGCTTATTTTTTGAAATATTTACAGTGGTGCCATTTTGCTGATGTGTCAACACCATACTTATTCTCCCATTATTTTAATACAAATTTCCTCTTTTGATTAGACTAATTACATTATATGCCTTTTATCCATTTATTACTTTTAATATAACCAGAAAATTATGTTTTAATTTTTGGATTATTTAAAATCGAATTTTAGGTTATGTGGTGATTTATTATATACATCATATTACACAATACATTTCTTAAAACTGAATAAAAAATAGTTTAAAAAATATTATTTAATGAAATATAATTTATAGACAATTTATGATATACACAATACTTTTTTGATTAGGCAGAAAATATGTTTACAATAAAAAGTATTTCGATATGTGTGATTTTAATTAAAAACAAAATTATAACAAATTAAAACTATAATTTAGATTATAATAAAAAAAATACTTCGATATGTGTGATTTTAATAGATATCCCTATTTATAAATATATTTTTTGTTTATATATGGTTTGTTAATAGAACAATATAAATTAACCAAATAATATAAATATTTTAACTTGAAAACAAGTTAAAAATATTATGTCAAAAAGTTTAAATATTAAATTATATTATTCAAATACATATAAAACTGATTAAATTATTTTTACCTTAAACAATTTCAAAATCATCTTTAATAAAATTATTTATAGATTTTTCATCGGTTATCACCTAGTATGATGTATAATAAATGTTAGAAAAAGAGTCTTCTTCGACCAGGATGGTTTGATTGTTTGTAACAATTATTTTCATTTTCACCTGTGAACTTTATTTCATTAGTGAGACTGTAAGAAGTTCATAATTTTCTATGTCAAGTCCAACAAATTAAAGTGATCATAATGTAAACTCTAAGAAAAGAAATGAACTTTAACGCAACATCTCACATCAGAGGCGAAAGTTTGCAAGCACATCAGCAGATGGATATCCTTATCTTTATCTTGTGAAATTTTTTCACTGGACTGCAAGAAATGGTTATTGAAAGAACTAGGAATCTTGTCTATATTTATCATAATTGTTAATAACCCAAAAGAATAGTTTAACAGGGAATATTTATCACCTTCACCTGAGTTAGGTAACTTTATTTACTGAAATAATTTAAAATTTTGAAAAAATTTCTTCCTTGGGAATACAATGAGGAGATGATCCACAGAGCCAAAGGAAAATGTGATTATTTTTTTAATTTACTGATTCTTCTTTTCGTTTACTTATTTTTTTTTATTTTTGATGTGTTTTTTATGCTAGTACTGTATTATAAATCATTCTGAAATACTTTCAAATTTTGTAAAATCTGAAATATAAAATATTTTTTTTTAAATTGATAATTTGTTGTTAATTCATTTTTTAATTTTTGATTGCTAATTTATTTTTATGTTAATACATAAATTTTAAAATTTAACAAAATTTTAATCAATCTTAAAAAAAATAATTTTAAAAGAAAAGAAATAAAATATGATTTTTTTTATTTTTGTTGATTCTTTTTTTATTATTATTAATTCATTTTTTGAAAAGGTGAAAAATATTATTTTTGAAAACAGCATTATAATTATAGATAATTTTGAAAATATCTTCTTCAATATCTTTGATAATGGCATATAATAGTAAATAAGTTAAAGACATTTTTAGTCATTCTGTTTTGTTATTTTTTATATTGTTAGTTTATTTTTTCAAAAGACAAAAATATAATATTTTCAATGGATAAGCTTAGTATTAACCTCGTATTTATAACTCATTAACCACATACACCTCATATTCATAACTCGTATAGTGGAGGAGCCACTCATATGTTATTTTTAAGTAGGTAATTTTTTTTTTGTCTATCTGAAAGATCCAACTCAAACAAACTAATCTAAAATTTAAAAATGTTCAGTTATGCTGAGTTTAACGTATTATTCTAGAATCATGTTTTTTTTTTTGAAATATTAATTTTTAAAATCAATTGACACTAAAAGCATCAGTAATGGAGACCTTCCTAAAATAGGATTCTTAAACATAAAAATATATTATTTTAATATAATTTAATATTTACAATTAAATTTTAATATATAAAATAAATTGAACCAATGAGAGCATGACAAGTGGCTACTGAGAGCATGACAAGAGATTAAATTATGCTCGTTATATAGTACCAGTCGCTAAAGAGTTATAATAAATAAAAAGGTGATTTTAATATATATACATAGTTGACTGAATAATTACGTAAATGGTAATTAATAACTGAAAATTAGATAATTAACAGAGCAAAATAAATTTTAATACAAAAATATCCTTATTATTTGTTTAATTACATAAAATGTCATTATCATAAAATACTGTTCATTTAGCGTTAAATCGCTAACCAACATTATTATTACGCAATTAACGTGTTAACCATTTAGCATATCGTGTGAAATCCCCTATATATTAATTGAGAAATATTTTTTAAGAGTAGGCTTACTTTGAACTATTTACAGTGGTGCCATTTTGCTTATGTGTCATCACCACACTTATTCTCCTATTATTTTAATACAAATTTCTTTTTTTGATTAGACTAATTATATTATATCCCTTTAACCATTTATTACTTTAAACATCTCTTTAATTTATGAAGATATAATTTATGATTAATTCCTTATATCATTTTTTACATCAATTTTCTTATATCATTTATTTATACATAATTTAACATTTAATTTATGAAGATATTATCTTTCTTTCTATTTCTTACCAAAAATATATCATACTAATTATTTTTTTAAACACTATATTTCTTCTCTTATTTTTGTTTAAGTTTAGGTTTTAACAAAAACAAATCATCACAACATCCATATAGTAAAAAAAAAATATTTTTAATACATGTGTTATAATTCAAATTTTTTAAAATGAATATAAATTACTCAAATGATTTAATAGTCATCGATATTTATAAATATTTGTTTGGTTTAATGTGATTTGTTAATAAAACCATATAAATTAACAAATAAAATAAATATTTAAACTTGATAACAAGTTAAAAATATTATATCAAAAATTCGAAATATTAAAATAGTTTAATATGTTAAAAACAAATAATATTATAAATATTTTATTTCTTTATGAAGAAAACATCATTTAATTTTTGAAGATATTGTCTTTCTTTCTATTCTTTTACCAAAAATATATCATACTAATTATTTTTTAAAACACCATATTTCTTCTCTTATGTTTGTTTAAACTTAGTTTTGTAAAAAAAAACAAAATCATCACAACATCCATATAGTAAAAAATATATATATTCTTTTATACATCTGTTATAATTCTAATTTTTATCATTTATATAAATTACTCAAATGATTAATATATATGAGTATGTTTTAAACAGTCCCACATTGAAAATGAGAATGTGTAGATAGTTCAAAAATCATTATAAAAAACAGAAATGATTAAAAAAACTGTAAAAGTAAGAAGCTTATTTTAATAGGCATCCATACATATTTTCATATATATATATATATATATATATATATATATATATATATATATTATATATATATATATATATATATATATATAACTCATTAAGTTATTTTTATTTTAAACAATTTCAAAATCATTTAATAAAATTTTTATTGATTTCTCATTCTGCGCAGGGCGCAGGTTATCACCTAGTAGCATGTTAAACAATTATCATACTATTAAAGATATAAAATTGTCATGTTAACTGAGTTATTATATCATAAAATTATTATGTTAATCGAATTATCATATCATAAATATAGAAAATACGATAATATGGAAATTATCATGCTAATTAATTATTATATTATAGAAAATGAAAATTATTTATTAACTAATTTGGTTAACTTAACAAAATTATACCAATATTCAAGTAAGTAACTTAGTTATTATTTAAGGTTAACATGTTAGAAAATGTAATTAAATTGTTGACACAAAAAAAAATGTAATTAAATTATAAAGATAAGGTTAAAATAGGATATTGATGTATAATTTACCATAGTAAATAGTACTAGATGAGAGAAAACTAATTTTGGTATTATTACATACCATGAGTTGCAAATACTCAAAAAAAATCAAGCAACGACAACAATCTATACTATTATAGATGAAGAGGATTCTGCAACATGTGACACATCAGCCCCCTCACCATTGGCCCATCTCAAAAAACATTTTCTACATGTGTAAAATATACAAGCAATAAATTTTCTTTTTCAAAAACCACCAAGTAACAGAAATAAATATTATCATAAGTCCACTTATTAATTATACATAAAAATTATTAAATTTAAATTTAAATATTTAAAAATTGTTATAAGTAAATGAAATTCAAATTTAATTTAAAAACATAATAAACATATAAATCTTATATAATTAAAGATTTTAAATGTATCATTATATTTTCCTTTTTTTAGTCATTTAATTCTTATTTTAAACAAATAAGGATAGTTAAACTCTAATGCAAGTAAGAAATAACAAATTATGAGATTTAACAAGTTAAGAAGTTAACTACAACCTATAAAATTATAAGCTACAAAAAATATTTAATAAACAATAAAGAAGATAACAAAATATATAAAAAATAAAGAGAAAAAAATTGAGAAAGAAGGATGGGTACAAAAAAATTATACAAAAATTTAAAACATGAAATAAGGAGATGAATTCAATGAAAGATATATAAAAAGAAAAATTTTAAATTTTAAATTTTCAAAAGTTACAAAAATAAAAAAAATCAAATTATGAAATTCAATAAGTTAATAAGTTAAATCCAACCTATAAAATCATAAAACACAAAAGAATATTTATAAACTATCGAAAACATGAAATAATGAGATGAATTCAATGAAAGATATATAAAAAGGAAACTTCAAAATGGTAAATTGTGAAAAGTGAAAAAGTATTCATTAATGCAAGTGAAGAAAAAATCAAGTTATGAAATTTAATAAGTTAACTCCAACCTATAATATCATGTGACACAAAAGAATATTTAAAAAGCTATCGAGAATATAACAAATTATATAAAAAATAGAGAGAAGAAGAAAAAAATAGAGAAAAAGAATAATGGATACTAAAAAATTTACAAAATTTTAAAACATGAAAAAAATATGGATTCAATGATATATATATAAAACCTCCAAATGGTAAATTGAGAAAAAAATAAAAATTATTAGAATATTAAAATTTATACGAATTAAAAGATTATGAAGATTGAAAAATAAATAAATATTTGTAAAATAATGTATGAAATAGATTACAATTATCATCAAAAACAAATGTACAGAATAAAAATTTATACAACAAAAGAGAAAATCGATACTCAAAATAAAATCTAAAAACATATTATTTAAAACTTAAATTAAAATAAGACTTGTGCATAGCACAGGATCTCTCTTAGTTGAAATAACGTATTAACCTCCTATTCACAACTTCTTAATTTATTACCTAAATAAATATAAATTATATAAATTCTTGCAATGTTTATAATTTATTTTATTACTTTATCACAATTGTACTGATTAAAAGATGGATAATTTAAAAAGGTTTTCGATTGTTATATATGTTATGTATGCGACACATATAGCTTTCTAGTTTTTATAATGCATCTTAGAGTTTTTTTTTTTTGAAAAGAACTTTTACATGTTTATTAATTATATTTTAAAACACAGATTAAAATAAACAAGACATTAGCTAAAATAAATAACGCACTAAAATTACTTATTAATATAAATAGATAATGCACCAAATTCTTTAATAACTAAAATAAATAGCGCGCCAAATTATTTATTAACAAAAATAAATAGCGCACCAAATTTTGAAAATATAAATTATTGACCTTGACCTTATAAGTTTTCAATTTATTACCAAAAGCATAAGGTCAATTTTGTTTTTATCTTTAATGGTATATTGTAAAATTGAAAATTTTGATATAAATACATGGACAATATTAAGAAAAAAAAATCATTGAATCAAAAAATATGGAAACCATGAATCTTAACACTTTCTCCCTCTCATCCACATAAGATTCATGTCTTTTTTTCTTACATCTTGATCAATCCTTTAATAAGTGTGCTAAATATTTGATCTCCCATGGTGAAATTTTATTAATGCAATTCTTAGATTTAATAAAGTTTCACATGGGAGATCGAGTAGTTAGCATATTCTTCAAAAGTCTCCAATACTCATTCTGTTTCATTTTATTTGTCTTTATAGTTTATTTCACGCATATTAAGAAAATATACTACTCTCTTCGTTTCGTTTTAGTTGTCGTCCTAGGCTTATATTTTTGTTTAAAAATACTTGTCATTTTCGGTTTTCAATGTAAATTTTATGATTAATAACCTAATTTAACCTCAGATCTAATGAAGAATATTAATAATCAACTTGCTTTTTAAGGGTATAATAAAAATTTTAATATGTTTTTTTAATATGCGTGAAATAACTTAGAACGACAACTAAAACGAAACACATGGAGTAAAAGTTCTATTATACCCTTAGAAAGTATGTTGACTATTAGTATTCTTCATTAGATCTGAGGGTAAATTAGCTATTTAATTCTAAAATTTATATTAAAAACCGAAAAACGACAAGTATTTTGAAATAAGAAAATAAGTCTGACAACTAAAACGAAACAGAGGGAGTAAGATTTTTTCAAAAACAAATATTCCATTCAGGTTATGAAATAAATAAAGCATATTATTTAATAAACTATAGATTTCTTTGTAAAATCTTATATCTTCTAATTTTTTGAATGAATTAGGTTCAACATACGAAGCTCTGGATTCTTACATTATGCTACTAAAAAAATGGAGGGTTAAAAATTGAGTAATTGCAATCCATAGCCTCAAATAATCTAACAATTAACCGATCAAAAAGCAAACATTCTGACAATAACTATTCATAACGCAAAGACAGTTTTTCCCTACATATTTCTTTCTCTTCATTCTACCATAAGTGAAGAACGTGAAAGAAGAAAATAAAAAAAAAAGGAAAGAGAAAGGAAGAAGAAAAAAAGAAGAAGAAGAGAAATGGTGATGCCGGCGATGAAGGTAGGTGGTGAATCTGGTGATGGTTGCGGTCATGGTGACAAACGGTGATGCCTGACAATAGTAATGTTGGCAGCGATAACAGTGATAACGACGGTTGTGACGATGATGACGACGGTGACCGCAACGTATGGCGATGGCGGCGACGGTAATACTGTTGGATGACGGTAACAATAACGTTAGCGGTATTGCTCGTGATTGTTATTTAATGATATTCGTGTATTTTTCATCATTTTAACCTTTGTTTTTGTTATTTTTGATCTCACTTTTGATCATGTTTCAGTCATTTTAGTGTTTTTGAGTCTTGTTTGCATCATCTAGTGTCATTTTAGAGTCCTAGGCCATTTTGTTGCATTTGCATTGTATTTTGTATGTTTTCAGGGTACTATGGAGTTGTGGGGAGCAATGAGACTTGACTGGAAGGCAAGGAATCAAGGAGAAGCAAAAGGAAAACTAAAATGCAGCCCGCCGGTTTGAAGCACCCGCCGGCCTGCACAAATTTCTCCAAGTCGGCCTTCTCTCGCAGAAATGCGCCAGTTTGAGACACCCGTCAGGCTAACAAATGTCTCCAGTTCCGCCTTCTCTCGCAGAAAAGCACCAGTTTGAAGAACCCGCCGGCCTGTTCGAAGTGCTCCAGGTCGGCCTTCTCTCGCAGAAACGCTCCTGCTTGCAACATCCGCCAGACCAACAGATGCTCCAAACCGGCCATTGCAGTTTTTACCCTATTTTGACCTGAATCTGACCCGATTTGTTACGGGTCGACCCGGTTTGTTTTACCAGCTATAAATACAAATTTAACCAAGAAAACCCTGAGGGATCTTATGTTTTCATTATCTCTTGCCTCCTAAAACGAAAATCACTCTTTTTATGCTTTGTATTTGATCTTTTATCTTATTTTCTTAATTTTTTCTTAATTATGTCTTCTATTATATTTACGTTTGCTTTTAGCATGATTAGTCTTTTATTCTATCGTGGGCTTAGTAGATTAAGGTGATTGATGGATGATTAATGATGCTTAGAATTAGATTCTTGTGATTTCCTATGTTTAGAGAGGTGCTTAATGCTAAGTATAGACCTGAACAGTCATACTTTAGATCATGGATATTTTGCGCCCAAAAAGTATTCGATGAAATGTCTAGGCCACCTCTAAACATGTTTTTCATACTTAGCCAATTGACACTTGATGATTAAGGTGAATTGTTGACTTGGTGGGCACTTGTTTAATGATTATTGATCTCTTAGTTGCAATCAGAAGATTAGCCTAATTAAGTGATTTGATAAATGGGTTAGTATCAATGAAATAAACTAATCTATTTTGTGGGATCCATGTCTTGGAATTGATCTTGATTAAATGTTCTAGCATCATTAGTTGTTTTGTTAATCATCCCTTATCAATTACTTTGCCCATGATCCATATTCCATCTTGTTAAATCAATCTTGTTTGTTTGCATTTTAAGTTGACTTTTGCTTTAACCGTTTATTTGTGTTTGTTTAAGATCAGTTGCTTAGCTATCTTGTGTTGTTTATGCACTCGCATTTAGTCTTTTTCATTTAATTTGCTTAGTCAAGTCGAAAACCTCAAAAATAATCTTAGCTTAGCTTAGTAAGTTTCTTTTATTTTTAGTGTGCTATTCTAATTTCCCTGTAGATTCGATCCTAAAGTGGTACATCGACATATCATACGATTGTGGTAGTGTGTACATTAGATTTTAACCGGTGTGCATCAACAAGCGAACATCAGTTATCGAAATAATTTCGCATAACTTGTAAAGTTAACAAAGTTAGTTAATCAAGACTCATATTTTTCATGAAATGATAACAAGGCTAGCACGATGGTTATCACGATAACAAAGTTAACTCGATAATTTTATTTTTTATTATATGATAACTGAATTAACTCGATATTTTTATAATATGCTAAATGAGCGTTATATTAGTTAGCATAGTAATCAAATAGTTATCACAATACCATATTAGTTAGCTTGGTACTCGAATAGTTATCCACTAAACCGCATAAAAATGTTTATAAAGGCAAAAAGGTCACAAATTTCGTGTGTAATGTGTACCGATCGGATTTTAATTCATTACACTCCCTATTCTTTATTTCAGTATCATTTGAGGTTATAAGTTAAAATCACCTTAAAAATTCTACAGTTATTCAGCTCGAGTAATTGTTTTTTGGTTCAAATTAGGTTCATGTTTTAAATACTTACACAGATATTTCTACATTTTTGCCATGTTAAATCAATAAAATAAAATAAGATGACCAAGAAAAAAATCATAGTTAATCGATAAATAATTTGAAGTGATGCTTATCGAGCTCAAAAGAACACATGTTCATCCCAATAGATGAACTTCTTATACTCGACAGTTATTTTCGAGTACGTAATTTGTTTTTGCAAAAAAATAATTTTAAGTATCTGAAAGATCAGAAATCCAACTTAAACAAATTGAATTAAATTTGAAAGGTTCAGTTTCGTGGGTTTAATTTATTATTACATTCATGTTTTTATTTGGAAATGTTAATTTTCAAAATCACTAGTAGTGAATGGGTTAACTCGTGACCATTATATATTATTATTCACTAAAATATTATTATAAAAAATAATCAATGAACTATATCAACTGGAATAACATATTAACCACATATTCATAACTTTTTGACCTCGCATTAACCTCATATTCATAACTCTCAATGGATGGATAAATCTCTTACACTCGCCGGTTATTTTCGAGTAGGTGATATTTTTTGCGAAAAACAAATTTACTTATATGAAATATGCGAAATCTAACTCAAAAACTTGATTTAAATTTTGAAATGTTAAATTTCATGGGTCTATCATATTATTTTAGATTCAAGTCTAAATCAATTAGTAATGATGAACTCGCGTTTATTATATATTAGTAATTACTAGTCACTCAAAAAATTATTATAAAAAATAATCAAATAACATATAATGTGTTTGTAGTTTCTTTCATTACTTTATCAAAACTGTATTGATACAAAGAAAGGACGATTTTAAAACTGTTATATATGTTAGTTACGTATGCCACACGAAATAACTTACCAATAAGTAACGTGGAATATTAACAAATAATAAAACTTCAAAATTTTATAAATGCAAAAATCAAAAACAAAACAAAATGACTAGAGATTTAATAAAGTTTGATGCTAAATATTGGGTATAAAGTTTGATGCTAAATATTGGGTATAAACAAAATGACTAGAGATTTAATAAAGTTTGATGCTAAACAAAAACAAAACAAAATTTTATAAATGCTAAATATTTGATATCCCATGGTGAAATTTTATTAATGCAATTCCTAGATTTAATAAAGTTTCACATGGGAGATCCAGCAGTTAGCATATTCTTCAAAAGTTCTCCAATACTCACTATGTTTCGTTTTAGTTGTTGTTATAGGTTATTTCACGCATATTAAGAAAATATATTACTCCCTCCGTTATAGTTTTAATTGTCGTTTTAAGTTTATTTTTGTTTCAAAATATTTGTCGTTTTTAGTTTTCAACGTAAAATTTATGATTAAATATCTAATTTAACCTCAAATCTAATGAAGAATACTAATAGTCAACTTGCTTTTTATGGGTATAATTGAACTTTTAATATTTTTTTTTTAATATGCGTAAAATAACTAAAACGAAACACAAAGAATAAAAGTTCTTCACTCATGGCAATCCAATGGAAAATGATCAAGTCTTCTTTGAAGGAGATTGCTTGATTTTGGTGGATCTATTTCAAATGATTCTAAAGACATTAGTGTTTCAAATTTAATATATGATATTGGAGTTTGGTTGTCAAAATTTAAGCAGATTGATGTTAGTCATGCAAAACGGATTGTGATGAAGCAGTACATTTGTTTGTTAGCTAAGAAAAGTCCACCGTATACAATTTTATTTTTGGAATGTTAGACACATTTTAATTTTTATTGAAAATTGGATAATGCTTATCCATCAAATATTTTTAATAGTTTTTTTGTCCTTAAGAAATACTCACCGCCTTAAACTCTCTATATAAAGAGATGTTGTAATGTTGAAAAGATATAACAACACACGTACAGAACAACGATCTCTCTCTCTACACTTTCCTCACTTCTATCTCTCCTCTCTACATATTATAATATTTCATTTAGTATAATAATTAATTGATAACACGTTATCAGCATGAACGTCTCTTGATCTGTATGTATACCAGATCTGTCTATATACTAGTAAGGTAAGATTTATTTATGTGCAGATTATTTTAAATTTTATTATTTACGGGAAGATAAGCTCTGCCTTCCCCGTTTATTTGTTATGCCGGGATGGTAAGGCTATGGCTCCTCCGAGCCGATCGTTATGGCATGCTATGCCTTCACGATCGAAATGATCAATGGTAGACTATGTCTCCTCGGATCATATTTGTGGAGTGAGAGATTAAAACCCCATCCTTACTTATTTATTTGTTGAGTGGGAGATTAAAATCCCCACCATTGTTTATTTATTTATTTATTGAGTGGGTGATTAAAATCCCCATCTTTGTTCATTTATTATGAAAGGCTCTCTCCTCATATGGATTTAATTATTGTCTTTTAATATACCGTTGCTCTGCCCAAATTTTTATAAATAATTTTTTTATTAAATTAAATGGGTTAAGTTTTGTTATTCACTAATAATGTCAAATTTGACAAAGCTCGAGATCGCCGTCCTTGACTTGTGTGGAAATAATTATATGTTATGGGCGGTAGGTGCAAATTTGCATCTAAAGAGAAATGATCTCTTGAACACTATCGATAAATCAAAAACGAAATCGGATGAGGCTAAAGCAAAAGCCATGATCTTTTTACGCCGCCATATCTATGATGGTTTATAAGAGGAATCCATCACGAGTCAAGATCCTGAAGATCTTGGAAAATGAATGGTTAAATCTCCAAGTGTGAGAATTCACCCAAAGCTCGGAGTTGAAATAAATCCTCCTGGTAGCTTAACAGTATAATGAACTCGTGATGATGAACCATCCGTCTCGTCCAACTAGGTTAAGTCCATTCCTATGAGAGAATGTTGAGTTATCCACTTAAAGTAAGTGTGATGGACGAATCCAATAAAAAAAAGGGATGATGGTTAAGACGTAAAAAGGCAAGGTGAAAGCGCTTGCTACAGATGTGGCATGTAAGATTATTGGGTACACACGTGTCGTACGCCAAAACATTTAGCCGATCTGTATGTCAAATTTAAAAAGACCAAATGAAAAGGATGCAGAGACCAACTTCATCTGGGATGAAGCTGGGACTTCCTTTAATGACTTAAGTGATGATACTCATCCTGATTTCTTTGTTGATCCCTAAGAATCAACAAAATCAAAGAAACTTAAGTCGATAATTATGTCTTTGTAAAGAAGATCTGAATAACAAAACTTGATCTGGTTTATAGTATATATGGTAAACAAAGTATATGATAAAATTTTGTTTATCAAAAGGTTTTTGATGTAATCTATTAATTTTATTATAAGTCAATGTTTTTGGTTAATACATCTTTTATAACTATTGTGACGGAGAAGATGTCACAAATTTGAGATTCAGGAAGGAGATACATAATATTTAAAAAATAAAAAGTGTTTCTCCTGAATCAATAAAGGGCTCTGCCGGAAGCGTGAGTACCATATCTGGTAATGCAAATATTATATTGGGCTCTAAAAAGCCTATTTGTCAAGGAGAATAAAGTTTGAAGTATACGATATACAATATCTCCCCAGGTCTTAGAGAGACCATGAGTAAAAATGACATTAAATATATTTGCATTACATAGAAAAGAAAATATGAATTTAAGTTATCTTCCGGATTTTATTGCACAAAGATAATCATGGTTGAATCACATGTTGCGGTAAACCAGAAGTTTATCAGCATATTTTTAAGTGTTGCATGAAAGGTTAGGCCACCATGGTTCAATCATGTTGAAAAGGATTGTGCAAAATTCGAATGGCCACCCATTGAAAAACCAGAAGATTTTTCAATCAGGGGAGTTTTCATGTGAGACATGTTCTCAAGAAAAACTCATAAGTAGGCACTCACCAGAAAAAAAATTGGGAATGAATCTCTTGTATTTCTAAAGAGAATACATGATAATATATATGGATCAATCCATCCACCGTGCGAGCCGTTTAATGATATTGACTATATGGTCACATGTGTGTCTATTGACAACACATAATACGGTTTTCGCAAGTCATTACCCAAATAATCAGAAAATCACACAAAATAAAATATCCTGAAGATATTTATAAAAGGTTTCAGAAGAACCGTGTGAAAATAAGCATCCGGAAGATATACATGCAGAGTTCCAGAAGAACCGCATGATAATGTTCGTCCAGAAGACGAATATAATCTGTTTTATATTATACTTTTTTCTTATATAAAAAAAAATATTATTTTTAAAAATTATCGGTTATGCCTTCTAAATTATTTTTATGAATTTCTTAAATGATTTGATATAATAAATATGTGAGTTCCAGAAGAACTACATAAGAGTGAATGAGAAGTTTAGAAGAGCTAAAGGCTCTAGAAGAGCGAAATGCTCCAGAAAAGTAAAATGCTATAAATGAAATAAAAGCTCCAGAAGAGCAAAACTTCTCAAAAATCAAAACGTTCCAATAGAGCGAGTGCTCCAGAAGAGCGTATCATGGAGACATGCATAAAGATGGCAAAAGTTATATCTGATAGTAAACCTGAAGTTTACTAATATGTAGCCATCTCGGCTCAGTAATGATATCAAATATTATGTGAAAAAACCAGAAATTTTTCACACTTAGCATGTCTTCAAGAAAATATGAAAATGAGACCATCATGAGAGATCACCATATTTGGTTGAACAAGTTCATTATATATGATGGTTTGATTTCTTTAAGCAGACCCCAAATCATTCCACATCAAAAGGATTTGAAGCATAATACTTGACCCAAGATGGGTGATTAGATGTGTTATTGGTCCTAATGTGGAATTAAATTCGAGATGGATGGACATGAAATGTCATCATCTCGAGGGGGAGAATTAAAGAATCCCAATAAGTGGAACATCCTGAAGATTATGGTCACACTCAAAATGAATTTTGGGAAAATATTATCTTCATGATCGGGTATAAAACATGCAGTCGTGCATGTAGTAATGAGATACAATCCCAGAAGGATTAAAAAAATCTCAGAAGAAAATATATAATAGAGATGAATCTCTATTAAAATAAATTAAGTCATCAATGAGAGATGTGCTTATTGTAAGATTTGCAAAGAATAAATTTCTCATGGAAATTTGTTGAATAATTTGTATCCTTGAACATGTTAATGTGAACCTGAAGTTCAAAAGTTCAAAGGATCATTATTCAAAACAAAATGCAAATCAAATGCGAGAAGCCTTTATAAAAGGTTGCTGGATGAGATTTTTTAAAATGAATTATCATGAAAGTTATGGATCCTCGCTGATTTTGAACATGAAGTTCAAAAGATAATTCATTCACAGAATGTCTTAGATTGACTGCCAGACATGTGTAAATCTCATATTCCAGCTGATAATGCTCCAATGAGAATATGTGTCCCTGAAGGAAAGTTTATTAATAGTAAGTCTATGGCACGTCAGAAACGTGATAGACTACATTGGTTCCAAAGATTATAAATCCTCGAAAAGAAAAGGAGCATATATATAATTTTTGAAAAGAGGATGAATCTCCAGAAGAGACCGTTGACATGGATAATAATATAATCAGGTACCTGAATGTTATCAATGATATTGATAAAGAGATCTCGGTTAACCATGTCATTATGGAAAAGGATGGAACCAAAGACAAAAATGTCGACAAGAAATAAGATAGTGCGTGGTATGATTAACATAAATGAGGATCATGAATCTACCTCTGTGAATGAGAGTAGAAAGAAAATGTATTGGCCAAAGAGTGAAAGAGACACTCAAGTCTATATTAAACTCGTTAGAAAAAACGAGAAAATTTTGGACCAGTAGTCCAAGCATCAAAAGAGTAAATATTTTTCCAGAAAAACGACCTTACGATATGTAAAGCGGCTTGCTTCATAAGGTCATTGGAAAAATATGATATTATGATTGATGCAATTTGATATGTCTGGCAGTCCATGAATGATTTGAGTTGTGTCTCAAAGACATAATCCCTGAAGGATTAATGATATCGAAATAATATTCCCGGGAAGACTATTTGATCGAATCAAAGAATGATTGATCATCATAACTCCTGAAGAGTTATTAAAATCCGTATAATATTTTGGAATTAAAGACTTTTGAAGGACAAAATTGTCCTCAGTTATTCCAAAATTAAAACATCTAATGAATGAGATGTTATCTTGAATTTTCCTGGAAGGATATTACTTTAAAGCATTTATAAAGAAAATGCTAATTGTTTCTAAATACCTTATATGAGCCATATCGATGAGCTTATATATCTTGCAAATTTTACTTGACCAGTATAGCTTTTGCTACTATTATATTTGCAAGATTCAGCTCATCTCCTATTTACATACATTGGAACGGAATAAAGCATATATTCCGTTGTCTCAAAGGTATGATGTTTTGGCTATTATTATTCTTGAAATCTCGAGATTGGTCTGGTTAGTTTTGCAGATTCAAGATATGTATCAGACCCGCATAAGGTTCGATCGCAAATTGGATATGTTTTCACATTTGGTGGAACTGCGATCTCTTGGCAATCCGAGAAGCAAATTTTGATTGCCATTTCTTCAAATTTTGTGGAAATTATTACGCTTCATGAAGCATGCAGAGAATGTGTATGGCTCAGATCCATAGCTCATCATATACAAGAAGCAAGCAGAATAATCCCGAATAAATAACCAACAAAGGTGTTTGAAGACGATACTGCTTGTGTCGCTCCAATTAAAGAAGGTTATATCAAGAGCGACCGAACGAAGCATATCCCTCTAAGATTTTTCTCCTACACACGAGAGCTCGAGAAAAATCAAGAAGTGGACATTCAATATGTTCGTTCATGTGACAATGCAGCTGATCTATTTACAAAGGCGCTTCCTACAACAACGTCCAGAAAGCACGTTCAAAGTATTGGGATGCGTCATTTAAGAGATCTTTGAAGAGAAGGTGATATCCATCATTTCCAGGGGGAAATTGTGTCACTGTACTCTTTTTCCCTTGTCATGGTTTTTATCCCATTAAGTTTTTCCATGATAAGGTTTTTAATGAGGCAGTATATAACTTCTTACTGATGGATAATCAAGGGGGAGTATTGAAAATTGGATAATGCTTATCCATCAAATATTTTTAATAGTTTATTTGTCCTTAAGAAATACTCACCGCCTTAAACTCTCTATATAAAGAGATGTTGTAATGTTGAAAAGATATAACAACACACGTACAGAACAACGATCTCTCTCTCTACACTTTCCTCACTTCTATCTCTCCTCTCTACATATTATAATAATATTTTATTTAGTATAATAATTAATTCATAACAATTTTTTATTTGTTTTAAAATGTCGATATTTCAATATTAGGGAATCTCATTTAATTATTATTAGGTGGTTTAGTTCATTTAAAATGTTTTTAATAAAATCAATTCCTAAAATTTAATAATATATAGAGTTGGAAAAATTCTATTTTATAATTTCACTTTATTTGAAATCAAAATTAATATTTTTACAAATAAAAAACAATTTTTATGAGCAAGATATATTGTTTATATCTTATTTTCTAATATTTTTTATATTATATGATAAAAAACATATGTATACTTTGTTGCGTTGTTGTGTTTGTCAAAATATGATGCATAATTCTCTTGCTTTTGGTGTAAATTGACAGAATTAAATTAATGAAAATCAAAATTTGCACAAAAAAGGGAACAAGGCATCAAAACCAAATGATCCTTGTTTTATATCAAACAAACAATTATTAGGTTTTTTTAAGTGTCTTTTTGTTATCTATATTGTGATTTTGTCAAATGTTTAATATCTCTGATCTGCGATGTATATTGGAGCATAAAAATCTTTCACATGAGAGCTCAAACCATCTTTTTTTGATGTAATATTTGCATAGACATGTATGTGATTAGATGATATATTATGCTTTTTACCCGTTTTGGACCATGATATAAGTGTTTTTATAGAGTCTTTTGGTTGTTTTAGAGTCATATTAGAGTCTTTACAGGTTGAACTACATTTGGAGCATAATTGGAGAATTTAGAGCATTCTGGAGGATTGTAGAAGAAGCTGTTGAAGAGATGAAGTCAAGAGTGAAGTCAGATGAACAGTGTCGATCGACACCATTCAAGCCAAGCCAAAACGCGACTTTTACAGATTTTGAAGAAAAAAAAATTGCTTTCCTTATTTCCAAAAGCGTCCCAGCTCGTGTTTTAACCTATAAATATAGTTTTTCAGCCATTGTTTAGGCAACACACAATATTTTAGAGAGAGATTTTAGAGAGCTTTTGGGGAGATAGATCATATACTCTGTTCTTAAGAGATTTTGAACCCCTTTATTTCTTCTATTGATTTCTTTTATGCTTTCTATTCAAATAATGATTTATGTTTCATTGATCATGTCTGAGTAGTTTGCTTGTTAGGTTTAGGGTTTTTCAAAGGTGATTGATGAATTGTTAGGTCGAATTGAATCGTTAGGATAAAATCACTAGAGTTCTTCATCTGGATTTGTGATTAATGCTTATTCTAGCTTCATGACCTAGAATCTGATCTTAGGTTAATTAATAGATGAGAGAGTATTATTTATTGCCTGAACTAATGTTAGATGAGCAAAATACATATTCACAAAGAGATTTGGTTTAGAGATTTTGTGAACAATCAAACCTGAACTTTAATGCTTGTTTGAATTGTTAGAATTTGCAAAGAGATTTGGGATTCTAGGGTTTAGACATAGATAATCTGATGCAGCGCATCTTAGGAAAGTCAAGGATCAAGTTCGAACACTTCGAAGAAGCTTTTACGTGTTCGACAATTTACGTGTTATTTCCTTTTTATTTTAGATTAGTGAATTTTCCTTTTATTTTAGGGGATAATTATAAATCCTTTTCATATTAGGTTTGGTTTCCAATACCTATAAATAGGACTCTCGAGGGTTTTTGTAAGTTAGACTTGATTTGGTTAATTTTATAAACAGAGCTTTTTAAGCACTAAGAGGAGTACTCTTAACCCTATTGTCTTATCGATTTCAATCGCATAAGTCAAGATCTGAGTTTAATACGAGTTCTCCTGGAGTTCTTGTGCTAACCTCGTTATTTAGCTTCCGCTACTCTATCAGTTGGTATCAGATTCAAGCCGTTCCTGTGTGTGTCGTTGTTTTCGAGATGCCTCCGAAACAAAACACAAACAAGACGACGGGTGAAAATCAAGACACCGTAGCTGAATGGGCGACAATGCGTACTGCAATCCTAGCGATGCAGGAGAACATCCAAGCCACGATGCACACGTCTATACAAGCGCTGGGGCAAACGTTGGCGACTCGTTTAGGCGAGATTCTACAACCTCACATGAACAATCCTGCGCTCGGCGTGACCCCCCTTATGATCCCCATAACGACGGCGAGGATGAAGAAGATGCGAATCACCGTAGGGTTCGTCGCCATGGCCAACTCGTTCGTAATCAGGGTGATGATCGCGACAATATGTGGGAAAATAGTTTCCGAGTCGATATTCTGGAGTTTCAAGGAGGAATTAGAGGCGACGATCTTCTTGATTGGTTAGTCTCTGTGGAAGAAATCTTGGACTTTAAACAAGTTCCGGATGATCGGCGTGTTCCACTGGTGGCAATGCGGTTTCGCGGCCATGTCGCTTCATGGTGGAAGCAACTTAAGTCCACGCGCACGCGAACCGGAAAAGAGCCGATTCATTCCTGGGAGAAATTAAAAAAACACTTACGCAAGACCTTCTTGCCTCATAATTACGATCGTACCATGTACACGGGTTTGCAGAATTTGAAGCAAGGAAGCCGTAGCGTTGAGGATTATGCCGAAGAATTTTCATTACTGTTGACGCGTAATGAGCTCTACGACAGTGAAATACAGCTTGTCTCGCGCTTCATCGGTGGCCTCCGTCCCCAACTACAACTCGCGTTGGCTCAATTCAACCCAACGTCTATAGCACAAGCACATCGGCGTGCATCCACGTTTGAGCAGCAACATCGAACGTCTGTTTGGAATGGTCCAGCAATACGCAATCACAACCCGGACCAGACTGGCGGCAACCCGTCGATCCATGCGAAGGATTCTGAGAGCTCCACCACTCGTACGGCCCTGCAAACAGACGACCAGAATCTTCGACGCTCCCCCGTCCTAACGCGTTAAAGTGCTATTCGTGTGGGGAACCAGGGCATCGACAGACGGCTTGTCCTCATCAAACACGCCGTGGTTTGCTTGTCGAGGACATCACAGAAGAGGAAGACCACGTTTACGACTCGCACGAAGATGACGACAATGATGGTGTGAACAACATCATTCACACAACGGGGGACACGGGACACATGCTTGTGCTTCGTCGTTCTTGCCTTACGCCGAGACTTGTAGACAATCACTGGTTACGTACAAATATTTTTCGGTCTACATGTACGATTCGGGGAAGGATTTGTAGTTTCATCATTGACTCGGGGAGTTGTCGCAACGTAATCGCAGAAGATGCGGTCGATAATCTAGGCATTCCGCGTGAGGAGCATCCCGCACCATACACGCTTGGATGGCTTCAAGAAGGTGTCAGCGTTCGCATAACACAGCGCGCTCTTGTCCCTTTTTCCATTGGTCCCCATTACCGTGATAGGACTTATTGTGATATCGCACCAATGGACATTAGCCACTTGTTATTGGGACGTCCGTGGGAGTTCGACCGTAAAATTATTCATGATGGAGTCAAAAATACGTACAGTTTCATATGGGAAACTCATCAAATTGTCCTTGTACCATCGCGAGAGACTGCGTTACCCGCTCCGCCTTCACCTCCCACAACACAATCTGCTTCTTTTCCTCACAAGCGAGATCAGCAATCTACATTGTTGTGTTCTTACTCGGCGTTCCTGTCTGAGTTTCGACGGGAGGGTTTCGCAATTGCATTGGTCCCGGCTCACTCTCATCACGAGCTCTCTCTTACTACCGTGTTGGAGCTTACGCATGTCCTCACAGAATTTGATGATGTCTTTCCCAAAGAACTACCTGAGGGTTTACCACCTCTTCGGGACATTCAACATCAGATCGATCTAGATCCAGGCACAACATTACCGAACAGACCGCATTATCGCATGAGCCCGACGGAACATGAGGAACTTCGTCGCCAGGTCGAGGAGTTATTGCGAAAGGGATATATTGGGGAAAGTCTGAGCCCGTGCGCTGTCCCAGCTCTGCTTATTCCTAAGAAAGACGGAACCTGGGGAATGTGTGTCGACAGTCGCGCAATCAATAAGATAACGGTGCGTTATCGTTTTCCCATACCTCGACTTGATGATTTGTTGGATCAAATAGGGTCTGCAGCGATTTTTTCGAAGATAGACCTTAAGAGCGGCTATCATCAGATTCGAATCCGTCCTGGTGATGAATGGAAGACAGCATTTAAAACGCGCGAGGGGTTGTTTGAATGGCTTGTCATGCCCTTTGGGTTATCTAATGCCCCGAGTACTTTTATGCGGATCATGAATCAAGCTCTACGACCTTTCATCGGCAAGTTTGTTGTTGTGTATTTCGACGACATTTTGATTTTTAGCACCTCTTTGGCGGATCATTTGAAACATCTTCGCGACGTTTTACTTATTCTCCGCGCAGAGAAGCTTTTTGCGGCCAAGTACAAGTGTGAGTTTGGCGTTTCTGAGGTTCTTTTTCTCGGCTACGTGGTGTCTGATAAAGGATTATCGGTGGATAGCTCGAAGATTGAGGCTGTACGCTCCTGGCCTATTCCGCGCACAGTGACTGAGCTCCGTAGCTTTCATGAATTGGCTTCTTTCTATCGCCGTTTTGTACACCACTTTAGCAGTATTATGGCTCCCATCACGAGTTGCATGAAAGATGGGAAATTCGAGTGGACACAAGACGCTACAGAGGCATTTTAGCTGATCAAAGACAAGCTCACTTCGGCACCTATCTTGGTCCTTCTTGATTTTAGTTTGCCGTTCGAGCTCCATAGTGATGCGTCTAAACTTGGGATTGGTGCAGTGCTTAGTCAGAATCGTCGTCCAGTGGCATTTTATAGTGAGAAATTGGTTCGAGCTCGTTCACGCTACAGTAGCTATGATGTCGAGTTTTATGTTGTTGTTCAGGCCATTAAACATTGGCGTCACTATTTGGTGCATCGCGAGTTTATTCTCTTCACAGATCATGATGCATTACGACATCTCGATAGTCAGGCAAAGGTTTCGTCACGACATGCTTCTTGGATTGCGTATTTACAGCAATTCACTTTTTCCATCCGCCATCTTTCCGGCAAAACGAACCGGGTGGCTGATGCTCTGAGTCGCCGGCATAATCTATTAACAACGATGCACGCTTCAGTGTCGGGCTTTGCTTCGTTCGCTGATCTTTACCCTATGGATGCGTTTTTTGGACGTATTTTTCGCGATGCCGAACAAGGTCTTGGTTCAAATTACACGTTACAAGATGGATTTCTTTTCAGGGGACTGCGCCTTTGTGTTCCAGACTTCAGTCTCCGTCTTCAGATCATCTGTGAACTCCATCAGGAGGGCCACGTTTTGTGGAACGTTGTCGTGTATGTCAACAAGCAAAGGGACGCGCTTCTAATGCAGGTTTATACCTCCCTCTTCCCATACCTACTCAACCTTGGACAGATGTTAGCATGGATTTTTTCCTTGGCCTCCCGCGTACTCAACGGGGTCACGACTCTATTTTTGTTGCGGTTGATCGTTTCTCCAAAATGGCTCATTTTATACCATGTAAGAAGACCTCGGATGTCGTCAATGTCGCTGTCTTGTTCTTTCGCGAGATATACCGGCTGCATGGTCTCCCATCATCCATTGTGTCGGATCGTGATACCCGATTCCTTAGCCATTTTTGGCGCTCGCTTTGGAAGTTGTTAGGTACGAGTCTCGATATGAGTTCTGCATATCACCCCCAATCGGATGGGCAAACTGAGGTAACAAATCGGTCCCTTGGTAACCTTTTAAGGTGTCTGGTGGGTGATCACATCAAGGGTTGGGATACTAAACTCTGCCAGGCGGAGTTTGCACACAACCACGCGGTTAATCGTAGTGTCGGATTGTCTCCATTTCGTGTGGCGTATGGCGTGGTTCCTCGCTGTCCTTTGGATTTAACAAAACTACCAGATAAAAAAAGACACCATGGTGAAGCTGTTGATTTTATTGAGGACCTTCAGCTTGTGCACCGTCAGGCCAAGGCCAACCTTGAAGCTGCTACGCTCAAGTACAAGACCGCCGCGGATGTTAAGCGGCGAGAGGTTCTTTTCGCACCGGGTGACCTTGTTTGGGTGATCCTCACTAAGGATCGTTTTCCAATCCGAGAATACAATAAACTCAAGTCTCGCAAGATAGGTCCGGTGGAAGTGTTGGAGCGATATAATCCTAATGCCTACCGTGTCCGTCTTCCTCCACATATGCGTACATCTGACGTCTTCAACGTCAAACACCTTTCCCTTTTTTGTGGCGACAACGACGAGTCTGATTCGAGGCCGAATCCTATCCCACCCGGAGAGACCTGATGCAGCGCATCTTAGGAAAGTCAAGGATCAAGTTCGAACACTTCCAAGAAGCTTTTACGTGTTCGACAATTTACGTGTTATATCCTTTTTATTTTAGATTAGTGAATTTTCCTTTTATTTTAGGGGATAATTATAAATCCTTTTCATATTAGGTTTGGTTTCCAATACCTATAAATATGACTCTCGAGGGTTTTTGTAAGTTAGATTTGGTTAATTTTATAAACAGAGCTTTGTAAGCACTAAGAGGAGTACTCTTGACCCTATTGTCTTATCGATTTCAATCGAATAAGTCAAGATCCGAGTTTAATACGAGTTCTCCTGGAGTTCTTGTGCTAACCTCGTTATTTAGCTTCCGCTACTCTATCATAATCTTCGCAGCGAGAGTTGGTTGATTTTACATTAGTGTTTCGAGTTCAAGAACGAATCTTCATAATTCCTAACATCCTGTCTAGATCTACAATTAGGATTCACCTGAGAATTTCCCTGAACCTAGCGTTTCGTCTCCTGAACTTATACCGTTTTTAAATTACATGCTGTCTTTTACTTTTAAATCTTTCTTTTTAGCTTAATTCGAACCTAGAAAACCATAGTGTAGCTTTCACTTCCCTTGGGATTCGATAACCCTTTATACTTCAATTGCTTTGTTGTGCACTTGCAATATTGATTTATTTGGTTAAAACTTTGACCCTATCAAGTTTTTGGCGCCGTTGCCGGGGAAGGAGATTAGTTACCTACAGATTTCTAGTATTAGAATTTTGTCTAGGTTTTTAATTTTTGTTTTTGGTTACTAATTTTAGTTTCTTATTCTTGTTTTCAGGTGTATGCTTAATCGCAATACCAGGAGCAACAAGGAAAATTAGCTAATCAGACTTGATAACCAGGAGCTAGCACGTTTGGAACGGACAAACAGAAAAATCGCACGAGTGTCGATCGACACCACCATTGGCATCGATCGACACCAGCCGCAGATCACGATGGATCCTATGATTTTAGTCCGAAACGAAGCTAGTCACTTGGTAGATGAAGAGGGGAATAGAAGAAACAATCGTGGACAGAGACTTGATGATAATGGGGCTGTTATCATCGAGCAAGCAATACAAGTCGCACCTGCAGACGTTGGACGTGGAAGAACGCTTGGCGATTACAACATACCATACGAGTTATATGCTAATAGAGCTGCGATCCGTCCTCCTGCATTCCAGAGGAATGACTTCGAGTTGAAGCCTGCTTACTTCACGCTGGTGGCTCAACATCCTTTTCATGGTCTCCCTAATGAGCCTCCCATGGACCACATTGAGATATTTGAGGACCTCGCATCAAGCATCAAGGCTAATGGAGTGTTCTATGATTATCTCTTCTGCAAGCTTTTCCCTTACTCGCTTGCTGGAGATGCATCATATTGGCTGAAGCAGTTGGATCCAGGATCCTTAACCACTTGGGAAGAAACAAAGAATGCATTCCTGTGCAACTTCTTTGATGATGCCAGGTCCGAGGAGCTGAAGACAAAGATCACTACATTCTCCCAAGGACCGACTGAAGCATTCAAGGCTTCTTGGGTGAGATTCAGAGCTTATCAGCGAGACTGCCCACATCACGGTTTCAGCAAGCCGTAGCTTATCAGAATCTTTTACCGAGGGATCGATTGGAGGTACCAAATGGCTTTAGACGCTGCGAGCAATGGCAACTTCAACACCAGATATCCAGACGACGCGATGGTGCTTATAGAGAATTTGACCTCTTGCAACATCACCAAGAATGCATACTTTGAGAGAAGACAACACGCTGGAGTCAATGGAGGAAGCTAAATAGCTGAGGTCAACAGGAAGCTGGACAGCGTACACAATCTCTTGATGGGAAAGAAGCAAGTTCACTTTGCTAATGAGGTGGAGACCTTTCAGCCAGAGTAAGAATAAGTCAATTACATCAATGGTGCTGGATTTCAAGGTCAAAGGTTTGGCAATCAGCAAGGCTATGGTTCTTCTTACCAGGACCCTTTTCAGAACAACAACTTCCAAAGAACCTATGGTTCTTCTTCCTACCAGAATCCTCCTGCACAAGACAATAAGATGGAGTCTATGCTAGAGCAAATTATGGAAGGTCAACAGAAGATGACTGTGCACTTTAATGGGAAGATTGATGCCATGTACATTGATTTGAATGGGAAAATTGAGTCTCTGGGTACTCATGTCAAGCAATTAGATGTTCAAGTTGTCCAAACTGATGGAGCTTTGAAGAGACAAGAGGGGTTTCTTCCTGGAAAGACTGATACAAACCCCAGACATCATATCAATGCTATCATGGTAGGAAGTGCAGAAAATTTCGCGGATCTTGAGAAGTTTGAGGAGCTTGAAGACGAAGATGCTGCAGTTGCAGAGCTAGCGTCGATCGACACCACTGCTGAGTGTCGATCGACACCAGTAGAAATTCCCGACGATTCGAGTTCTGGCGGACCAAATTCGACCAAAGTATCGACACAAGATACTAGTGAAGAACCTACAGATCCTCTTATTTTGGGAAGATCATTCTTGACTTCAGCTGGTGCCATTATTGATATGAGGAAAGGGAAAATAGAGCTTGATTTGGGTGATGTTGTCATGAATTTTGACATGGACAAGTTAAGGGGACCTTCCACCATCAATGGTCAATCTTTTTCAGTAGAGATTTCTATGGATCAAGATCCAATCATGGAACATTCAGATGCCATTACTGCTGGGTTTGACAAGGAGCTGGATTCTAAAGAGCAACTGAACAAGCTGGTTGTTCAAGAGGCATTATATGAGAATTCTGAGAAAGTTGTTGAGCTAGAAGATTGGAGAGGAAACAATCATCTCTTCAGGACTTTGGGCGAAGATGAAGGTCTAATCAATGCCAAGTTGATGGAGGAAGACATTTTCATCATGGAAACAAGGATTGCAGAGCTGAATTGCAGAAAAAGTGCAGAGATCCGAGCTGCAGAGTTGGTGTCGATCAACACCAATACTGGCATCGATCGACACCCTCCGAAGATCACGACACAAGTCGCTTCTACTGCTGCAACCCCATCATCTTTGGTCAAACATATGCCTCCACATCCTTCTGCCCCGAAACCTCGAAGGAAGCAAAGGTATGCATTTCCTGGAATCAATTCCAAACCTCCTGATCCTCTCAATAAGAATACCAAAGGTTCAAAAGATGCTTCACACTTATGCAAGCAACGAGATTTTCGTAGAGGGCTTGGTGTTTTTTTTTATGATTCTGCAGGAAAACGAAGTGTCCCACCCGAACTAAAGTCCCACCCTGCTGCTGTTCCTCACTTCTTTGGTCGCTCTCATGCACCTACTGCCTATACACCACCATGGATGAGAAGACATTCGTCTGGGAAGCATTCAATGCCACCCTCTTATCCACCAGACGTCTGATCCCCGACATAGTCAAGCTAATGACTGAAAACAAGCGCTGAGTGGGAGGCAACCCACTGTTAGGTACGTTTTTCTTTTTGTTTTCATTTTAGTTTTTATAAGTCTTAAGTTTTAGTCAGTTGAAAAAAAGGCGACATTGGACTCAACACAGACCAGTGTCGATCGACACCACTATAGTGTCGATCGACACCATGCGCAGACGAAGGTAAGTCTTCTAACTGGTCTTTTATGTTGTTTCTAATCTTTCTTTTAACCAACTTTGGGCTTCATAACACTGGGGACAGGTTGTTTAAGTCTGGGGGAGGTGATTACTGACTTTGTGTTTTGTTTTGAAAGTCCAAGACCTTTGTTTTATTGAGTCTAAATCAATGAAATTTTAAGTTTTCAGAAGAACTAACCACAGAAGATTGACACTTAAAGGACCATTGCCATAGCGGTTGATTGCAGGTCTTACTAAGTAGAATGCTGCAAGTGGATTCCTGCTTAGAGCTTGGTATTCATTGGACTTGATTCCTCTTTCAGCACTGACAAGATAAGAACACTACAGTCTTTCCTTGATCTTCTCTTGAGAAAAGAAAAGAAAAAGAAAAAAAGAGTCTAAGTTAAAGGAATAGTGCAAAGATCCTCATGAGCATGTCTCCTCACAAGGAACAATATTAGTGAGAGCTCATGAACCTGTCTCCTAACAAGGAACACAAGTAAGAGTAGCACTATTCCAGACTTCAAAAAGAATGAGAAAAGTCAATGAAAAGATCTGCAGAACACCCTGAAAATGGGCAGCAGTTGACTAAGGGAATAGAAAATAGGGAAGCTGTAGAAGGACTATCTTGTTCATGCACTAAGGAAAAGAAAGAATCTGTAAGTTCTTTGGTCAATACTGTTGTCAAAAATTCGAATTGTTAAAGAGCAGAAAGGATCTGGACTTGATTTGGGAGATTGCTAAACTTGTGGTAAGTACACTGAAATACTACCTAAGGTTGGCTCAATGGTAAGTGGATTCAAAAAAGTGTTGGTTCGATGTGGCGTTCTGAAGGTTAGCTGGATATTTCGGTTTTCAAACCTCGACTCTATACTTGGTTTCTGTTTTGCTTGAGGGCAAGCAAAAGCTAAGTCTGGGGGAGTTGATATATTATGGTTTTTACCCGTTTTTGGACTTTGATATAAGTGTTTTTATAGAGTCTTTTGGTTGTTTTAGAGTCCTATTAGAGTCTTTACAGGTTGGACTACGTTTGGAGCATAATTGGAGATTTTGGAGCATTCTGGAGCATTGTGGAAGAAGCTGTTGAAGAGATGAAGTCAAGAGTGAAGTCAGATGAACAGTGTCGATCGACACTGTTCGCTGGTGTCGATCGACACTGTTCACTGGTGTCGATCGACACCATTCGAGCCAAGCCAAAACGCGATTTTTACAGATTTTGAAGAAAAAGGAAATTGCCCAAAAATTCTCCTTATTTCCAAAAGTGCCCCAGCTCGTGTTTTAGCCTATAAATATAGTTTTTCAGCCATTGTTTAGGCAACACACAATATTTTAGAGAGAGATTTTAGAGAGCTTTTGGGGAGATAGATCCTATACTCTGTTCTTGAGAGATTTTGAACCCCTTTATTTCTTCTATTGGTTTCTTTTATGCTTTCTATTCAAATAATGATTTCTGTTTCATTGATCATGTCTGAGTAGTTTGCTTGTTAGGTTTAGGGTTTTTCAAAGGTGATTGATGAATTGTTAGGTCTAATTGAATCGTTAGGATAAAATCATTAGAGTTCTTCATCTGGATTTGTGATTAATGCTTATTCTAGCTTCATGACCTAGAATCTGATATTAGGTTAATTAATAGATGCGAGAGTATTATTAATTGCCTGAACTAATGTTAGATGAGCAAAATACCTATTCGCAAAGAGATTTGGTTTAGGGATTTTGTGAACAATCGAACCTGAACTTTAATGCTTGTTTGAATTGTTAGAATTTGCAAAGAGATTTGGGATTCTAGGGTTTAGACATAGATAATCTTCGCAACGAGAGTTGGTTAATTTTACATTAGTGTTTCGAGTTCAAGAACAGATCTTCATATTTCCTAACATCCTGTCTAGATCTACAATTAGGATTCACCTGAGAATTTCTCTGAACCTAGCGTTTCGTCTCCTGAACTTACACCATTTTTAAATTACCTGCTGTCTTTTACTTTTAAATATTTCTTCTTAGTGTAATTCGAACCTAGAAAACCATAGTGTAGCTTTCACTTCCCTTGGGATTCGATAACCCTTTATACTTCAATTGCTTTGCTGTGCACTTGCAGTATTGATTTATTTGGGTAAAACTTTGACCCTATCATTATACTAAATCAACACTGAAGTCAACGAACCATAACTCAAACACATGCTCAATCTCTTAGCAATTCTTTCTCTTTTTCTTCATCGTGAACTCTCTCTGCGTCTAGTAAAAATTACTTCTTTTTTCTTGCGGTTTAACGGAAAAATGCAATTTTGTAGTTTTGATAGAAAAACGTGATCTTGCAATTTTTTATGGTTTTTAGAGAAAATACGATTTTGTTGTTTTTACAATTTTGAGAGAAAACACGGTTTTGACAAAAAAAAAATACAATTTTATGGTTTTCACCAAAAAATGATATTTTACTGTTTTGACGAAAAATGTAATTTTGCGAATTTGAAGGAAAACTTGATTTTGCTGTTTTGACTATTTTGACGTAAAATGCGATTTTGCGGTTCTGAGAGAAAACACGGTTTTGCATTTTTGGCAGGAAAACAAGATTTTGCGTTTTTGATGAAAAAACCTAGTTTGTTGATTTTGACGGCTTTAAGAGAAACATGGATCTTGCGATTTATAAGAAAAATAGCTATTTTGCAGTTTTGGCTTTTGTGGTTGCTACTGTAAAAAGCAATTTGTGCTTTTGACGATTTTGAGAGAAAATGATGTTTTGCGGTTTTGACCAAAAAACGCAATTTCGTGGTTTTTACTGGTAAAACGCGGTTTTGCGGTTTTGAAAAAGACATGATTTTGTATTTTTGAAGATTTTGAGAGAAAACGCGGTTTTTACTAGAAAACAGAATTTTGCGGTTTAGACGGAAAACACAATTTTGCCATTTTGATAGAAAACGCGATTTTGTGGGTTTGACGGAAAACATAATTTTGCGGTTTTGAGAGAATAGCACAATTTTGTGACTTTAACGATTTTGAGAGAAAACACAATTTTGTGATTTTGACGGGTTTGAGAAACACAATTTTATGGTTTTAACCGAAAATCAGGATTTTTCTGTTTTGACAGAAAAACGTAATTTTGCGGTTTTGACGGAAAAACGTAGTTTTTCGATTTTGATGGAAAAAAAAAATTTACAGTTTTGATGGAAACCGCAATTTTGCGATTTTGACGGAAAACGCAATTTTGTGGTTTTGACGGAAAAATCCAATTTTTTTTATTTTGACGGAATAACGTAATTTTGCGGTTTTGATAGAAAACTCGATTTTGCTGTTTTGACTATTTTTACGTAAAATGTGAATTTGGCGTTCTAAGAGAACAATTATATATTTTTTGCTGGAAAATGAAATTTTGCATTTTGATGGAAAAGCCTTATTTGTTGATTTTACGGGTTTGAGAGAAAAACAATTTGGCGATTTAGACGAAAAAACAAAATTTTGTAGTTTTGACGGAAAATGTGATATTGAGGTTTCTACTGGAAATGGCAGTTTTGCAGTTCCGGCGGTTTTGACAGGAAAAACATGATTTTGTGGTTTTTATTGGCAAAATGCGGGTTTGCGGTTTTGACGGTTTTAAGAGAAGACACGATTTTGCAGTTTTTACGGTTTTGAGAAAAAACCTTATTTTAACTAGAAAACAGTTTTGACAGATACATAATTTTGTCATTTTAACAGAAAATACGATTTTGCGGGTTTGACGAAAAACGCGATTTTACAATTTTAAGAGGATAAAGAAATTTTGTGATTTTGAAAGAAAATGCAATTTTATGATTTTTACGGTTTTGAGAAAAACGCGATTTTGAGGTTTTGACGAAAAATACGATTTTGCAGTTTTGACAGAAAATACAATTGTGCTGTTTTGACTAATTTAACGTAAAATGCGATTTTGCGGTTCCGGAAAATGAGGTTTAGCATTTTTAGCTGGAAAACGTAAATAAAGTCAATGTTTTGGATCTTACATCAAAATTATAAATCGAAATTATAAATCGATAACATATTAAAGTCGTCCAATGAGTATGAAAACAGCAACTGTTTATCTGGACAATCAGTCTTCTTCGACCAATGGATGGTTTGATAGCTGCAACAATTATTTTCACTTTCAGCTGTGAACTTTTTTTTTTTTTGAACATTGACTTTATTTATTTCATTAGTGAGACTGTAAGAAGTTCATAATTTTCTATGTCAAGTCCAACAAAGTCAAAACATTAGGGGATATCCAAATCGTTATCTTGTGAAAAATTATCACTGGACTCAATAAATGGTTGTTGAAGAAGCAATCTTGGCTATATTAAATTTTTTTGTTCAAAGAAGCTCCATCAACTTATGATCTAGCTTTGGATATGATCCCATTCTATACGCTACTAAAACATCTATTGAAATGAACGTTAGCATAAAATAAGAAAACTTTACCGCTTCTTTAATGAACACAGATGAAGCAGCTCCTTTGCATTTGGGATCAGAATCAGGGAACCACTGACAAAACTTAACCCAAGGGTCCAAGAAACGCATCGACTACAAAGTGGAATAACTCGAAACCCACATCACCAACAACCAAATCAACAACAGAAATTCAGGAAACTGGTTTGTAGTGTATGCAAAATACTCATGCTCGTTTAGCGAGTTAAGAATGAGGAGAAACATGTGAACAAAAAATCAGGAGAAAAACCTCGATATCACTATAACGTCCATAATCAGTAATCCATCAAGCCTTTTTCACGGATAAAATGCACAACTATTTTCATATATACACCAGTAATAGACTAGCTAGTAGTAACATCTAGGATCAGATATTCCAATCTCCTGAAGAATTGGATAATTGCAAATATAAACAAGACAATACCTCCTACCCCTAATGTAATAGAGGTTCTGTCTTCTTCGCGGGACCAAATCCTACGACCTCTGAACAGCTTCATCACTGTGGTGGTTCTTGTTTCCTACATTTTTAAAGTTGTCCACCTTGGTGCTGCTGCTGCTACTACTCTTAGCTTCAAAGTTGTCCACTCTCTTGCTGCTGCTACTACTCTCAGCTTCCTCCGTCAAGAATTGTACACCACACTCGATAATCTTGTCATTAATGGATCTTCACCTTGATTTGTGCTTAACTTGATTTCTGAAATTGATCACTTAGAAATCAAACCCTAGGTTGTTTAATAGATGCGAGAACATTATTAATAACTTGAACTAATCATAGGTGAGCAAAATATCAATTCGCAATGAGATTTGGTTTATGTATTTTGTGAACAAATCGAACCTGTTTTTAATGCTTGCCTTAGTTGTTTGAATTTGCAAAGAGATTTGGAATTCTGGAATTTAGGCATAGATAACTTCTGCAACGAGAGTTGATTGGTTTTAACTTAGTGATTCGAGTTCTAGACGGTTCTTAATAAATCCCTAAAAAGAATAATTTCTGCATTCTCTGATTTAACCTGATAATTACCCTTGCCTAGCGCCTTAGTCTCCTGAACTTAAATCCACATTAATCCGATTTAATTACTCGTTTAATTACTTAGTTTTAATTTCATACAATTCGACCTAGCATAATATGAATTTAGAAACCTTAGTGTAGCATCTACTTCCCTTGGGATTTCGATACCCCTTATACTACGATTGTATTTGATGTGCACTTGCAGTAGTTTTATTTGGGTAAAACCTGAGCCCTATCAAGTTTTTGGCGCCGTTGCCGGGGAAGTAATAGCTGCCTACGGAATCTAGTACTACGATTTTGACTAGGTTTTGTTTTTATTTTGGTAACTAATTTAGTTTCTTATCTTTGGTTTCAGGTGCATGCCCAGTACCAGAAGCAACAAGGAGAAGGAACTTGTCGCACTAAACCAAGAGCTCGGCCGTTTGGAACGTACGAACCGACGATCTGCACGAGTGTCGATCGACACCCCTACTAACATCGATCGACACCCTGCACAGACGACAATGGCTGAGGCTGTGGTTGTGGTACACGACGCAGATGGCAACTTATTCGACTTACAAGGCAATAGAAGGAACGCACAAGGACAGAGACTTGATGATAATGGAGCTGTTATCATTGAGCAACCAATACAAGCCGCCCTTGAAGAAGCTGGACGTGGAAGAACACTTGGCGAGTACAACCGCCCAGACCAGTTCTATGCCAATAGAGTTGCGATCCGTCCTCCTGCATTTCAGAGGAACGACTTCGAGCTGAAGCCTGCCTACTTCACGCTGGTGGCTCAGCATCCCTTCCATGGTCTTCCTAATGAGCATCCAATGGACCACATTGAGAGATTTGAGGACCTCGCATCAAGCATCAAGGCTAATGGAGTGACCTATGACTATCTCTTCTGCAAGCTGTTTCCTTACTCGCTTGCTGGAGATGCATCATACTGGCTGAAGCAGTTGTATCCAGGATCCATGACCACTTAGGAAGAAACAAAGAATGCATTTTTATGCAATTTCTTTGATGATGCGAGATCAGAAGAGCTGAGGACAAAGATCACCACATTCTCCCAAGGTCCCACTAAAGCATTCAAGGCTTCTTGGGTGTGATTCAAGGCTTAGACGGAAAACACAATTTTGCCATTTTGATAGAAAACGCGATTTTGTGGGTTTGACGGAAAACATAATTTTGCGGTTTTGAGAGAATAGCATAATTTTGTGACTTTGACGGTTTTGAGAGAAAACGCCATTTTGTGATTTTGACGGTTTTGAGAAAAAACACAATTTTATGGTTTTAACCGAAAATCAGGATTTTGCTGTTTTGACAGAAAAACGCAATTTTGCGGTTTTGGCAGAAAAACGTAGTTTTTTATTTTGATGGAAAAACACAATTTTATGGTTTTTATGGAAAACACAATTTTGTGATTTTGACGGAAAACACAATTTTGTGGTTTTGACGGAAAAAATGCAATTTTTTTATTTTGACGGAATAACGTAATTTTGCTGTTTTGATAGAAAACTCGATTTTTCTGTTTTGACTATTTTGACGTAAAATGTGAATTTGCCGTTCTAAGAGAACAGTTATATATTTTTGCTGTAAAATGAAATTTTGCATTTCGACGGAAAAGCCTTATTTGTTGATTTTAACGGGTTTGAGAGAAAAGCAATTTTGCAATTTAGACGAAAAAACAAAATTTTGTAGTTTTGACGGAAAATGTGATTTTGAGGTTTCTACTGGAAAATGCAATTTTGCGGTTCCGACGGTTTTGACAGAAAAAACACGATTTTGTTGTTTTTATTGGCAAAACGCAGATTTGCGGATTTGCAGTTTTTACGGTTTTGAGAAAAAACCTTATTTTAACTAGAAAACAGTTTTTACAGAAACATAATTTTGTCATTTTGACAGAAAATACGATTTTGCGTGTTTGACGGAAATGCAATTTTACAATTTTAAGAGGATAAAGCAATTTTGTGATTTTGACGGTTTTGAGAGAAAATGCAATTTTGTGATTTTTACGGTTTTGAGAGAAAACGCAATTTTGAGGTTTTGACGAAAAATACGATTTTGCAGTTTTGACAGAAAACACAATTGTGCTGTTTTGACTATTTTAACGTAAAATGCGATTTTGCGGTTCCGAGAGAAAATGAGGTTTAGGATTTTTGGCTGGAAAACGTAAATAAAGTCAATGTTTTGGATCTTACATCAAAATTATAAATCGATAACATATTAAAGTCGTCCAATGAGTATGAAAACAGCAACTGTTTATCTGGACAATCAGTCTTCTTCGACCAATGGATGGTTTGATAGCTGTAACAATTGTTTTCACTTTCAGCTGTGAACTTTTTTTTTTTTTGAACATTGACTTTATTTATTTCATTAGTGAGACTGTAAGAAGCTCATAATTTTCTATGTCGAGTCCAATAAAGTCATAACATTAGGGGATATCCTAATCGTTATATTGTGAAAAGTTATCACTGGACTGCAATAAATGGTTGTTGAAGAAACAATCTTGGCTATATTAATTTTTTTTGTTCAAAGAAGCTCCATCAACTTATGATCTAGCTTTGGATATGATCCACTCTATACGCTACTAAAACATCTATTGAAATGAATATTAGCATAAAATAGGAAAACTTTACCGCTTCCTTAATGAACACAGATGAAGCAGCTCCTTTGCATTTGGGATCAGAATCAGGGAACCACTGACAAAATATCTAAGATCCCCAAGGGTCCAAGAAACGCATCGACTACAAAGTAGAACAACTCGAAACCCACATCACCAACAAACAAGTCAATAACAGAAAATCAGGAGAAAAACCTGGATATCACTATAGTTACGTCCATAATCAGTAATCTAAAGTGCACAACTATTTTCATATATACACCAGTAATAGACTAGCTAGTAGTAACATCTAGGATCATATATTCCAATCTCCTGAAGAATTGGATAATTGCAAATATAAACAAGACAATACCTCCTACCCCTAATGTAATAGAGGTTCTGTCTTCTTCGCGGGACCAAATTTTACGACCTCTATGAACAGCTTCATCACTGTGGTGGTTCTTGTTTCCTACATTTTCAAAGTTGTCCACCTTGGTGCTGCTGCTGCTACTACTCTTAGCTTCAAAGTTGTCCACTCTGTTGCTGCTGCTACTACTCTCAGCTTCCTCCGTCAAGAGTTGTACACCACACTCGATAATCTTGTCATCATTGTACCAACAGCTGAACTCAAACAGAACCTCACTCATGGTAACATCAACTTCATGGCATATGTTTTGTTCATCAACTAGGTCACCACCAAATATAAACAGATGTTCCGACATAGATGGAGGAGACATATCTGATGAAAGCCGTGCATAATTTTCAATCCTGTTAATGTGGACACCTCCTTTGCCTCTTAGCTCACAAGTTATAGTAAGAGCTCGGTACTCCTTGATTGGCGAAAGTAGAAGACAAGCCTTAAATCTCGAGGACGCGTAAGAAGTTCCCTCACCACCTGAAGCCAGAGGGATAGTTATGGATTTCCCTGTACTTTTGTGAGTGAACTCTGCGGGGACTTCTTTACCTGGTAAGCATATATACGTGTCCGCCTTTTGTTGTATGACTCCTCTTCTTGCTTCTTCATCCAGTCCCAAACAGTTGTAAAACGTGAGTATCTTGATTGGGTTGTAGAAAGGGCAACATACTCTCTCGAGTGATACACAATGGTTTGCATTTAGGGTCTCGAGCAAAGGGGGAAGATCCGAAATCGACACAAGCTTTCTGCAGTTTTCAACGATAAGATCTACTAGATGAGGGAGACCTATGACACAATCAGGAATCCTCTTTATATCACTGTTTCTTAGATCTAGCTTCCTTACACTTTCAGGGACATGTCTTAATCTCCCGAGGCTTCTGCTACCCATTAAAAGCAAGTCAAGACAGAGCCAGCGTTTAACAACTGAAGGAGGAACGTCTTCTACCTTTGTGTTTCTTAAATTGAGAGTATTGATGTTACTAGAAATATCTGGAAAACTTCTCAGCCGTGAGCAATCACTCATGTCTACTTTATCAAGAGATGCTAAGTTGATGTTGGTTGGAACAGCTTGTAGATTAACACACCATGAAGACTTCAGCTTTTTAAGTTTGTGTAGGTTCGAAATAGAGGACGGAACCTCCACCAAACTTTTGCATCTGCTAAGTGTCAACCTCTCGAGATTAGTAGCTTCCGAAAGATTTGGGATTTCTTTCAACTTATAGGAATATCCCAAATTTATGTTCTTGAGATTTGCAAGGGGCTACATGTCAAACACAAACAAACAAGGAATGTTTGACAAACACACTTGGGTTAAATCATTAGAAACATATTTGAAATGAAAAAAAAAGTCATTAGAAATCTATTTACAAATATCAAATACCAACCTGGATTCCTTCCCAAAGCTTCTCTAGATTGCTCATTGGCATATGGAGTTCGACAAGACGTTCGGGCTTAAATGTTGAAGGAAGACTTTTTCTAGGGTATGAATCCCAATGTAGTAAGCTTAGACGAGGTAGATATACCATGTCATCTGATAATCTAACATTTCCATTGTAAAATCTCAAGTATTTGAGATTATGCAGTTTTTCAAAGGCTTGCTTACTTATAGAGATCTCCCGAATCTTGGACATATCAAATGATATACCTTCTACAGCTCCAGTACCCTACAAATAATTGCATTAAGAAAGTGATGAAATTATTCACACATCAAAAATAGCAATCTCTAAGAGGGTTTCTACTATGTAATAACTTACTGTTTCGGTTTCCAGTACATGACGAATCTCTTCGACTTCTACTAAAAACTGACGTCTCCCAGGTTCGTTAGACTGTTCAAGAACTATCTGTCTACCCAACTGTTGCAGTAGATTGTGCATCACTATCCTCCCATCGGTAGATATATGCACAAGAGACTTCTCAGCTAGGGTCTTCAATCCATTTCTGACATTCCAGTTACTGCTTGTTAGTAGTGTTGTCACGTGATCAATATCCTCATCGTTGAAGAAGCATGCGATGTGAAGAAACAGAGATTGCAACTTCTTCAGCAACTTTACATATCCGACTCTTAAGACATCCTCGATTTTTCTATCAAGATTAGTTTCTAGCTCAAATAAATGAAGCCCCCACTCGTCCTTGCTTTCTCCACGTAAAGATGAACCCACAACACGAAGAGCCAAGGGGAGATTACCGCAAAACTCTGCCACTTTATTCGCAAGCTCTTCAAAACCGTCGTGTGGTGAGCTTTGATTGAAAGCAGATAGACATAGAATCTCAAGAGCTTCTTCCTTCGATGGGAAATCCACATGNAATCTCCTGAAGAATTGGATAATTGCAAATATAAACAAGACAATACCTCCTACCCCTAATGTAATAGAGGTTCTGTCTTCTTCGCGGGACCAAATTTTACGACCTCTATGAACAGCTTCATCACTGTGGTGGTTCTTGTTTCCTACATTTTCAAAGTTGTCCACCTTGGTGCTGCTGCTGCTACTACTCTTAGCTTCAAAGTTGTCCACTCTGTTGCTGCTGCTACTACTCTCAGCTTCCTCCGTCAAGAGTTGTACACCACACTCGATAATCTTGTCATCATTGTACCAACAGCTGAACTCAAACAGAACCTCACTCATGGTAACATCAACTTCATGGCATATGTTTTGTTCATCAACTAGGTCACCACCAAATATAAACAGATGTTCCGACATAGATGGAGGAGACATATCTGATGAAAGCCGTGCATAATTTTCAATCCTGTTAATGTGGACACCTCCTTTGCCTCTTAGCTCACAAGTTATAGTAAGAGCTCGGTACTCCTTGATTGGCGAAAGTAGAAGACAAGCCTTAAATCTCGAGGACGCGTAAGAAGTTCCCTCACCACCTGAAGCCAGAGGGATAGTTATGGATTTCCCTGTACTTTTGTGAGTGAACTCTGCGGGGACTTCTTTACCTGGTAAGCATATATACGTGTCCGCCTTTTGTTGTATGACTCCTCTTCTTGCTTCTTCATCCAGTCCCAAACAGTTGTAAAACGTGAGTATCTTGATTGGGTTGTAGAAAGGGCAACATACTCTCTCGAGTGATACACAATGGTTTGCATTTAGGGTCTCGAGCAAAGGGGGAAGATCCGAAATCGACACAAGCTTTCTGCAGTTTTCAACGATAAGATCTACTAGATGAGGGAGACCTATGACACAATCAGGAATCCTCTTTATATCACTGTTTCTTAGATCTAGCTTCCTTACACTTTCAGGGACATGTCTTAATCTCCCGAGGCTTCTGCTACCCATTAAAAGCAAGTCAAGACAGAGCCAGCGTTTAACAACTGAAGGAGGAACGTCTTCTACCTTTGTGTTTCTTAAATTGAGAGTATTGATGTTACTAGAAATATCTGGAAAACTTCTCAGCCGTGAGCAATCACTCATGTCTACTTTATCAAGAGATGCTAAGTTGATGTTGGTTGGAACAGCTTGTAGATTAACACACCATGAAGACTTCAGCTTTTTAAGTTTGTGTAGGTTCGAAATAGAGGACGGAACCTCCACCAAACTTTTGCATCTGCTAAGTGTCAACCTCTCGAGATTAGTAGCTTCCGAAAGATTTGGGATTTCTTTCAACTTATAGGAATATCCCAAATTTATGTTCTTGAGATTTGCAAGGGGCTACATGTCAAACACAAACAAACAAGGAATGTTTGACAAACACACTTGGGTTAAATCATTAGAAACATATTTGAAATGAAAAAAAAAGTCATTAGAAATCTATTTACAAATATCAAATACCAACCTGGATTCCTTCCCAAAGCTTCTCTAGATTGCTCATTGGCATATGGAGTTCGACAAGACGTTCGGGCTTAAATGTTGAAGGAAGAATTTTTCTAGGGTATGAATCCCAATGCAGTAAGCTTAGACGAGGTAGATATACCATGTCATCTAATAATCTAACATTTCCATTGTAAAATCTCAAGTATTTGAGATTATGCAGTTTTTCAAAGGCTTGCTTACTTATAGAGATCTCGCGAATCTTGGACATATCAAATGATATACCTTCTACAGCTCCAGTACCCTACAAATTATTGCATTAAGAAAGTGATGAAATTGTTCACACATCAAAATAGCAATCTCTAAGAGGGTTTCTACTATGTAATAACTTACTGTTTCGGTTTCCAGTACATGACAAATCTCTTCGGCTTCTACTAAAAACTGACGTCTCCCTGGTTCGTTAAACTGTTCAAGAACTATCTGTCTACCCAATTGTTGCAGTAGATTGTGCATCACTATCCTCCCATCGGTAGATATATGCACAAGAGATTTCTCAGCTAGGGTCTTCAATCCATTTCTGACATTCCAGTTACTGCTTGTTAGTAGTGTTGTCACGTGATCAATATCCTCATCGTTGAAGAAGCATGCGATATGAAGAAACAGAGATTGCAACTTCTTCACCAATTTTGCATATCCCACTCTTAAGACATCCTCAACTTTTCTATCAAGATTAGTTTCTAGCCCATATAACTGAAACCCCCACTCGCCCTGGCTCTCTCCCCGCAAAGATGAACCCACAACACAAAGAGCCAAGGGAAGATTACCGCAAAAGTCAGCTACTTTATTCGCAAGCTCTTCAAAACCTTCATGCGGAGAACTTTGTTTGAAAGCAGACAGACATAGAATCTCAAGAGCTTCTTCCTTCGATGGGAAATCCACATGGTAAATATCTCTGATCCCATGTGCTTTCAAAATCTTTTTATCTTTCGTTGTAACGATGATCCGGCTTCCAGGACCGAACCAAGAAGGTTCTTTAGCCAAAACCTCTAACTGCTCAAGATCATCTACATCGTTCAAAACGATAAGTACTCTCTGCTCTTGTAGCCACTCTTTGATTGCACCTAGATGATGTACCCTCATATCCCTTTGGTTTAAAACCATTGACAGAAGTTGGCTTTGTAAACGCAACTTGGAATCATAGTCATAAACACCAACGCTCTTATAACCTCCCATGATGTTCCCCATAAAGCATTTAAACTCAAAATCGTTAGAGAGTTGGTCGAACAAAGCTCTAGCAATGGTACTCTTACCGATTCCCGCAGGACCCCAGATTCCAATCATCATCACATCATCACGTTCTAAGCATAACAAAGAGTTCACCTTTCTCAAGTGGGCTTGTAGCCCCACAATGCCCTCGAAATCCCTTGACAGAGTAACATTCAGCTCCTTGGAAACATCAGTGGCAATCTTTACTACCATCTCTGCTTCATTATCCCTAAAGAAAAGGAAAAACAAACTCTTGTCTGAGTTTATAGGAACTTAAACCGTAAAAGGAAACAAAAATTGTTGACTTTTTTAGAAAAACAACAACAAACCAGTTTAGAGAGTGTTCTCCAGCTATGGTTGCTACATATGCTAAGGCTTCGCTCCATCTCTGCTTCTCCTCCTCAGTTTTCCCTTCACAGGTTTTCAAGAAGGCGATTCCGAAGTCTCCCCTCTGTTTCCGTACATCAGACGGATCAACATCGTAAAAAACCGTCATCACGATCTGCTTCTGATCTTCTCTGCATCTCAAGATTTCCACCAATTCATCTAAGCACCAGCTCGAAGAAGCGTAGTTCTTGGAGAGCACCACGATCGAGGCTCTCGATTCTCTGATCGCCTGTACGAGTTCAGGTCCGATCGTATGGCCTCTCTCGATCTTCTGATCTTTGAACGACGTGATCCCTTTGCTGGCGAAGTGATGGTGTAAATGGCTGAGAAATCCTCTACGGACGTCTGGGCCGTGGAAACTCGGGAAGACATGGTGTCTCTTAATGTAAGCTGGAGAGTAAGAAGCCATGAGAGAGAGAGAGAGAGAGAGAGAGATGGATGTAAAGAGAAGTTGAAGAAAGTAGATCTATGGAGTAGTAAATAATTAAAATTAAATAGATTCCTCAAAGTCGTCGAGGATCACTGGCTATTTGATTGATAACTCGGAAGTGTGCACCTTCAGAGCACTATCGGAATAAGAAGGTGGAAAAAAAGCTTCAGTCAACGGTTGTCTTTGTCGTCCACCAAATGGTCCAGAGATGGTGCAGATGGGCCGAACCTGAGTTGGTTGAACATTTCGGGCCTTGATATGTATTTCGTGATGAGCTGGGCCGAGTTTGCGTTGCTGAAGACTGAACATGAACTCTATTTATGGAACAAGTGGCATTAATTAATTGTTGGCACTAATTATTGAACCAAGGTGCTTCGTCTCCGGAGATCCCAATTCTGATACTTTCTTCAACCTCTCTTTTACATCCATCCATCTCTCTCATGGCTCGTGTCTTCTTGAATTTCCACTACCCAGACCTCTCTGGCGGATTTGTCAGTGATTTACGCAATCTCCTTGAAAGCAAAGGAATCACGACGTTTAAGGATGAGAATATCGAGAGAGGCCACCACCCGATCGGACCTGAAACCGTGAAAGCCATTAAAGAATCGATGGTCTCGATCGTTTTGATTTCGAGGAATTATGTTTCTTCGAGCTATTGTTTAGATGAATTGGTTGAAATCTTAAAGTGCAGAGAAGCTTCGGGGCAGATTGTGATACCTGTCTTTTACGACATCCCTCCGAGTTATATACGGCTTCTGGAAAGGTGCGGGGAATTCAGAGGGGTTTTGGGAAGGGCTTTCAAGAAAACCTGTGAAGGGGAAACTGAGGAGGTGAAGCTGAGATGGACCAAAGCTTTGGCACATATAGGAACCATGGCTGGACTAGAGTTTAGACATTGGTTTGTTGTTTCTTTTGGTCTCAAATGAATAACTTTTATTACCTTTCTTAAGCAATGCTTCAATATCGGTGGAGTTTCTCTATGAATTGAGACTTGTTTTGTTTTCTTTTGTTAGGAGTGATGAAACGGCGATGGCTGCAAAGATTGCCAGTGATGTTTCCGACAGACTGAAGAAGGTTACATGATAAAGTTGCCAAATGTGTCACATTTTGTGACCGTCTCTCTATTTTCGTTAATAAAGCTTCTATTACCTTTATAAACTTCTATTACCTTTCTTAAGCAATGCTTCAATATTGGTGGAGTTTCTCTATAAATTGAGACTTGTTTTGTTTTTTTTTGTTAGGGGTGATGAAGCGGAAATGGCTGCAGCGATTGCCGGTGCTGTTTCCTACAGACTGAAGAAGGTTACATGATAAAGTTGCCAAATGTGTCACATTTTGTGACCGTCTCTATTTTCGTTAATAAAGCTTCTGATCACAAGGCTAAAAGGTTGTAAGAAAACATTAATTCTATGAATAACACTATATTTTTAAGTTCTCCATCGTTTGCTTGCCGTTTATTAGTTATTCCTTCATTGGTTCTTTTTAGTTTCACTTTCAGAACGTTTTTAAGGTAATCGATTTGAACTCCATATGATTTAAAAATTTTGAAATACAGAGAGTAACAGAGTCACAATCTAGAGATCAATGAGGACAGAAATTACAGGGACACTCTGCTTCCTTTTCTTGTCTATATTCCTGGAAAAAAAAAGTTTCTTTAGTATTGCTGTGCATAGCTCTCTATCAATTTTGGGAAAAGACTTTATGTCCTGAAAGCAGAAACTGTTAAGGTCTTGAATAACACAACAATGGGATTACAGTTATGTCTGCTTACCGGGTAAAGAAGTCCCTATGGACTTCGCCCATAAAGTTATAGGAAACTCAGTAACCATCCCTATGGGTTTGAATGGTTAGGGAACTTTCTCAGCATCCTCAAGATCCAAGGCTTGCCTTCTGCTTTCTCCAGCTAAGAGATATCCACTTTTTGATATAACTTATCGTCTAAGGCCCTGTTCGTTTCATCATTTGTGATCTCCGTCCCTGAACCATTCAGATGCTCCATCCGCAAATGTTCCATCTAGATGTTTGTTTCATTTTCGGTTATTCATCTAAATGATTCATCTCGATGGAACTTTGTTTTTTAATCATTTAATTTTAAATTTGAATGGACCATTTGAATGTTTCAATAAAAATGACTAAAATGCCCTTACTTTTATCTAATTATATATTTTTTTAACCATATTATTTTGATCTTAACTATACTAATCTTTGATCTAAAAATATATTTATAATTAAATATTCAAATTATTATTTTAATATTTATAAATCACATTTCCTTGATTTTGGCAGTTTTGACGAAAAATGCAATTTTGCGATTCTGTCAGAAAAACGCAATTTATCGGTTATTGCAGAAAAAGTAATTTTTGGGTTTTAGCGGGAAACGTGATTTCACAATTTTGACAGAAAAACGCGATTTGCGGTTTTGACTGGAAAACACAATTTTGTGGTTTTGACGGAAAAATGCGATTTTGAGGTTTCGACGGAAACGTGATTTCGCGATTTTGACGGAAAATGTAATTTTGCGGTTTTGACGAAAAAACGAGATTTCTTGGTTTTGACGGAAAAACGCGATTTCTCGGTTATTGCGGAAAAATGTAATTTCTAAATTTTGGCGAGAAAACGTGTTTTTTTGTTTTAACTGAAAAACATGATTTCGCGATTTTGACGAAAAAATGTGATTATAGTATTTTGACGAAAAAACTCGATTTCACGGTTGGTGCGGAAGAACCATCTTAGTTTGGTTTAGGAAGTCGAATAATCATTACTACGAAAGATAGAAAGATAGAAAGATAGTGAAGGCGGGTAAATGATATCTACCATGTGGGTTAACCATCCGAAGAAGAAGCTCTTGAGATATTATGTCTCTATGCCTTCAAACGAATTCCTCCATTGGATGGTCTTGACGAGCTTGAAAAGAAAATAACAAACCTTTGTGGTAATATTCTTCCATTGGGAACGATTGGGAAAGTCAATTATCTAAGGTAGAAACTAACTTCAATAGGAAAATTGAGCATGTGTTAATTAAAAGCGGGATATGAAAAAACTTTTGAAAAAGGAGCATTCTCGATTTCTTCACGTTGTATACTATATTATTTAATTATATATGAAATTCAAATGATATATAATTTTTTTGGTAAGAATATCATTTATATTTTTTTAGTTAATTGAAACATATAATTTCATTCTAATAAAAATTTAGAAAAAAAACAAAAAGAAACCTAATTTAATGCTTCTTTTGGTCAGGGGAAAATATTTTGTCTATTTATAAAATTCATTGAAAATCATTCAAAAAGGTGGAATGGGGTCAACGTTCTTTTTCGGTGGAATTTAAGCGGATATACAATATAAAGAAGTAGGCACCAATTGTTGAACATGAATGTTATAAATGTTAGTTGAACAAAGGGGCACTAGTTGGTGGACTTGTGAAGAAAACTTGAGAATAAAAACATACAAAAGTCTTGGGCGAATACCTAATCTGCAGCACCATCTCCTCCGACAAATCTCCATCTTTCTTTAACCTCTCGTTAACATCCATCACTCTCATCATGGCTTCTTCTTCCTCCGACATAATAAGATATCATGCCTACCTGAGTTTCCACGGCCCAGACCTTCCTAGCGGATTTCTCGGTCAGTTACACAATCGCTTTGCAAGCAAAGGAATCACGACGTTCAGTGATCAGAATAACGAGAGAGGCCACACGATCGGACCCGAATCAGTGAAAGCCATTAAAGAATCGAAGATCGCGATCGTGGTGCTCTCCAAGAACTACGCTTCTTCGAGCTGGTGTTTAGATGAATTGGTTGAAATCTTGAAATGCAAAGAAGCTTCGGGGCAGATTGTGATACCTATTTTTCACGGCGTTCGAGCCTTGTACGGACTGTGAGCGGGGCTTTCGGGAGGGCTTTCAAGAAAACCTGTGAAGGGAAAACTGAGGAGGTGAAGCTGAGATGGAAAAAAGCTTTGGCACATGTAGGAAGCATGGCTGGAGAAGATTGTACACTTTGGTTTGTTGTTTATTTCTTAAGCAAAAATGCGTCAATATTGATATGGAGTTTTCATATATTGAGACTAATTTTATTTTCTTTTGTTAGGAGTGATGAAGCGTCACTGGTTGAAAACATTGCCACTCGTGTTTCGGACATACTGAAGGTTACATGATTAAGTTGGCAAATGTGTCACGTTTTGTGCCGTCTTTATATCTTTCTTAATAAAGCTTCTAAGCAGAAGGCCAAAAGATTGTAAGAAAACATATTCCTGTAATACAACATATTCTTATGTTCTCCAACGTTTGCTTGCCGTTTGCTAACACTTCATTGGTTCTTTTAGTTTCACTTTCAGAACGATTTTTTTTTTTTGTAACATAGAGAGTAACTGAGTCGCAATCAGGAGAACGAGGACAGAAATGACAGGGACGTACTCTACTGCTTCCTTTCCTTGTCTATATTCCTGAAAAAAGAAAGATTCTTTAGTATTGCTGCCTAGCTCTCTATCAATTTTGGGAAAGACTTTATGTTCTGAATTAGGATCAAAACTCTTTATATCCTTTTATTTCGAAATCCTAGTTTAAAAGAATATAAAGAAGAAGCTGTTAAGGTCTAGAGGAGGAGAAGAAGAAGAAGACATAAGCCTTATCATATATATTGGAAAAAAATTACCAATGTTTTGTTTAGTATCAACATGCAGAGGAATTATGGTAAAAATGCAGTTAGTAGTAGTATAATTATCAAGTTGTAGGTGATTTTGATGTCAAATAAGTTGCATAATTATCATGATAAACATCAATTTGATTATTTCATGATAGGATTCATTTATATTTCCTGTTGTTGCTCTAATGATTACCGGACAAGCCTACGATTTCTTCTAAGGCGGTTTGAACCAGCTTTCGCTGACGTGGGATTCACTCTTCTTTTCCAATTTTTGTGCAATTCCTTCTGTAAGGCCCAATTGATTTGGCCCATGAGAATTGTATCAACACAAGTCAACGCTTCACAATTAATATAACCCAGGTGAGCATATATATATGAGAAGACAAAGCGATTCACTTTCTCGTCTTCAAACCTGGATGCCTTCTAAAGCTGTGTCTCTCTCTTTCGACGCAACCCTAAGGGGTAAATACTTGGCAAAACTCTGCCACTTTATTCGCAAGCTCTTCAAAACCGTCGTGTGGTGAGCTTTGATTGAAAGCAGATAGACATAGAATCTCAAGAGCTTCTTCCTTCGATGGGAAATCCACATGGTAAATATCTTTGATCCCATGTGCTTTCAAAATCTTTTTATCTTTCGTTGTAACGATGATCCTGCTTCCAGGACCGAACCAAGAAGGTTCTTTAGCCAAAACCTCTAACTGCTCAAGATCATCTACATCGTTCAAAACGATAAGTACTCTCTGCTCTTGTAGCCACTCTTTGATTGCACCTAGATGATGTACCCTCATATCCCTTTGGTTTAAAACCATTGACAGAAGTTGGCTTTGTAAACGCAACTTGGAATCATAGTCATAAACACCAACGCTCTTATAACCTCCCATGATGTTCCCCATAAAGCATTTAAACTCAAAATCGTTAGAGAGTTGGTCGAACAAAGCTCTAGCAATGGTACTCTTACCGATTCCCGCAGGACCCCAGATTCCAATCATCATCACATCATCACGTTCTAAGCATAACAAAGAGTTCACCTTTCTCAAGTGGGCTTGTAGCCCCACAATGCCCTCGAAATCCCTTGACAGAGTAACATTCAGCTCCTTGGAAACATCAGTGGCAATCTTTACTACCATCTCTGCTTCATTATCCCTAAAGAAAAGGAAAAACAAACTCTTGTCTGAGTTTATAGGAACTTAAACCGTAAAAGGAAACAAAAATTGTTGACTTTTTTAGAAAAACAACAACAAACCAGTTTAGAGAGTGTTCTCCAGCTATGGTTGCTACATATGCTAAGGCTTCGCTCCATCTCTGCTTCTCCTCCTCAGTTTTCCCTTCACAGGTTTTCAAGAAGGCGATTCCGAAGTCTCCCCTCTGTTTCCGTACATCAGACGGATCAACATCGTAAAAAACCGTCATCACGATCTGCTTCTGATCTTCTCTGCATCTCAAGATTTCCACCAATTCATCTAAGCACCAGCTCGAAGAAGCGTAGTTCTTGGAGAGCACCACGATCGAGGCTCTCGATTCTCTGATCGCCTGTACGAGTTCAGGTCCGATCGTATGGCCTCTCTCGATCTTCTGATCTTTGAACGACGTGATCCCTTTGCTGGCGAAGTGATGGTGTAAATGGCTGAGAAATCCTCTACGGACGTCTGGGCCGTGGAAACTCGGGAAGACATGGTGTCTCTTAATGTAAGCTGGAGAGTAAGAAGCCATGAGAGAGAGAGAGAGAGAGAGAGAGATGGATGTAAAGAGAAGTTGAAGAAAGTAGATCTATGGAGTAGTAAATAATTAAAATTAAATAGATTCCTCAAAGTCGTCGAGGATCACTGGCTATTTGATTGATAACTCGGAAGTGTGCACCTTCAGAGCACTATCGGAATAAGAAGGTGGAAAAAAAGCTTCAGTCAACGGTTGTCTTTGTCGTCCACCAAATGGTCCAGAGATGGTGCAGATGGGCCGAACCTGAGTTGGTTGAACATTTCGGGCCTTGATATGTATTTCGTGATGAGCTGGGCCGAGTTTGCGTTGCTGAAGACTGAACATGAACTCTATTTATGGAACAAGTGGCATTAATTAATTGTTGGCACTAATTATTGAACCAAGGTGCTTCGTCTCCGGAGATCCCAATTCTGATACTTTCTTCAACCTCTCTTTTACATCCATCCATCTCTCTCATGGCTCGTGTCTTCTTGAATTTCCACTACCCAGACCTCTCTGGCGGATTTGTCAGTGATTTACGCAATCTCCTTGAAAGCAAAGGAATCACGACGTTTAAGGATGAGAATATCGAGAGAGGCCACCACCCGATCGGACCTGAAACCGTGAAAGCCATTAAAGAATCGATGGTCTCGATCGTTTTGATTTCGAGGAATTATGTTTCTTCGAGCTATTGTTTAGATGAATTGGTTGAAATCTTAAAGTGCAGAGAAGCTTCGGGGCAGATTGTGATACCTGTCTTTTACGACATCCCTCCGAGTTATATACGGCTTCTGGAAAGGTGCGGGGAATTCAGAGGGGTTTTGGGAAGGGCTTTCAAGAAAACCTGTGAAGGGGAAACTGAGGAGGTGAAGCTGAGATGGACCAAAGCTTTGGCACATATAGGAACCATGGCTGGACTAGAGTTTAGACATTGGTTTGTTGTTTCTTTTGGTCTCAAATGAATAACTTTTATTACCTTTCTTAAGCAATGCTTCAATATCGGTGGAGTTTCTCTATGAATTGAGACTTGTTTTGTTTTCTTTTGTTAGGAGTGATGAAACGGCGATGGCTGCAAAGATTGCCAGTGATGTTTCCGACAGACTGAAGAAGGTTACATGATAAAGTTGCCAAATGTGTCACATTTTGTGACCGTCTCTCTATTTTCGTTAATAAAGCTTCTATTACCTTTATAAACTTCTATTACCTTTCTTAAGCAATGCTTCAATATTGGTGGAGTTTCTCTATAAATTGAGACTTGTTTTGTTTTTTTTTGTTAGGGGTGATGAAGCGGAAATGGCTGCAGCGATTGCCGGTGCTGTTTCCTACAGACTGAAGAAGGTTACATGATAAAGTTGCCAAATGTGTCACATTTTGTGACCGTCTCTATTTTCGTTAATAAAGCTTCTGATCACAAGGCTAAAAGGTTGTAAGAAAACATTAATTCTATGAATAACACTATATTTTTAAGTTCTCCATCGTTTGCTTGCCGTTTATTAGTTATTCCTTCATTGGTTCTTTTTAGTTTCACTTTCAGAACGTTTTTAAGGTAATCGATTTGAACTCCATATGATTTAAAAATTTTGAAATACAGAGAGTAACAGAGTCACAATCTAGAGATCAATGAGGACAGAAATTACAGGGACACTCTGCTTCCTTTTCTTGTCTATATTCCTGGAAAAAAAAAGTTTCTTTAGTATTGCTGTGCATAGCTCTCTATCAATTTTGGGAAAAGACTTTATGTCCTGAAAGCAGAAACTGTTAAGGTCTTGAATAACACAACAATGGGATTACAGTTATGTCTGCTTACCGGGTAAAGAAGTCCCTATGGACTTCGCCCATAAAGTTATAGGAAACTCAGTAACCATCCCTATGGGTTTGAATGGTTAGGGAACTTTCTCAGCATCCTCAAGATCCAAGGCTTGCCTTCTGCTTTCTCCAGCTAAGAGATATCCACTTTTTGATATAACTTATCGTCTAAGGCCCTGTTCGTTTCATCATTTGTGATCTCCGTCCCTGAACCATTCAGATGCTCCATCCGCAAATGTTCCATCTAGATGTTTGTTTCATTTTCGGTTATTCATCTAAATGATTCATCTCGATGGAACTTTGTTTTTTAATCATTTAATTTTAAATTTGAATGGACCATTTGAATGTTTCAATAAAAATGACTAAAATGCCCTTACTTTTATCTAATTATATATTTTTTTAACCATATTATTTTGATCTTAACTATACTAATCTTTGATCTAAAAATATATTTATAATTAAATATTCAAATTATTATTTTAATATTTATAAATCACATTTCCTTGATTTTGGCAGTTTTGACGAAAAATGCAATTTTGCGATTCTGTCAGAAAAACGCAATTTATCGGTTATTGCAGAAAAAGTAATTTTTGGGTTTTAGCGGGAAACGTGATTTCACAATTTTGACAGAAAAACGCGATTTGCGGTTTTGACTGGAAAACACAATTTTGTGGTTTTGACGGAAAAATGCGATTTTGAGGTTTCGACGGAAACGTGATTTCGCGATTTTGACGGAAAATGTAATTTTGCGGTTTTGACGAAAAAACGAGATTTCTTGGTTTTGACGGAAAAACGCGATTTCTCGGTTATTGCGGAAAAATGTAATTTCTAAATTTTGGCGAGAAAACGTGTTTTTTTGTTTTAACTGAAAAACATGATTTCGCGATTTTGACGAAAAAATGTGATTATAGTATTTTGACGAAAAAACTCGATTTCACGGTTGGTGCGGAAGAACCATCTTAGTTTGGTTTAGGAAGTCGAATAATCATTACTACGAAAGATAGAAAGATAGAAAGATAGTGAAGGCGGGTAAATGATATCTACCATGTGGGTTAACCATCCGAAGAAGAAGCTCTTGAGATATTATGTCTCTATGCCTTCAAACGAATTCCTCCATTGGATGGTCTTGACGAGCTTGAAAAGAAAATAACAAACCTTTGTGGTAATATTCTTCCATTGGGAACGATTGGGAAAGTCAATTATCTAAGGTAGAAACTAACTTCAATAGGAAAATTGAGCATGTGTTAATTAAAAGCGGGATATGAAAAAACTTTTGAAAAAGGAGCATTCTCGATTTCTTCACGTTGTATACTATATTATTTAATTATATATGAAATTCAAATGATATATAATTTTTTTGGTAAGAATATCATTTATATTTTTTTAGTTAATTGAAACATATAATTTCATTCTAATAAAAATTTAGAAAAAAAACAAAAAGAAACCTAATTTAATGCTTCTTTTGGTCAGGGGAAAATATTTTGTCTATTTATAAAATTCATTGAAAATCATTCAAAAAGGTGGAATGGGGTCAACGTTCTTTTTCGGTGGAATTTAAGCGGATATACAATATAAAGAAGTAGGCACCAATTGTTGAACATGAATGTTATAAATGTTAGTTGAACAAAGGGGCACTAGTTGGTGGACTTGTGAAGAAAACTTGAGAATAAAAACATACAAAAGTCTTGGGCGAATACCTAATCTGCAGCACCATCTCCTCCGACAAATCTCCATCTTTCTTTAACCTCTCGTTAACATCCATCACTCTCATCATGGCTTCTTCTTCCTCCGACATAATAAGATATCATGCCTACCTGAGTTTCCACGGCCCAGACCTTCCTAGCGGATTTCTCGGTCAGTTACACAATCGCTTTGCAAGCAAAGGAATCACGACGTTCAGTGATCAGAATAACGAGAGAGGCCACACGATCGGACCCGAATCAGTGAAAGCCATTAAAGAATCGAAGATCGCGATCGTGGTGCTCTCCAAGAACTACGCTTCTTCGAGCTGGTGTTTAGATGAATTGGTTGAAATCTTGAAATGCAAAGAAGCTTCGGGGCAGATTGTGATACCTATTTTTCACGGCGTTCGAGCCTTGTACGGACTGTGAGCGGGGCTTTCGGGAGGGCTTTCAAGAAAACCTGTGAAGGGAAAACTGAGGAGGTGAAGCTGAGATGGAAAAAAGCTTTGGCACATGTAGGAAGCATGGCTGGAGAAGATTGTACACTTTGGTTTGTTGTTTATTTCTTAAGCAAAAATGCGTCAATATTGATATGGAGTTTTCATATATTGAGACTAATTTTATTTTCTTTTGTTAGGAGTGATGAAGCGTCACTGGTTGAAAACATTGCCACTCGTGTTTCGGACATACTGAAGGTTACATGATTAAGTTGGCAAATGTGTCACGTTTTGTGCCGTCTTTATATCTTTCTTAATAAAGCTTCTAAGCAGAAGGCCAAAAGATTGTAAGAAAACATATTCCTGTAATACAACATATTCTTATGTTCTCCAACGTTTGCTTGCCGTTTGCTAACACTTCATTGGTTCTTTTAGTTTCACTTTCAGAACGATTTTTTTTTTTTGTAACATAGAGAGTAACTGAGTCGCAATCAGGAGAACGAGGACAGAAATGACAGGGACGTACTCTACTGCTTCCTTTCCTTGTCTATATTCCTGAAAAAAGAAAGATTCTTTAGTATTGCTGCCTAGCTCTCTATCAATTTTGGGAAAGACTTTATGTTCTGAATTAGGATCAAAACTCTTTATATCCTTTTATTTCGAAATCCTAGTTTAAAAGAATATAAAGAAGAAGCTGTTAAGGTCTAGAGGAGGAGAAGAAGAAGAAGACATAAGCCTTATCATATATATTGGAAAAAAATTACCAATGTTTTGTTTAGTATCAACATGCAGAGGAATTATGGTAAAAATGCAGTTAGTAGTAGTATAATTATCAAGTTGTAGGTGATTTTGATGTCAAATAAGTTGCATAATTATCATGATAAACATCAATTTGATTATTTCATGATAGGATTCATTTATATTTCCTGTTGTTGCTCTAATGATTACCGGACAAGCCTACGATTTCTTCTAAGGCGGTTTGAACCAGCTTTCGCTGACGTGGGATTCACTCTTCTTTTCCAATTTTTGTGCAATTCCTTCTGTAAGGCCCAATTGATTTGGCCCATGAGAATTGTATCAACACAAGTCAACGCTTCACAATTAATATAACCCAGGTGAGCATATATATATGAGAAGACAAAGCGATTCACTTTCTCGTCTTCAAACCTGGATGCCTTCTAAAGCTGTGTCTCTCTCTTTCGACGCAACCCTAAGGGGTAAATACTTGGCAAAACTCTGCCACTTTATTCGCAAGCTCTTCAAAACCGTCGTGTGGTGAGCTTTGATTGAAAGCAGATAGACATAGAATCTCAAGAGCTTCTTCCTTCGATGGGAAATCCACATGGTAAATATCTTTGATCCCATGTGCTTTCAAAATCTTTTTATCTTTCGTTGTAACGATGATCCTGCTTCCAGGACCGAACCAAGAAGGTTCTTTAGCCAAAACCTCTAACTGCTCAAGATCATCTACATCGTTCAAAACGATAAGTACTCTCTGCTCTTGTAGCCACTCTTTGATTGCACCTAGATGATGTACCCTCATATCCCTTTGGTTTAAAACCATTGACAGAAGTTGGCTTTGTAAACGCAACTTGGAATCATAGTCATAAACACCAACGCTCTTATAACCTCCCATGATGTTCCCCATAAAGCATTTAAACTCAAAATCGTTAGAGAGTTGGTCGAACAAAGCTCTAGCAATGGTACTCTTACCGATTCCCGCAGGACCCCAGATTCCAATCATCATCACATCATCACGTTCTAAGCATAACAAAGAGTTCACCTTTCTCAAGTGGGCTTGTAGCCCCACAATGCCCTCGAAATCCCTTGACAGAGTAACATTCAGCTCCTTGGAAACATCAGTGGCAATCTTTACTACCATCTCTGCTTCATTATCCCTAAAGAAAAGGAAAAACAAACTCTTGTCTGAGTTTATAGGAACTTAAACCGTAAAAGGAAACAAAAATTGTTGACTTTTTTAGAAAAACAACAACAAACCAGTTTAGAGAGTGTTCTCCAGCTATGGTTGCTACATATGCTAAGGCTTCGCTCCATCTCTGCTTCTCCTCCTCAGTTTTCCCTTCACAGGTTTTCAAGAAGGCGATTCCGAAGTCTCCCCTCTGTTTCCGTACATCAGACGGATCAACATCGTAAAAAACCGTCATCACGATCTGCTTCTGATCTTCTCTGCATCTCAAGATTTCCACCAATTCATCTAAGCACCAGCTCGAAGAAGCGTAGTTCTTGGAGAGCACCACGATCGAGGCTCTCGATTCTCTGATCGCCTGTACGAGTTCAGGTCCGATCGTATGGCCTCTCTCGATCTTCTGATCTTTGAACGACGTGATCCCTTTGCTGGCGAAGTGATGGTGTAAATGGCTGAGAAATCCTCTACGGACGTCTGGGCCGTGGAAACTCGGGAAGACATGGTGTCTCTTAATGTAAGCTGGAGAGTAAGAAGCCATGAGAGAGAGAGAGAGAGAGAGAGAGATGGATGTAAAGAGAAGTTGAAGAAAGTAGATCTATGGAGTAGTAAATAATTAAAATTAAATAGATTCCTCAAAGTCGTCGAGGATCACTGGCTATTTGATTGATAACTCGGAAGTGTGCACCTTCAGAGCACTATCGGAATAAGAAGGTGGAAAAAAAGCTTCAGTCAACGGTTGTCTTTGTCGTCCACCAAATGGTCCAGAGATGGTGCAGATGGGCCGAACCTGAGTTGGTTGAACATTTCGGGCCTTGATATGTATTTCGTGATGAGCTGGGCCGAGTTTGCGTTGCTGAAGACTGAACATGAACTCTATTTATGGAACAAGTGGCATTAATTAATTGTTGGCACTAATTATTGAACCAAGGTGCTTCGTCTCCGGAGATCCCAATTCTGATACTTTCTTCAACCTCTCTTTTACATCCATCCATCTCTCTCATGGCTCGTGTCTTCTTGAATTTCCACTACCCAGACCTCTCTGGCGGATTTGTCAGTGATTTACGCAATCTCCTTGAAAGCAAAGGAATCACGACGTTTAAGGATGAGAATATCGAGAGAGGCCACCACCCGATCGGACCTGAAACCGTGAAAGCCATTAAAGAATCGATGGTCTCGATCGTTTTGATTTCGAGGAATTATGTTTCTTCGAGCTATTGTTTAGATGAATTGGTTGAAATCTTAAAGTGCAGAGAAGCTTCGGGGCAGATTGTGATACCTGTCTTTTACGACATCCCTCCGAGTTATATACGGCTTCTGGAAAGGTGCGGGGAATTCAGAGGGGTTTTGGGAAGGGCTTTCAAGAAAACCTGTGAAGGGGAAACTGAGGAGGTGAAGCTGAGATGGACCAAAGCTTTGGCACATATAGGAACCATGGCTGGACTAGAGTTTAGACATTGGTTTGTTGTTTCTTTTGGTCTCAAATGAATAACTTTTATTACCTTTCTTAAGCAATGCTTCAATATCGGTGGAGTTTCTCTATGAATTGAGACTTGTTTTGTTTTCTTTTGTTAGGAGTGATGAAACGGCGATGGCTGCAAAGATTGCCAGTGATGTTTCCGACAGACTGAAGAAGGTTACATGATAAAGTTGCCAAATGTGTCACATTTTGTGACCGTCTCTCTATTTTCGTTAATAAAGCTTCTATTACCTTTATAAACTTCTATTACCTTTCTTAAGCAATGCTTCAATATTGGTGGAGTTTCTCTATAAATTGAGACTTGTTTTGTTTTTTTTTGTTAGGGGTGATGAAGCGGAAATGGCTGCAGCGATTGCCGGTGCTGTTTCCTACAGACTGAAGAAGGTTACATGATAAAGTTGCCAAATGTGTCACATTTTGTGACCGTCTCTATTTTCGTTAATAAAGCTTCTGATCACAAGGCTAAAAGGTTGTAAGAAAACATTAATTCTATGAATAACACTATATTTTTAAGTTCTCCATCGTTTGCTTGCCGTTTATTAGTTATTCCTTCATTGGTTCTTTTTAGTTTCACTTTCAGAACGTTTTTAAGGTAATCGATTTGAACTCCATATGATTTAAAAATTTTGAAATACAGAGAGTAACAGAGTCACAATCTAGAGATCAATGAGGACAGAAATTACAGGGACACTCTGCTTCCTTTTCTTGTCTATATTCCTGGAAAAAAAAAGTTTCTTTAGTATTGCTGTGCATAGCTCTCTATCAATTTTGGGAAAAGACTTTATGTCCTGAAAGCAGAAACTGTTAAGGTCTTGAATAACACAACAATGGGATTACAGTTATGTCTGCTTACCGGGTAAAGAAGTCCCTATGGACTTCGCCCATAAAGTTATAGGAAACTCAGTAACCATCCCTATGGGTTTGAATGGTTAGGGAACTTTCTCAGCATCCTCAAGATCCAAGGCTTGCCTTCTGCTTTCTCCAGCTAAGAGATATCCACTTTTTGATATAACTTATCGTCTAAGGCCCTGTTCGTTTCATCATTTGTGATCTCCGTCCCTGAACCATTCAGATGCTCCATCCGCAAATGTTCCATCTAGATGTTTGTTTCATTTTCGGTTATTCATCTAAATGATTCATCTCGATGGAACTTTGTTTTTTAATCATTTAATTTTAAATTTGAATGGACCATTTGAATGTTTCAATAAAAATGACTAAAATGCCCTTACTTTTATCTAATTATATATTTTTTTAACCATATTATTTTGATCTTAACTATACTAATCTTTGATCTAAAAATATATTTATAATTAAATATTCAAATTATTATTTTAATATTTATAAATCACATTTCCTTGATTTTGGCAGTTTTGACGAAAAATGCAATTTTGCGATTCTGTCAGAAAAACGCAATTTATCGGTTATTGCAGAAAAAGTAATTTTTGGGTTTTAGCGGGAAACGTGATTTCACAATTTTGACAGAAAAACGCGATTTGCGGTTTTGACTGGAAAACACAATTTTGTGGTTTTGACGGAAAAATGCGATTTTGAGGTTTCGACGGAAACGTGATTTCGCGATTTTGACGGAAAATGTAATTTTGCGGTTTTGACGAAAAAACGAGATTTCTTGGTTTTGACGGAAAAACGCGATTTCTCGGTTATTGCGGAAAAATGTAATTTCTAAATTTTGGCGAGAAAACGTGTTTTTTTGTTTTAACTGAAAAACATGATTTCGCGATTTTGACGAAAAAATGTGATTATAGTATTTTGACGAAAAAACTCGATTTCACGGTTGGTGCGGAAGAACCATCTTAGTTTGGTTTAGGAAGTCGAATAATCATTACTACGAAAGATAGAAAGATAGAAAGATAGTGAAGGCGGGTAAATGATATCTACCATGTGGGTTAACCATCCGAAGAAGAAGCTCTTGAGATATTATGTCTCTATGCCTTCAAACGAATTCCTCCATTGGATGGTCTTGACGAGCTTGAAAAGAAAATAACAAACCTTTGTGGTAATATTCTTCCATTGGGAACGATTGGGAAAGTCAATTATCTAAGGTAGAAACTAACTTCAATAGGAAAATTGAGCATGTGTTAATTAAAAGCGGGATATGAAAAAACTTTTGAAAAAGGAGCATTCTCGATTTCTTCACGTTGTATACTATATTATTTAATTATATATGAAATTCAAATGATATATAATTTTTTTGGTAAGAATATCATTTATATTTTTTTAGTTAATTGAAACATATAATTTCATTCTAATAAAAATTTAGAAAAAAAACAAAAAGAAACCTAATTTAATGCTTCTTTTGGTCAGGGGAAAATATTTTGTCTATTTATAAAATTCATTGAAAATCATTCAAAAAGGTGGAATGGGGTCAACGTTCTTTTTCGGTGGAATTTAAGCGGATATACAATATAAAGAAGTAGGCACCAATTGTTGAACATGAATGTTATAAATGTTAGTTGAACAAAGGGGCACTAGTTGGTGGACTTGTGAAGAAAACTTGAGAATAAAAACATACAAAAGTCTTGGGCGAATACCTAATCTGCAGCACCATCTCCTCCGACAAATCTCCATCTTTCTTTAACCTCTCGTTAACATCCATCACTCTCATCATGGCTTCTTCTTCCTCCGACATAATAAGATATCATGCCTACCTGAGTTTCCACGGCCCAGACCTTCCTAGCGGATTTCTCGGTCAGTTACACAATCGCTTTGCAAGCAAAGGAATCACGACGTTCAGTGATCAGAATAACGAGAGAGGCCACACGATCGGACCCGAATCAGTGAAAGCCATTAAAGAATCGAAGATCGCGATCGTGGTGCTCTCCAAGAACTACGCTTCTTCGAGCTGGTGTTTAGATGAATTGGTTGAAATCTTGAAATGCAAAGAAGCTTCGGGGCAGATTGTGATACCTATTTTTCACGGCGTTCGAGCCTTGTACGGACTGTGAGCGGGGCTTTCGGGAGGGCTTTCAAGAAAACCTGTGAAGGGAAAACTGAGGAGGTGAAGCTGAGATGGAAAAAAGCTTTGGCACATGTAGGAAGCATGGCTGGAGAAGATTGTACACTTTGGTTTGTTGTTTATTTCTTAAGCAAAAATGCGTCAATATTGATATGGAGTTTTCATATATTGAGACTAATTTTATTTTCTTTTGTTAGGAGTGATGAAGCGTCACTGGTTGAAAACATTGCCACTCGTGTTTCGGACATACTGAAGGTTACATGATTAAGTTGGCAAATGTGTCACGTTTTGTGCCGTCTTTATATCTTTCTTAATAAAGCTTCTAAGCAGAAGGCCAAAAGATTGTAAGAAAACATATTCCTGTAATACAACATATTCTTATGTTCTCCAACGTTTGCTTGCCGTTTGCTAACACTTCATTGGTTCTTTTAGTTTCACTTTCAGAACGATTTTTTTTTTTTGTAACATAGAGAGTAACTGAGTCGCAATCAGGAGAACGAGGACAGAAATGACAGGGACGTACTCTACTGCTTCCTTTCCTTGTCTATATTCCTGAAAAAAGAAAGATTCTTTAGTATTGCTGCCTAGCTCTCTATCAATTTTGGGAAAGACTTTATGTTCTGAATTAGGATCAAAACTCTTTATATCCTTTTATTTCGAAATCCTAGTTTAAAAGAATATAAAGAAGAAGCTGTTAAGGTCTAGAGGAGGAGAAGAAGAAGAAGACATAAGCCTTATCATATATATTGGAAAAAAATTACCAATGTTTTGTTTAGTATCAACATGCAGAGGAATTATGGTAAAAATGCAGTTAGTAGTAGTATAATTATCAAGTTGTAGGTGATTTTGATGTCAAATAAGTTGCATAATTATCATGATAAACATCAATTTGATTATTTCATGATAGGATTCATTTATATTTCCTGTTGTTGCTCTAATGATTACCGGACAAGCCTACGATTTCTTCTAAGGCGGTTTGAACCAGCTTTCGCTGACGTGGGATTCACTCTTCTTTTCCAATTTTTGTGCAATTCCTTCTGTAAGGCCCAATTGATTTGGCCCATGAGAATTGTATCAACACAAGTCAACGCTTCACAATTAATATAACCCAGGTGAGCATATATATATGAGAAGACAAAGCGATTCACTTTCTCGTCTTCAAACCTGGATGCCTTCTAAAGCTGTGTCTCTCTCTTTCGACGCAACCCTAAGGGGTAAATACTTGGCAAAACTCTGCCACTTTATTCGCAAGCTCTTCAAAACCGTCGTGTGGTGAGCTTTGATTGAAAGCAGATAGACATAGAATCTCAAGAGCTTCTTCCTTCGATGGGAAATCCACATGGTAAATATCTTTGATCCCATGTGCTTTCAAAATCTTTTTATCTTTCGTTGTAACGATGATCCTGCTTCCAGGACCGAACCAAGAAGGTTCTTTAGCCAAAACCTCTAACTGCTCAAGATCATCTACATCGTTCAAAACGATAAGTACTCTCTGCTCTTGTAGCCACTCTTTGATTGCACCTAGATGATGTACCCTCATATCCCTTTGGTTTAAAACCATTGACAGAAGTTGGCTTTGTAAACGCAACTTGGAATCATAGTCATAAACACCAACGCTCTTATAACCTCCCATGATGTTCCCCATAAAGCATTTAAACTCAAAATCGTTAGAGAGTTGGTCGAACAAAGCTCTAGCAATGGTACTCTTACCGATTCCCGCAGGACCCCAGATTCCAATCATCATCACATCATCACGTTCTAAGCATAACAAAGAGTTCACCTTTCTCAAGTGGGCTTGTAGCCCCACAATGCCCTCGAAATCCCTTGACAGAGTAACATTCAGCTCCTTGGAAACATCAGTGGCAATCTTTACTACCATCTCTGCTTCATTATCCCTAAAGAAAAGGAAAAACAAACTCTTGTCTGAGTTTATAGGAACTTAAACCGTAAAAGGAAACAAAAATTGTTGACTTTTTTAGAAAAACAACAACAAACCAGTTTAGAGAGTGTTCTCCAGCTATGGTTGCTACATATGCTAAGGCTTCGCTCCATCTCTGCTTCTCCTCCTCAGTTTTCCCTTCACAGGTTTTCAAGAAGGCGATTCCGAAGTCTCCCCTCTGTTTCCGTACATCAGACGGATCAACATCGTAAAAAACCGTCATCACGATCTGCTTCTGATCTTCTCTGCATCTCAAGATTTCCACCAATTCATCTAAGCACCAGCTCGAAGAAGCGTAGTTCTTGGAGAGCACCACGATCGAGGCTCTCGATTCTCTGATCGCCTGTACGAGTTCAGGTCCGATCGTATGGCCTCTCTCGATCTTCTGATCTTTGAACGACGTGATCCCTTTGCTGGCGAAGTGATGGTGTAAATGGCTGAGAAATCCTCTACGGACGTCTGGGCCGTGGAAACTCGGGAAGACATGGTGTCTCTTAATGTAAGCTGGAGAGTAAGAAGCCATGAGAGAGAGAGAGAGAGAGAGAGAGATGGATGTAAAGAGAAGTTGAAGAAAGTAGATCTATGGAGTAGTAAATAATTAAAATTAAATAGATTCCTCAAAGTCGTCGAGGATCACTGGCTATTTGATTGATAACTCGGAAGTGTGCACCTTCAGAGCACTATCGGAATAAGAAGGTGGAAAAAAAGCTTCAGTCAACGGTTGTCTTTGTCGTCCACCAAATGGTCCAGAGATGGTGCAGATGGGCCGAACCTGAGTTGGTTGAACATTTCGGGCCTTGATATGTATTTCGTGATGAGCTGGGCCGAGTTTGCGTTGCTGAAGACTGAACATGAACTCTATTTATGGAACAAGTGGCATTAATTAATTGTTGGCACTAATTATTGAACCAAGGTGCTTCGTCTCCGGAGATCCCAATTCTGATACTTTCTTCAACCTCTCTTTTACATCCATCCATCTCTCTCATGGCTCGTGTCTTCTTGAATTTCCACTACCCAGACCTCTCTGGCGGATTTGTCAGTGATTTACGCAATCTCCTTGAAAGCAAAGGAATCACGACGTTTAAGGATGAGAATATCGAGAGAGGCCACCACCCGATCGGACCTGAAACCGTGAAAGCCATTAAAGAATCGATGGTCTCGATCGTTTTGATTTCGAGGAATTATGTTTCTTCGAGCTATTGTTTAGATGAATTGGTTGAAATCTTAAAGTGCAGAGAAGCTTCGGGGCAGATTGTGATACCTGTCTTTTACGACATCCCTCCGAGTTATATACGGCTTCTGGAAAGGTGCGGGGAATTCAGAGGGGTTTTGGGAAGGGCTTTCAAGAAAACCTGTGAAGGGGAAACTGAGGAGGTGAAGCTGAGATGGACCAAAGCTTTGGCACATATAGGAACCATGGCTGGACTAGAGTTTAGACATTGGTTTGTTGTTTCTTTTGGTCTCAAATGAATAACTTTTATTACCTTTCTTAAGCAATGCTTCAATATCGGTGGAGTTTCTCTATGAATTGAGACTTGTTTTGTTTTCTTTTGTTAGGAGTGATGAAACGGCGATGGCTGCAAAGATTGCCAGTGATGTTTCCGACAGACTGAAGAAGGTTACATGATAAAGTTGCCAAATGTGTCACATTTTGTGACCGTCTCTCTATTTTCGTTAATAAAGCTTCTATTACCTTTATAAACTTCTATTACCTTTCTTAAGCAATGCTTCAATATTGGTGGAGTTTCTCTATAAATTGAGACTTGTTTTGTTTTTTTTTGTTAGGGGTGATGAAGCGGAAATGGCTGCAGCGATTGCCGGTGCTGTTTCCTACAGACTGAAGAAGGTTACATGATAAAGTTGCCAAATGTGTCACATTTTGTGACCGTCTCTATTTTCGTTAATAAAGCTTCTGATCACAAGGCTAAAAGGTTGTAAGAAAACATTAATTCTATGAATAACACTATATTTTTAAGTTCTCCATCGTTTGCTTGCCGTTTATTAGTTATTCCTTCATTGGTTCTTTTTAGTTTCACTTTCAGAACGTTTTTAAGGTAATCGATTTGAACTCCATATGATTTAAAAATTTTGAAATACAGAGAGTAACAGAGTCACAATCTAGAGATCAATGAGGACAGAAATTACAGGGACACTCTGCTTCCTTTTCTTGTCTATATTCCTGGAAAAAAAAAGTTTCTTTAGTATTGCTGTGCATAGCTCTCTATCAATTTTGGGAAAAGACTTTATGTCCTGAAAGCAGAAACTGTTAAGGTCTTGAATAACACAACAATGGGATTACAGTTATGTCTGCTTACCGGGTAAAGAAGTCCCTATGGACTTCGCCCATAAAGTTATAGGAAACTCAGTAACCATCCCTATGGGTTTGAATGGTTAGGGAACTTTCTCAGCATCCTCAAGATCCAAGGCTTGCCTTCTGCTTTCTCCAGCTAAGAGATATCCACTTTTTGATATAACTTATCGTCTAAGGCCCTGTTCGTTTCATCATTTGTGATCTCCGTCCCTGAACCATTCAGATGCTCCATCCGCAAATGTTCCATCTAGATGTTTGTTTCATTTTCGGTTATTCATCTAAATGATTCATCTCGATGGAACTTTGTTTTTTAATCATTTAATTTTAAATTTGAATGGACCATTTGAATGTTTCAATAAAAATGACTAAAATGCCCTTACTTTTATCTAATTATATATTTTTTTAACCATATTATTTTGATCTTAACTATACTAATCTTTGATCTAAAAATATATTTATAATTAAATATTCAAATTATTATTTTAATATTTATAAATCACATTTCCTTGATTTTGGCAGTTTTGACGAAAAATGCAATTTTGCGATTCTGTCAGAAAAACGCAATTTATCGGTTATTGCAGAAAAAGTAATTTTTGGGTTTTAGCGGGAAACGTGATTTCACAATTTTGACAGAAAAACGCGATTTGCGGTTTTGACTGGAAAACACAATTTTGTGGTTTTGACGGAAAAATGCGATTTTGAGGTTTCGACGGAAACGTGATTTCGCGATTTTGACGGAAAATGTAATTTTGCGGTTTTGACGAAAAAACGAGATTTCTTGGTTTTGACGGAAAAACGCGATTTCTCGGTTATTGCGGAAAAATGTAATTTCTAAATTTTGGCGAGAAAACGTGTTTTTTTGTTTTAACTGAAAAACATGATTTCGCGATTTTGACGAAAAAATGTGATTATAGTATTTTGACGAAAAAACTCGATTTCACGGTTGGTGCGGAAGAACCATCTTAGTTTGGTTTAGGAAGTCGAATAATCATTACTACGAAAGATAGAAAGATAGAAAGATAGTGAAGGCGGGTAAATGATATCTACCATGTGGGTTAACCATCCGAAGAAGAAGCTCTTGAGATATTATGTCTCTATGCCTTCAAACGAATTCCTCCATTGGATGGTCTTGACGAGCTTGAAAAGAAAATAACAAACCTTTGTGGTAATATTCTTCCATTGGGAACGATTGGGAAAGTCAATTATCTAAGGTAGAAACTAACTTCAATAGGAAAATTGAGCATGTGTTAATTAAAAGCGGGATATGAAAAAACTTTTGAAAAAGGAGCATTCTCGATTTCTTCACGTTGTATACTATATTATTTAATTATATATGAAATTCAAATGATATATAATTTTTTTGGTAAGAATATCATTTATATTTTTTTAGTTAATTGAAACATATAATTTCATTCTAATAAAAATTTAGAAAAAAAACAAAAAGAAACCTAATTTAATGCTTCTTTTGGTCAGGGGAAAATATTTTGTCTATTTATAAAATTCATTGAAAATCATTCAAAAAGGTGGAATGGGGTCAACGTTCTTTTTCGGTGGAATTTAAGCGGATATACAATATAAAGAAGTAGGCACCAATTGTTGAACATGAATGTTATAAATGTTAGTTGAACAAAGGGGCACTAGTTGGTGGACTTGTGAAGAAAACTTGAGAATAAAAACATACAAAAGTCTTGGGCGAATACCTAATCTGCAGCACCATCTCCTCCGACAAATCTCCATCTTTCTTTAACCTCTCGTTAACATCCATCACTCTCATCATGGCTTCTTCTTCCTCCGACATAATAAGATATCATGCCTACCTGAGTTTCCACGGCCCAGACCTTCCTAGCGGATTTCTCGGTCAGTTACACAATCGCTTTGCAAGCAAAGGAATCACGACGTTCAGTGATCAGAATAACGAGAGAGGCCACACGATCGGACCCGAATCAGTGAAAGCCATTAAAGAATCGAAGATCGCGATCGTGGTGCTCTCCAAGAACTACGCTTCTTCGAGCTGGTGTTTAGATGAATTGGTTGAAATCTTGAAATGCAAAGAAGCTTCGGGGCAGATTGTGATACCTATTTTTCACGGCGTTCGAGCCTTGTACGGACTGTGAGCGGGGCTTTCGGGAGGGCTTTCAAGAAAACCTGTGAAGGGAAAACTGAGGAGGTGAAGCTGAGATGGAAAAAAGCTTTGGCACATGTAGGAAGCATGGCTGGAGAAGATTGTACACTTTGGTTTGTTGTTTATTTCTTAAGCAAAAATGCGTCAATATTGATATGGAGTTTTCATATATTGAGACTAATTTTATTTTCTTTTGTTAGGAGTGATGAAGCGTCACTGGTTGAAAACATTGCCACTCGTGTTTCGGACATACTGAAGGTTACATGATTAAGTTGGCAAATGTGTCACGTTTTGTGCCGTCTTTATATCTTTCTTAATAAAGCTTCTAAGCAGAAGGCCAAAAGATTGTAAGAAAACATATTCCTGTAATACAACATATTCTTATGTTCTCCAACGTTTGCTTGCCGTTTGCTAACACTTCATTGGTTCTTTTAGTTTCACTTTCAGAACGATTTTTTTTTTTTGTAACATAGAGAGTAACTGAGTCGCAATCAGGAGAACGAGGACAGAAATGACAGGGACGTACTCTACTGCTTCCTTTCCTTGTCTATATTCCTGAAAAAAGAAAGATTCTTTAGTATTGCTGCCTAGCTCTCTATCAATTTTGGGAAAGACTTTATGTTCTGAATTAGGATCAAAACTCTTTATATCCTTTTATTTCGAAATCCTAGTTTAAAAGAATATAAAGAAGAAGCTGTTAAGGTCTAGAGGAGGAGAAGAAGAAGAAGACATAAGCCTTATCATATATATTGGAAAAAAATTACCAATGTTTTGTTTAGTATCAACATGCAGAGGAATTATGGTAAAAATGCAGTTAGTAGTAGTATAATTATCAAGTTGTAGGTGATTTTGATGTCAAATAAGTTGCATAATTATCATGATAAACATCAATTTGATTATTTCATGATAGGATTCATTTATATTTCCTGTTGTTGCTCTAATGATTACCGGACAAGCCTACGATTTCTTCTAAGGCGGTTTGAACCAGCTTTCGCTGACGTGGGATTCACTCTTCTTTTCCAATTTTTGTGCAATTCCTTCTGTAAGGCCCAATTGATTTGGCCCATGAGAATTGTATCAACACAAGTCAACGCTTCACAATTAATATAACCCAGGTGAGCATATATATATGAGAAGACAAAGCGATTCACTTTCTCGTCTTCAAACCTGGATGCCTTCTAAAGCTGTGTCTCTCTCTTTCGACGCAACCCTAAGGGGTAAATACTTGGCAAAACTCTGCCACTTTATTCGCAAGCTCTTCAAAACCGTCGTGTGGTGAGCTTTGATTGAAAGCAGATAGACATAGAATCTCAAGAGCTTCTTCCTTCGATGGGAAATCCACATGGTAAATATCTTTGATCCCATGTGCTTTCAAAATCTTTTTATCTTTCGTTGTAACGATGATCCTGCTTCCAGGACCGAACCAAGAAGGTTCTTTAGCCAAAACCTCTAACTGCTCAAGATCATCTACATCGTTCAAAACGATAAGTACTCTCTGCTCTTGTAGCCACTCTTTGATTGCACCTAGATGATGTACCCTCATATCCCTTTGGTTTAAAACCATTGACAGAAGTTGGCTTTGTAAACGCAACTTGGAATCATAGTCATAAACACCAACGCTCTTATAACCTCCCATGATGTTCCCCATAAAGCATTTAAACTCAAAATCGTTAGAGAGTTGGTCGAACAAAGCTCTAGCAATGGTACTCTTACCGATTCCCGCAGGACCCCAGATTCCAATCATCATCACATCATCACGTTCTAAGCATAACAAAGAGTTCACCTTTCTCAAGTGGGCTTGTAGCCCCACAATGCCCTCGAAATCCCTTGACAGAGTAACATTCAGCTCCTTGGAAACATCAGTGGCAATCTTTACTACCATCTCTGCTTCATTATCCCTAAAGAAAAGGAAAAACAAACTCTTGTCTGAGTTTATAGGAACTTAAACCGTAAAAGGAAACAAAAATTGTTGACTTTTTTAGAAAAACAACAACAAACCAGTTTAGAGAGTGTTCTCCAGCTATGGTTGCTACATATGCTAAGGCTTCGCTCCATCTCTGCTTCTCCTCCTCAGTTTTCCCTTCACAGGTTTTCAAGAAGGCGATTCCGAAGTCTCCCCTCTGTTTCCGTACATCAGACGGATCAACATCGTAAAAAACCGTCATCACGATCTGCTTCTGATCTTCTCTGCATCTCAAGATTTCCACCAATTCATCTAAGCACCAGCTCGAAGAAGCGTAGTTCTTGGAGAGCACCACGATCGAGGCTCTCGATTCTCTGATCGCCTGTACGAGTTCAGGTCCGATCGTATGGCCTCTCTCGATCTTCTGATCTTTGAACGACGTGATCCCTTTGCTGGCGAAGTGATGGTGTAAATGGCTGAGAAATCCTCTACGGACGTCTGGGCCGTGGAAACTCGGGAAGACATGGTGTCTCTTAATGTAAGCTGGAGAGTAAGAAGCCATGAGAGAGAGAGAGAGAGAGAGAGAGATGGATGTAAAGAGAAGTTGAAGAAAGTAGATCTATGGAGTAGTAAATAATTAAAATTAAATAGATTCCTCAAAGTCGTCGAGGATCACTGGCTATTTGATTGATAACTCGGAAGTGTGCACCTTCAGAGCACTATCGGAATAAGAAGGTGGAAAAAAAGCTTCAGTCAACGGTTGTCTTTGTCGTCCACCAAATGGTCCAGAGATGGTGCAGATGGGCCGAACCTGAGTTGGTTGAACATTTCGGGCCTTGATATGTATTTCGTGATGAGCTGGGCCGAGTTTGCGTTGCTGAAGACTGAACATGAACTCTATTTATGGAACAAGTGGCATTAATTAATTGTTGGCACTAATTATTGAACCAAGGTGCTTCGTCTCCGGAGATCCCAATTCTGATACTTTCTTCAACCTCTCTTTTACATCCATCCATCTCTCTCATGGCTCGTGTCTTCTTGAATTTCCACTACCCAGACCTCTCTGGCGGATTTGTCAGTGATTTACGCAATCTCCTTGAAAGCAAAGGAATCACGACGTTTAAGGATGAGAATATCGAGAGAGGCCACCACCCGATCGGACCTGAAACCGTGAAAGCCATTAAAGAATCGATGGTCTCGATCGTTTTGATTTCGAGGAATTATGTTTCTTCGAGCTATTGTTTAGATGAATTGGTTGAAATCTTAAAGTGCAGAGAAGCTTCGGGGCAGATTGTGATACCTGTCTTTTACGACATCCCTCCGAGTTATATACGGCTTCTGGAAAGGTGCGGGGAATTCAGAGGGGTTTTGGGAAGGGCTTTCAAGAAAACCTGTGAAGGGGAAACTGAGGAGGTGAAGCTGAGATGGACCAAAGCTTTGGCACATATAGGAACCATGGCTGGACTAGAGTTTAGACATTGGTTTGTTGTTTCTTTTGGTCTCAAATGAATAACTTTTATTACCTTTCTTAAGCAATGCTTCAATATCGGTGGAGTTTCTCTATGAATTGAGACTTGTTTTGTTTTCTTTTGTTAGGAGTGATGAAACGGCGATGGCTGCAAAGATTGCCAGTGATGTTTCCGACAGACTGAAGAAGGTTACATGATAAAGTTGCCAAATGTGTCACATTTTGTGACCGTCTCTCTATTTTCGTTAATAAAGCTTCTATTACCTTTATAAACTTCTATTACCTTTCTTAAGCAATGCTTCAATATTGGTGGAGTTTCTCTATAAATTGAGACTTGTTTTGTTTTTTTTTGTTAGGGGTGATGAAGCGGAAATGGCTGCAGCGATTGCCGGTGCTGTTTCCTACAGACTGAAGAAGGTTACATGATAAAGTTGCCAAATGTGTCACATTTTGTGACCGTCTCTATTTTCGTTAATAAAGCTTCTGATCACAAGGCTAAAAGGTTGTAAGAAAACATTAATTCTATGAATAACACTATATTTTTAAGTTCTCCATCGTTTGCTTGCCGTTTATTAGTTATTCCTTCATTGGTTCTTTTTAGTTTCACTTTCAGAACGTTTTTAAGGTAATCGATTTGAACTCCATATGATTTAAAAATTTTGAAATACAGAGAGTAACAGAGTCACAATCTAGAGATCAATGAGGACAGAAATTACAGGGACACTCTGCTTCCTTTTCTTGTCTATATTCCTGGAAAAAAAAAGTTTCTTTAGTATTGCTGTGCATAGCTCTCTATCAATTTTGGGAAAAGACTTTATGTCCTGAAAGCAGAAACTGTTAAGGTCTTGAATAACACAACAATGGGATTACAGTTATGTCTGCTTACCGGGTAAAGAAGTCCCTATGGACTTCGCCCATAAAGTTATAGGAAACTCAGTAACCATCCCTATGGGTTTGAATGGTTAGGGAACTTTCTCAGCATCCTCAAGATCCAAGGCTTGCCTTCTGCTTTCTCCAGCTAAGAGATATCCACTTTTTGATATAACTTATCGTCTAAGGCCCTGTTCGTTTCATCATTTGTGATCTCCGTCCCTGAACCATTCAGATGCTCCATCCGCAAATGTTCCATCTAGATGTTTGTTTCATTTTCGGTTATTCATCTAAATGATTCATCTCGATGGAACTTTGTTTTTTAATCATTTAATTTTAAATTTGAATGGACCATTTGAATGTTTCAATAAAAATGACTAAAATGCCCTTACTTTTATCTAATTATATATTTTTTTAACCATATTATTTTGATCTTAACTATACTAATCTTTGATCTAAAAATATATTTATAATTAAATATTCAAATTATTATTTTAATATTTATAAATCACATTTCCTTGATTTTGGCAGTTTTGACGAAAAATGCAATTTTGCGATTCTGTCAGAAAAACGCAATTTATCGGTTATTGCAGAAAAAGTAATTTTTGGGTTTTAGCGGGAAACGTGATTTCACAATTTTGACAGAAAAACGCGATTTGCGGTTTTGACTGGAAAACACAATTTTGTGGTTTTGACGGAAAAATGCGATTTTGAGGTTTCGACGGAAACGTGATTTCGCGATTTTGACGGAAAATGTAATTTTGCGGTTTTGACGAAAAAACGAGATTTCTTGGTTTTGACGGAAAAACGCGATTTCTCGGTTATTGCGGAAAAATGTAATTTCTAAATTTTGGCGAGAAAACGTGTTTTTTTGTTTTAACTGAAAAACATGATTTCGCGATTTTGACGAAAAAATGTGATTATAGTATTTTGACGAAAAAACTCGATTTCACGGTTGGTGCGGAAGAACCATCTTAGTTTGGTTTAGGAAGTCGAATAATCATTACTACGAAAGATAGAAAGATAGAAAGATAGTGAAGGCGGGTAAATGATATCTACCATGTGGGTTAACCATCCGAAGAAGAAGCTCTTGAGATATTATGTCTCTATGCCTTCAAACGAATTCCTCCATTGGATGGTCTTGACGAGCTTGAAAAGAAAATAACAAACCTTTGTGGTAATATTCTTCCATTGGGAACGATTGGGAAAGTCAATTATCTAAGGTAGAAACTAACTTCAATAGGAAAATTGAGCATGTGTTAATTAAAAGCGGGATATGAAAAAACTTTTGAAAAAGGAGCATTCTCGATTTCTTCACGTTGTATACTATATTATTTAATTATATATGAAATTCAAATGATATATAATTTTTTTGGTAAGAATATCATTTATATTTTTTTAGTTAATTGAAACATATAATTTCATTCTAATAAAAATTTAGAAAAAAAACAAAAAGAAACCTAATTTAATGCTTCTTTTGGTCAGGGGAAAATATTTTGTCTATTTATAAAATTCATTGAAAATCATTCAAAAAGGTGGAATGGGGTCAACGTTCTTTTTCGGTGGAATTTAAGCGGATATACAATATAAAGAAGTAGGCACCAATTGTTGAACATGAATGTTATAAATGTTAGTTGAACAAAGGGGCACTAGTTGGTGGACTTGTGAAGAAAACTTGAGAATAAAAACATACAAAAGTCTTGGGCGAATACCTAATCTGCAGCACCATCTCCTCCGACAAATCTCCATCTTTCTTTAACCTCTCGTTAACATCCATCACTCTCATCATGGCTTCTTCTTCCTCCGACATAATAAGATATCATGCCTACCTGAGTTTCCACGGCCCAGACCTTCCTAGCGGATTTCTCGGTCAGTTACACAATCGCTTTGCAAGCAAAGGAATCACGACGTTCAGTGATCAGAATAACGAGAGAGGCCACACGATCGGACCCGAATCAGTGAAAGCCATTAAAGAATCGAAGATCGCGATCGTGGTGCTCTCCAAGAACTACGCTTCTTCGAGCTGGTGTTTAGATGAATTGGTTGAAATCTTGAAATGCAAAGAAGCTTCGGGGCAGATTGTGATACCTATTTTTCACGGCGTTCGAGCCTTGTACGGACTGTGAGCGGGGCTTTCGGGAGGGCTTTCAAGAAAACCTGTGAAGGGAAAACTGAGGAGGTGAAGCTGAGATGGAAAAAAGCTTTGGCACATGTAGGAAGCATGGCTGGAGAAGATTGTACACTTTGGTTTGTTGTTTATTTCTTAAGCAAAAATGCGTCAATATTGATATGGAGTTTTCATATATTGAGACTAATTTTATTTTCTTTTGTTAGGAGTGATGAAGCGTCACTGGTTGAAAACATTGCCACTCGTGTTTCGGACATACTGAAGGTTACATGATTAAGTTGGCAAATGTGTCACGTTTTGTGCCGTCTTTATATCTTTCTTAATAAAGCTTCTAAGCAGAAGGCCAAAAGATTGTAAGAAAACATATTCCTGTAATACAACATATTCTTATGTTCTCCAACGTTTGCTTGCCGTTTGCTAACACTTCATTGGTTCTTTTAGTTTCACTTTCAGAACGATTTTTTTTTTTTGTAACATAGAGAGTAACTGAGTCGCAATCAGGAGAACGAGGACAGAAATGACAGGGACGTACTCTACTGCTTCCTTTCCTTGTCTATATTCCTGAAAAAAGAAAGATTCTTTAGTATTGCTGCCTAGCTCTCTATCAATTTTGGGAAAGACTTTATGTTCTGAATTAGGATCAAAACTCTTTATATCCTTTTATTTCGAAATCCTAGTTTAAAAGAATATAAAGAAGAAGCTGTTAAGGTCTAGAGGAGGAGAAGAAGAAGAAGACATAAGCCTTATCATATATATTGGAAAAAAATTACCAATGTTTTGTTTAGTATCAACATGCAGAGGAATTATGGTAAAAATGCAGTTAGTAGTAGTATAATTATCAAGTTGTAGGTGATTTTGATGTCAAATAAGTTGCATAATTATCATGATAAACATCAATTTGATTATTTCATGATAGGATTCATTTATATTTCCTGTTGTTGCTCTAATGATTACCGGACAAGCCTACGATTTCTTCTAAGGCGGTTTGAACCAGCTTTCGCTGACGTGGGATTCACTCTTCTTTTCCAATTTTTGTGCAATTCCTTCTGTAAGGCCCAATTGATTTGGCCCATGAGAATTGTATCAACACAAGTCAACGCTTCACAATTAATATAACCCAGGTGAGCATATATATATGAGAAGACAAAGCGATTCACTTTCTCGTCTTCAAACCTGGATGCCTTCTAAAGCTGTGTCTCTCTCTTTCGACGCAACCCTAAGGGGTAAATACTTGGCAAAACTCTGCCACTTTATTCGCAAGCTCTTCAAAACCGTCGTGTGGTGAGCTTTGATTGAAAGCAGATAGACATAGAATCTCAAGAGCTTCTTCCTTCGATGGGAAATCCACATGGTAAATATCTTTGATCCCATGTGCTTTCAAAATCTTTTTATCTTTCGTTGTAACGATGATCCTGCTTCCAGGACCGAACCAAGAAGGTTCTTTAGCCAAAACCTCTAACTGCTCAAGATCATCTACATCGTTCAAAACGATAAGTACTCTCTGCTCTTGTAGCCACTCTTTGATTGCACCTAGATGATGTACCCTCATATCCCTTTGGTTTAAAACCATTGACAGAAGTTGGCTTTGTAAACGCAACTTGGAATCATAGTCATAAACACCAACGCTCTTATAACCTCCCATGATGTTCCCCATAAAGCATTTAAACTCAAAATCGTTAGAGAGTTGGTCGAACAAAGCTCTAGCAATGGTACTCTTACCGATTCCCGCAGGACCCCAGATTCCAATCATCATCACATCATCACGTTCTAAGCATAACAAAGAGTTCACCTTTCTCAAGTGGGCTTGTAGCCCCACAATGCCCTCGAAATCCCTTGACAGAGTAACATTCAGCTCCTTGGAAACATCAGTGGCAATCTTTACTACCATCTCTGCTTCATTATCCCTAAAGAAAAGGAAAAACAAACTCTTGTCTGAGTTTATAGGAACTTAAACCGTAAAAGGAAACAAAAATTGTTGACTTTTTTAGAAAAACAACAACAAACCAGTTTAGAGAGTGTTCTCCAGCTATGGTTGCTACATATGCTAAGGCTTCGCTCCATCTCTGCTTCTCCTCCTCAGTTTTCCCTTCACAGGTTTTCAAGAAGGCGATTCCGAAGTCTCCCCTCTGTTTCCGTACATCAGACGGATCAACATCGTAAAAAACCGTCATCACGATCTGCTTCTGATCTTCTCTGCATCTCAAGATTTCCACCAATTCATCTAAGCACCAGCTCGAAGAAGCGTAGTTCTTGGAGAGCACCACGATCGAGGCTCTCGATTCTCTGATCGCCTGTACGAGTTCAGGTCCGATCGTATGGCCTCTCTCGATCTTCTGATCTTTGAACGACGTGATCCCTTTGCTGGCGAAGTGATGGTGTAAATGGCTGAGAAATCCTCTACGGACGTCTGGGCCGTGGAAACTCGGGAAGACATGGTGTCTCTTAATGTAAGCTGGAGAGTAAGAAGCCATGAGAGAGAGAGAGAGAGAGAGAGAGATGGATGTAAAGAGAAGTTGAAGAAAGTAGATCTATGGAGTAGTAAATAATTAAAATTAAATAGATTCCTCAAAGTCGTCGAGGATCACTGGCTATTTGATTGATAACTCGGAAGTGTGCACCTTCAGAGCACTATCGGAATAAGAAGGTGGAAAAAAAGCTTCAGTCAACGGTTGTCTTTGTCGTCCACCAAATGGTCCAGAGATGGTGCAGATGGGCCGAACCTGAGTTGGTTGAACATTTCGGGCCTTGATATGTATTTCGTGATGAGCTGGGCCGAGTTTGCGTTGCTGAAGACTGAACATGAACTCTATTTATGGAACAAGTGGCATTAATTAATTGTTGGCACTAATTATTGAACCAAGGTGCTTCGTCTCCGGAGATCCCAATTCTGATACTTTCTTCAACCTCTCTTTTACATCCATCCATCTCTCTCATGGCTCGTGTCTTCTTGAATTTCCACTACCCAGACCTCTCTGGCGGATTTGTCAGTGATTTACGCAATCTCCTTGAAAGCAAAGGAATCACGACGTTTAAGGATGAGAATATCGAGAGAGGCCACCACCCGATCGGACCTGAAACCGTGAAAGCCATTAAAGAATCGATGGTCTCGATCGTTTTGATTTCGAGGAATTATGTTTCTTCGAGCTATTGTTTAGATGAATTGGTTGAAATCTTAAAGTGCAGAGAAGCTTCGGGGCAGATTGTGATACCTGTCTTTTACGACATCCCTCCGAGTTATATACGGCTTCTGGAAAGGTGCGGGGAATTCAGAGGGGTTTTGGGAAGGGCTTTCAAGAAAACCTGTGAAGGGGAAACTGAGGAGGTGAAGCTGAGATGGACCAAAGCTTTGGCACATATAGGAACCATGGCTGGACTAGAGTTTAGACATTGGTTTGTTGTTTCTTTTGGTCTCAAATGAATAACTTTTATTACCTTTCTTAAGCAATGCTTCAATATCGGTGGAGTTTCTCTATGAATTGAGACTTGTTTTGTTTTCTTTTGTTAGGAGTGATGAAACGGCGATGGCTGCAAAGATTGCCAGTGATGTTTCCGACAAACTGAAGAAGGTTACATGATAAAGTTGCCAAATGTGTCACATTTTGTGACCGTCTCTCTATTTTCGTTAATAAAGCTTCTATTACCTTTATAAACTTCTATTACCTTTCTTAAGCAATGCTTCAATATTGGTGGAGTTTCTCTATAAATTGAGACTTGTTTTGTTTTTTTTTTGTTAGGGGTGATGAAGCGGAAATGGCTGCAGCGATTGCCGGTGCTGTTTCCTACAGACTGAAGAAGGTTACATGATAAAGTTGCCAAATGTGTCACATTTTGTGACCGTCTCTATTTTCGTTAATAAAGCTTCTGATCACAAGGCTAAAAGGTTGTAAGAAAACATTAATTCTATGAATAACACTATATTTTTAAGTTCTCCATCGTTTGCTTGCCGTTTATTAGTTATTCCTTCATTGGTTCTTTTTAGTTTCACTTTCAGAACGTTTTTAAGGTAATCGATTTGAACTCCATATGATTTAAAAATTTTGAAATACAGAGAGTAACAGAGTCACAATCTAGAGATCAATGAGGACAGAAATTACAGGGACACTCTGCTTCCTTTTCTTGTCTATATTCCTGGAAAAAAAAAGTTTCTTTAGTATTGCTGTGCATAGCTCTCTATCAATTTTGGGAAAAGACTTTATGTCCTGAAAGCAGAAACTGTTAAGGTCTTGAATAACACAACAATGGGATTACAGTTATGTCTGCTTACCGGGTAAAGAAGTCCCTATGGACTTCGCCCATAAAGTTATAGGAAACTCAGTAACCATCCCTATGGGTTTGAATGGTTAGGGAACTTTCTCAGCATCCTCAAGATCCAAGGCTTGCCTTCTGCTTTCTCCAGCTAAGAGATATCCACTTTTTGATATAACTTATCGTCTAAGGCCCTGTTCGTTTCATCATTTGTGATCTCCGTCCCTGAACCATTCAGATGCTCCATCCGCAAATGTTCCATCTAGATGTTTGTTTCATTTTCGGTTATTCATCTAAATGATTCATCTCGATGGAACTTTGTTTTTTAATCATTTAATTTTAAATTTGAATGGACCATTTGAATGTTTCAATAAAAATGACTAAAATGCCCTTACTTTTATCTAATTATATATTTTTTTAACCATATTATTTTGATCTTAACTATACTAATCTTTGATCTAAAAATATATTTATAATTAAATATTCAAATTATTATTTTAATATTTATAAATCACATTTCCTTGATTTTGGCAGTTTTGACGAAAAATGCAATTTTGCGATTCTGTCAGAAAAACGCAATTTATCGGTTATTGCAGAAAAAGTAATTTTTGGGTTTTAGCGGGAAACGTGATTTCACAATTTTGACAGAAAAACGCGATTTGCGGTTTTGACTGGAAAACACAATTTTGTGGTTTTGACGGAAAAATGCGATTTTGAGGTTTCGACGGAAACGTGATTTCGCGATTTTGACGGAAAATGTAATTTTGCGGTTTTGACGAAAAAACGAGATTTCTTGGTTTTGACGGAAAAACGCGATTTCTCGGTTATTGCGGAAAAATGTAATTTCTAAATTTTGGCGAGAAAACGTGTTTTTTTGTTTTAACTGAAAAACATGATTTCGCGATTTTGACGAAAAAATGTGATTATAGTATTTTGACGAAAAAACTCGATTTCACGGTTGGTGCGGAAGAACCATCTTAGTTTGGTTTAGGAAGTCGAATAATCATTACTACGAAAGATAGAAAGATAGAAAGATAGTGAAGGCGGGTAAATGATATCTACCATGTGGGTTAACCATCCGAAGAAGAAGCTCTTGAGATATTATGTCTCTATGCCTTCAAACGAATTCCTCCATTGGATGGTCTTGACGAGCTTGAAAAGAAAATAACAAACCTTTGTGGTAATATTCTTCCATTGGGAACGATTGGGAAAGTCAATTATCTAAGGTAGAAACTAACTTCAATAGGAAAATTGAGCATGTGTTAATTAAAAGCGGGATATGAAAAAACTTTTGAAAAAGGAGCATTCTCGATTTCTTCACGTTGTATACTATATTATTTAATTATATATGAAATTCAAATGATATATAATTTTTTTGGTAAGAATATCATTTATATTTTTTTAGTTAATTGAAACATATAATTTCATTCTAATAAAAATTTAGAAAAAAAACAAAAAGAAACCTAATTTAATGCTTCTTTTGGTCAGGGGAAAATATTTTGTCTATTTATAAAATTCATTGAAAATCATTCAAAAAGGTGGAATGGGGTCAACGTTCTTTTTCGGTGGAATTTAAGCGGATATACAATATAAAGAAGTAGGCACCAATTGTTGAACATGAATGTTATAAATGTTAGTTGAACAAAGGGGCACTAGTTGGTGGACTTGTGAAGAAAACTTGAGAATAAAAACATACAAAAGTCTTGGGCGAATACCTAATCTGCAGCACCATCTCCTCCGACAAATCTCCATCTTTCTTTAACCTCTCGTTAACATCCATCACTCTCATCATGGCTTCTTCTTCCTCCGACATAATAAGATATCATGCCTACCTGAGTTTCCACGGCCCAGACCTTCCTAGCGGATTTCTCGGTCAGTTACACAATCGCTTTGCAAGCAAAGGAATCACGACGTTCAGTGATCAGAATAACGAGAGAGGCCACACGATCGGACCCGAATCAGTGAAAGCCATTAAAGAATCGAAGATCGCGATCGTGGTGCTCTCCAAGAACTACGCTTCTTCGAGCTGGTGTTTAGATGAATTGGTTGAAATCTTGAAATGCAAAGAAGCTTCGGGGCAGATTGTGATACCTATTTTTCACGGCGTTCGAGCCTTGTACGGACTGTGAGCGGGGCTTTCGGGAGGGCTTTCAAGAAAACCTGTGAAGGGAAAACTGAGGAGGTGAAGCTGAGATGGAAAAAAGCTTTGGCACATGTAGGAAGCATGGCTGGAGAAGATTGTACACTTTGGTTTGTTGTTTATTTCTTAAGCAAAAATGCGTCAATATTGATATGGAGTTTTCATATATTGAGACTAATTTTATTTTCTTTTGTTAGGAGTGATGAAGCGTCACTGGTTGAAAACATTGCCACTCGTGTTTCGGACATACTGAAGGTTACATGATTAAGTTGGCAAATGTGTCACGTTTTGTGCCGTCTTTATATCTTTCTTAATAAAGCTTCTAAGCAGAAGGCCAAAAGATTGTAAGAAAACATATTCCTGTAATACAACATATTCTTATGTTCTCCAACGTTTGCTTGCCGTTTGCTAACACTTCATTGGTTCTTTTAGTTTCACTTTCAGAACGATTTTTTTTTTTTGTAACATAGAGAGTAACTGAGTCGCAATCAGGAGAACGAGGACAGAAATGACAGGGACGTACTCTACTGCTTCCTTTCCTTGTCTATATTCCTGAAAAAAGAAAGATTCTTTAGTATTGCTGCCTAGCTCTCTATCAATTTTGGGAAAGACTTTATGTTCTGAATTAGGATCAAAACTCTTTATATCCTTTTATTTCGAAATCCTAGTTTAAAAGAATATAAAGAAGAAGCTGTTAAGGTCTAGAGGAGGAGAAGAAGAAGAAGACATAAGCCTTATCATATATATTGGAAAAAAATTACCAATGTTTTGTTTAGTATCAACATGCAGAGGAATTATGGTAAAAATGCAGTTAGTAGTAGTATAATTATCAAGTTGTAGGTGATTTTGATGTCAAATAAGTTGCATAATTATCATGATAAACATCAATTTGATTATTTCATGATAGGATTCATTTATATTTCCTGTTGTTGCTCTAATGATTACCGGACAAGCCTACGATTTCTTCTAAGGCGGTTTGAACCAGCTTTCGCTGACGTGGGATTCACTCTTCTTTTCCAATTTTTGTGCAATTCCTTCTGTAAGGCCCAATTGATTTGGCCCATGAGAATTGTATCAACACAAGTCAACGCTTCACAATTAATATAACCCAGGTGAGCATATATATATGAGAAGACAAAGCGATTCACTTTCTCGTCTTCAAACCTGGATGCCTTCTAAAGCTGTGTCTCTCTCTTTCGACGCAACCCTAAGGGGTAAATACTTGGCAAAACTCTGCCACTTTATTCGCAAGCTCTTCAAAACCGTCGTGTGGTGAGCTTTGATTGAAAGCAGATAGACATAGAATCTCAAGAGCTTCTTCCTTCGATGGGAAATCCACATGGTAAATATCTTTGATCCCATGTGCTTTCAAAATCTTTTTATCTTTCGTTGTAACGATGATCCTGCTTCCAGGACCGAACCAAGAAGGTTCTTTAGCCAAAACCTCTAACTGCTCAAGATCATCTACATCGTTCAAAACGATAAGTACTCTCTGCTCTTGTAGCCACTCTTTGATTGCACCTAGATGATGTACCCTCATATCCCTTTGGTTTAAAACCATTGACAGAAGTTGGCTTTGTAAACGCAACTTGGAATCATAGTCATAAACACCAACGCTCTTATAACCTCCCATGATGTTCCCCATAAAGCATTTAAACTCAAAATCGTTAGAGAGTTGGTCGAACAAAGCTCTAGCAATGGTACTCTTACCGATTCCCGCAGGACCCCAGATTCCAATCATCATCACATCATCACGTTCTAAGCATAACAAAGAGTTCACCTTTCTCAAGTGGGCTTGTAGCCCCACAATGCCCTCGAAATCCCTTGACAGAGTAACATTCAGCTCCTTGGAAACATCAGTGGCAATCTTTACTACCATCTCTGCTTCATTATCCCTAAAGAAAAGGAAAAACAAACTCTTGTCTGAGTTTATAGGAACTTAAACCGTAAAAGGAAACAAAAATTGTTGACTTTTTTAGAAAAACAACAACAAACCAGTTTAGAGAGTGTTCTCCAGCTATGGTTGCTACATATGCTAAGGCTTCGCTCCATCTCTGCTTCTCCTCCTCAGTTTTCCCTTCACAGGTTTTCAAGAAGGCGATTCCGAAGTCTCCCCTCTGTTTCCGTACATCAGACGGATCAACATCGTAAAAAACCGTCATCACGATCTGCTTCTGATCTTCTCTGCATCTCAAGATTTCCACCAATTCATCTAAGCACCAGCTCGAAGAAGCGTAGTTCTTGGAGAGCACCACGATCGAGGCTCTCGATTCTCTGATCGCCTGTACGAGTTCAGGTCCGATCGTATGGCCTCTCTCGATCTTCTGATCTTTGAACGACGTGATCCCTTTGCTGGCGAAGTGATGGTGTAAATGGCTGAGAAATCCTCTACGGACGTCTGGGCCGTGGAAACTCGGGAAGACATGGTGTCTCTTAATGTAAGCTGGAGAGTAAGAAGCCATGAGAGAGAGAGAGAGAGAGAGAGAGATGGATGTAAAGAGAAGTTGAAGAAAGTAGATCTATGGAGTAGTAAATAATTAAAATTAAATAGATTCCTCAAAGTCGTCGAGGATCACTGGCTATTTGATTGATAACTCGGAAGTGTGCACCTTCAGAGCACTATCGGAATAAGAAGGTGGAAAAAAAGCTTCAGTCAACGGTTGTCTTTGTCGTCCACCAAATGGTCCAGAGATGGTGCAGATGGGCCGAACCTGAGTTGGTTGAACATTTCGGGCCTTGATATGTATTTCGTGATGAGCTGGGCCGAGTTTGCGTTGCTGAAGACTGAACATGAACTCTATTTATGGAACAAGTGGCATTAATTAATTGTTGGCACTAATTATTGAACCAAGGTGCTTCGTCTCCGGAGATCCCAATTCTGATACTTTCTTCAACCTCTCTTTTACATCCATCCATCTCTCTCATGGCTCGTGTCTTCTTGAATTTCCACTACCCAGACCTCTCTGGCGGATTTGTCAGTGATTTACGCAATCTCCTTGAAAGCAAAGGAATCACGACGTTTAAGGATGAGAATATCGAGAGAGGCCACCACCCGATCGGACCTGAAACCGTGAAAGCCATTAAAGAATCGATGGTCTCGATCGTTTTGATTTCGAGGAATTATGTTTCTTCGAGCTATTGTTTAGATGAATTGGTTGAAATCTTAAAGTGCAGAGAAGCTTCGGGGCAGATTGTGATACCTGTCTTTTACGACATCCCTCCGAGTTATATACGGCTTCTGGAAAGGTGCGGGGAATTCAGAGGGGTTTTGGGAAGGGCTTTCAAGAAAACCTGTGAAGGGGAAACTGAGGAGGTGAAGCTGAGATGGACCAAAGCTTTGGCACATATAGGAACCATGGCTGGACTAGAGTTTAGACATTGGTTTGTTGTTTCTTTTGGTCTCAAATGAATAACTTTTATTACCTTTCTTAAGCAATGCTTCAATATCGGTGGAGTTTCTCTATGAATTGAGACTTGTTTTGTTTTCTTTTGTTAGGAGTGATGAAACGGCGATGGCTGCAAAGATTGCCAGTGATGTTTCCGACAGACTGAAGAAGGTTACATGATAAAGTTGCCAAATGTGTCACATTTTGTGACCGTCTCTCTATTTTCGTTAATAAAGCTTCTATTACCTTTATAAACTTCTATTACCTTTCTTAAGCAATGCTTCAATATTGGTGGAGTTTCTCTATAAATTGAGACTTGTTTTGTTTTTTTTTGTTAGGGGTGATGAAGCGGAAATGGCTGCAGCGATTGCCGGTGCTGTTTCCTACAGACTGAAGAAGGTTACATGATAAAGTTGCCAAATGTGTCACATTTTGTGACCGTCTCTATTTTCGTTAATAAAGCTTCTGATCACAAGGCTAAAAGGTTGTAAGAAAACATTAATTCTATGAATAACACTATATTTTTAAGTTCTCCATCGTTTGCTTGCCGTTTATTAGTTATTCCTTCATTGGTTCTTTTTAGTTTCACTTTCAGAACGTTTTTAAGGTAATCGATTTGAACTCCATATGATTTAAAAATTTTGAAATACAGAGAGTAACAGAGTCACAATCTAGAGATCAATGAGGACAGAAATTACAGGGACACTCTGCTTCCTTTTCTTGTCTATATTCCTGGAAAAAAAAAGTTTCTTTAGTATTGCTGTGCATAGCTCTCTATCAATTTTGGGAAAAGACTTTATGTCCTGAAAGCAGAAACTGTTAAGGTCTTGAATAACACAACAATGGGATTACAGTTATGTCTGCTTACCGGGTAAAGAAGTCCCTATGGACTTCGCCCATAAAGTTATAGGAAACTCAGTAACCATCCCTATGGGTTTGAATGGTTAGGGAACTTTCTCAGCATCCTCAAGATCCAAGGCTTGCCTTCTGCTTTCTCCAGCTAAGAGATATCCACTTTTTGATATAACTTATCGTCTAAGGCCCTGTTCGTTTCATCATTTGTGATCTCCGTCCCTGAACCATTCAGATGCTCCATCCGCAAATGTTCCATCTAGATGTTTGTTTCATTTTCGGTTATTCATCTAAATGATTCATCTCGATGGAACTTTGTTTTTTAATCATTTAATTTTAAATTTGAATGGACCATTTGAATGTTTCAATAAAAATGACTAAAATGCCCTTACTTTTATCTAATTATATATTTTTTTAACCATATTATTTTGATCTTAACTATACTAATCTTTGATCTAAAAATATATTTATAATTAAATATTCAAATTATTATTTTAATATTTATAAATCACATTTCCTTGATTTTGGCAGTTTTGACGAAAAATGCAATTTTGCGATTCTGTCAGAAAAACGCAATTTATCGGTTATTGCAGAAAAAGTAATTTTTGGGTTTTAGCGGGAAACGTGATTTCACAATTTTGACAGAAAAACGCGATTTGCGGTTTTGACTGGAAAACACAATTTTGTGGTTTTGACGGAAAAATGCGATTTTGAGGTTTCGACGGAAACGTGATTTCGCGATTTTGACGGAAAATGTAATTTTGCGGTTTTGACGAAAAAACGAGATTTCTTGGTTTTGACGGAAAAACGCGATTTCTCGGTTATTGCGGAAAAATGTAATTTCTAAATTTTGGCGAGAAAACGTGTTTTTTTGTTTTAACTGAAAAACATGATTTCGCGATTTTGACGAAAAAATGTGATTATAGTATTTTGACGAAAAAACTCGATTTCACGGTTGGTGCGGAAGAACCATCTTAGTTTGGTTTAGGAAGTCGAATAATCATTACTACGAAAGATAGAAAGATAGAAAGATAGTGAAGGCGGGTAAATGATATCTACCATGTGGGTTAACCATCCGAAGAAGAAGCTCTTGAGATATTATGTCTCTATGCCTTCAAACGAATTCCTCCATTGGATGGTCTTGACGAGCTTGAAAAGAAAATAACAAACCTTTGTGGTAATATTCTTCCATTGGGAACGATTGGGAAAGTCAATTATCTAAGGTAGAAACTAACTTCAATAGGAAAATTGAGCATGTGTTAATTAAAAGCGGGATATGAAAAAACTTTTGAAAAAGGAGCATTCTCGATTTCTTCACGTTGTATACTATATTATTTAATTATATATGAAATTCAAATGATATATAATTTTTTTGGTAAGAATATCATTTATATTTTTTTAGTTAATTGAAACATATAATTTCATTCTAATAAAAATTTAGAAAAAAAACAAAAAGAAACCTAATTTAATGCTTCTTTTGGTCAGGGGAAAATATTTTGTCTATTTATAAAATTCATTGAAAATCATTCAAAAAGGTGGAATGGGGTCAACGTTCTTTTTCGGTGGAATTTAAGCGGATATACAATATAAAGAAGTAGGCACCAATTGTTGAACATGAATGTTATAAATGTTAGTTGAACAAAGGGGCACTAGTTGGTGGACTTGTGAAGAAAACTTGAGAATAAAAACATACAAAAGTCTTGGGCGAATACCTAATCTGCAGCACCATCTCCTCCGACAAATCTCCATCTTTCTTTAACCTCTCGTTAACATCCATCACTCTCATCATGGCTTCTTCTTCCTCCGACATAATAAGATATCATGCCTACCTGAGTTTCCACGGCCCAGACCTTCCTAGCGGATTTCTCGGTCAGTTACACAATCGCTTTGCAAGCAAAGGAATCACGACGTTCAGTGATCAGAATAACGAGAGAGGCCACACGATCGGACCCGAATCAGTGAAAGCCATTAAAGAATCGAAGATCGCGATCGTGGTGCTCTCCAAGAACTACGCTTCTTCGAGCTGGTGTTTAGATGAATTGGTTGAAATCTTGAAATGCAAAGAAGCTTCGGGGCAGATTGTGATACCTATTTTTCACGGCGTTCGAGCCTTGTACGGACTGTGAGCGGGGCTTTCGGGAGGGCTTTCAAGAAAACCTGTGAAGGGAAAACTGAGGAGGTGAAGCTGAGATGGAAAAAAGCTTTGGCACATGTAGGAAGCATGGCTGGAGAAGATTGTACACTTTGGTTTGTTGTTTATTTCTTAAGCAAAAATGCGTCAATATTGATATGGAGTTTTCATATATTGAGACTAATTTTATTTTCTTTTGTTAGGAGTGATGAAGCGTCACTGGTTGAAAACATTGCCACTCGTGTTTCGGACATACTGAAGGTTACATGATTAAGTTGGCAAATGTGTCACGTTTTGTGCCGTCTTTATATCTTTCTTAATAAAGCTTCTAAGCAGAAGGCCAAAAGATTGTAAGAAAACATATTCCTGTAATACAACATATTCTTATGTTCTCCAACGTTTGCTTGCCGTTTGCTAACACTTCATTGGTTCTTTTAGTTTCACTTTCAGAACGATTTTTTTTTTTTGTAACATAGAGAGTAACTGAGTCGCAATCAGGAGAACGAGGACAGAAATGACAGGGACGTACTCTACTGCTTCCTTTCCTTGTCTATATTCCTGAAAAAAGAAAGATTCTTTAGTATTGCTGCCTAGCTCTCTATCAATTTTGGGAAAGACTTTATGTTCTGAATTAGGATCAAAACTCTTTATATCCTTTTATTTCGAAATCCTAGTTTAAAAGAATATAAAGAAGAAGCTGTTAAGGTCTAGAGGAGGAGAAGAAGAAGAAGACATAAGCCTTATCATATATATTGGAAAAAAATTACCAATGTTTTGTTTAGTATCAACATGCAGAGGAATTATGGTAAAAATGCAGTTAGTAGTAGTATAATTATCAAGTTGTAGGTGATTTTGATGTCAAATAAGTTGCATAATTATCATGATAAACATCAATTTGATTATTTCATGATAGGATTCATTTATATTTCCTGTTGTTGCTCTAATGATTACCGGACAAGCCTACGATTTCTTCTAAGGCGGTTTGAACCAGCTTTCGCTGACGTGGGATTCACTCTTCTTTTCCAATTTTTGTGCAATTCCTTCTGTAAGGCCCAATTGATTTGGCCCATGAGAATTGTATCAACACAAGTCAACGCTTCACAATTAATATAACCCAGGTGAGCATATATATATGAGAAGACAAAGCGATTCACTTTCTCGTCTTCAAACCTGGATGCCTTCTAAAGCTGTGTCTCTCTCTTTCGACGCAACCCTAAGGGGTAAATACTTGGCAAAACTCTGCCACTTTATTCGCAAGCTCTTCAAAACCGTCGTGTGGTGAGCTTTGATTGAAAGCAGATAGACATAGAATCTCAAGAGCTTCTTCCTTCGATGGGAAATCCACATGGTAAATATCTTTGATCCCATGTGCTTTCAAAATCTTTTTATCTTTCGTTGTAACGATGATCCTGCTTCCAGGACCGAACCAAGAAGGTTCTTTAGCCAAAACCTCTAACTGCTCAAGATCATCTACATCGTTCAAAACGATAAGTACTCTCTGCTCTTGTAGCCACTCTTTGATTGCACCTAGATGATGTACCCTCATATCCCTTTGGTTTAAAACCATTGACAGAAGTTGGCTTTGTAAACGCAACTTGGAATCATAGTCATAAACACCAACGCTCTTATAACCTCCCATGATGTTCCCCATAAAGCATTTAAACTCAAAATCGTTAGAGAGTTGGTCGAACAAAGCTCTAGCAATGGTACTCTTACCGATTCCCGCAGGACCCCAGATTCCAATCATCATCACATCATCACGTTCTAAGCATAACAAAGAGTTCACCTTTCTCAAGTGGGCTTGTAGCCCCACAATGCCCTCGAAATCCCTTGACAGAGTAACATTCAGCTCCTTGGAAACATCAGTGGCAATCTTTACTACCATCTCTGCTTCATTATCCCTAAAGAAAAGGAAAAACAAACTCTTGTCTGAGTTTATAGGAACTTAAACCGTAAAAGGAAACAAAAATTGTTGACTTTTTTAGAAAAACAACAACAAACCAGTTTAGAGAGTGTTCTCCAGCTATGGTTGCTACATATGCTAAGGCTTCGCTCCATCTCTGCTTCTCCTCCTCAGTTTTCCCTTCACAGGTTTTCAAGAAGGCGATTCCGAAGTCTCCCCTCTGTTTCCGTACATCAGACGGATCAACATCGTAAAAAACCGTCATCACGATCTGCTTCTGATCTTCTCTGCATCTCAAGATTTCCACCAATTCATCTAAGCACCAGCTCGAAGAAGCGTAGTTCTTGGAGAGCACCACGATCGAGGCTCTCGATTCTCTGATCGCCTGTACGAGTTCAGGTCCGATCGTATGGCCTCTCTCGATCTTCTGATCTTTGAACGACGTGATCCCTTTGCTGGCGAAGTGATGGTGTAAATGGCTGAGAAATCCTCTACGGACGTCTGGGCCGTGGAAACTCGGGAAGACATGGTGTCTCTTAATGTAAGCTGGAGAGTAAGAAGCCATGAGAGAGAGAGAGAGAGAGAGAGAGATGGATGTAAAGAGAAGTTGAAGAAAGTAGATCTATGGAGTAGTAAATAATTAAAATTAAATAGATTCCTCAAAGTCGTCGAGGATCACTGGCTATTTGATTGATAACTCGGAAGTGTGCACCTTCAGAGCACTATCGGAATAAGAAGGTGGAAAAAAAGCTTCAGTCAACGGTTGTCTTTGTCGTCCACCAAATGGTCCAGAGATGGTGCAGATGGGCCGAACCTGAGTTGGTTGAACATTTCGGGCCTTGATATGTATTTCGTGATGAGCTGGGCCGAGTTTGCGTTGCTGAAGACTGAACATGAACTCTATTTATGGAACAAGTGGCATTAATTAATTGTTGGCACTAATTATTGAACCAAGGTGCTTCGTCTCCGGAGATCCCAATTCTGATACTTTCTTCAACCTCTCTTTTACATCCATCCATCTCTCTCATGGCTCGTGTCTTCTTGAATTTCCACTACCCAGACCTCTCTGGCGGATTTGTCAGTGATTTACGCAATCTCCTTGAAAGCAAAGGAATCACGACGTTTAAGGATGAGAATATCGAGAGAGGCCACCACCCGATCGGACCTGAAACCGTGAAAGCCATTAAAGAATCGATGGTCTCGATCGTTTTGATTTCGAGGAATTATGTTTCTTCGAGCTATTGTTTAGATGAATTGGTTGAAATCTTAAAGTGCAGAGAAGCTTCGGGGCAGATTGTGATACCTGTCTTTTACGACATCCCTCCGAGTTATATACGGCTTCTGGAAAGGTGCGGGGAATTCAGAGGGGTTTTGGGAAGGGCTTTCAAGAAAACCTGTGAAGGGGAAACTGAGGAGGTGAAGCTGAGATGGACCAAAGCTTTGGCACATATAGGAACCATGGCTGGACTAGAGTTTAGACATTGGTTTGTTGTTTCTTTTGGTCTCAAATGAATAACTTTTATTACCTTTCTTAAGCAATGCTTCAATATCGGTGGAGTTTCTCTATGAATTGAGACTTGTTTTGTTTTCTTTTGTTAGGAGTGATGAAACGGCGATGGCTGCAAAGATTGCCAGTGATGTTTCCGACAGACTGAAGAAGGTTACATGATAAAGTTGCCAAATGTGTCACATTTTGTGACCGTCTCTCTATTTTCGTTAATAAAGCTTCTATTACCTTTATAAACTTCTATTACCTTTCTTAAGCAATGCTTCAATATTGGTGGAGTTTCTCTATAAATTGAGACTTGTTTTGTTTTTTTTTGTTAGGGGTGATGAAGCGGAAATGGCTGCAGCGATTGCCGGTGCTGTTTCCTACAGACTGAAGAAGGTTACATGATAAAGTTGCCAAATGTGTCACATTTTGTGACCGTCTCTATTTTCGTTAATAAAGCTTCTGATCACAAGGCTAAAAGGTTGTAAGAAAACATTAATTCTATGAATAACACTATATTTTTAAGTTCTCCATCGTTTGCTTGCCGTTTATTAGTTATTCCTTCATTGGTTCTTTTTAGTTTCACTTTCAGAACGTTTTTAAGGTAATCGATTTGAACTCCATATGATTTAAAAATTTTGAAATACAGAGAGTAACAGAGTCACAATCTAGAGATCAATGAGGACAGAAATTACAGGGACACTCTGCTTCCTTTTCTTGTCTATATTCCTGGAAAAAAAAAGTTTCTTTAGTATTGCTGTGCATAGCTCTCTATCAATTTTGGGAAAAGACTTTATGTCCTGAAAGCAGAAACTGTTAAGGTCTTGAATAACACAACAATGGGATTACAGTTATGTCTGCTTACCGGGTAAAGAAGTCCCTATGGACTTCGCCCATAAAGTTATAGGAAACTCAGTAACCATCCCTATGGGTTTGAATGGTTAGGGAACTTTCTCAGCATCCTCAAGATCCAAGGCTTGCCTTCTGCTTTCTCCAGCTAAGAGATATCCACTTTTTGATATAACTTATCGTCTAAGGCCCTGTTCGTTTCATCATTTGTGATCTCCGTCCCTGAACCATTCAGATGCTCCATCCGCAAATGTTCCATCTAGATGTTTGTTTCATTTTCGGTTATTCATCTAAATGATTCATCTCGATGGAACTTTGTTTTTTAATCATTTAATTTTAAATTTGAATGGACCATTTGAATGTTTCAATAAAAATGACTAAAATGCCCTTACTTTTATCTAATTATATATTTTTTTAACCATATTATTTTGATCTTAACTATACTAATCTTTGATCTAAAAATATATTTATAATTAAATATTCAAATTATTATTTTAATATTTATAAATCACATTTCCTTGATTTTGGCAGTTTTGACGAAAAATGCAATTTTGCGATTCTGTCAGAAAAACGCAATTTATCGGTTATTGCAGAAAAAGTAATTTTTGGGTTTTAGCGGGAAACGTGATTTCACAATTTTGACAGAAAAACGCGATTTGCGGTTTTGACTGGAAAACACAATTTTGTGGTTTTGACGGAAAAATGCGATTTTGAGGTTTCGACGGAAACGTGATTTCGCGATTTTGACGGAAAATGTAATTTTGCGGTTTTGACGAAAAAACGAGATTTCTTGGTTTTGACGGAAAAACGCGATTTCTCGGTTATTGCGGAAAAATGTAATTTCTAAATTTTGGCGAGAAAACGTGTTTTTTTGTTTTAACTGAAAAACATGATTTCGCGATTTTGACGAAAAAATGTGATTATAGTATTTTGACGAAAAAACTCGATTTCACGGTTGGTGCGGAAGAACCATCTTAGTTTGGTTTAGGAAGTCGAATAATCATTACTACGAAAGATAGAAAGATAGAAAGATAGTGAAGGCGGGTAAATGATATCTACCATGTGGGTTAACCATCCGAAGAAGAAGCTCTTGAGATATTATGTCTCTATGCCTTCAAACGAATTCCTCCATTGGATGGTCTTGACGAGCTTGAAAAGAAAATAACAAACCTTTGTGGTAATATTCTTCCATTGGGAACGATTGGGAAAGTCAATTATCTAAGGTAGAAACTAACTTCAATAGGAAAATTGAGCATGTGTTAATTAAAAGCGGGATATGAAAAAACTTTTGAAAAAGGAGCATTCTCGATTTCTTCACGTTGTATACTATATTATTTAATTATATATGAAATTCAAATGATATATAATTTTTTTGGTAAGAATATCATTTATATTTTTTTAGTTAATTGAAACATATAATTTCATTCTAATAAAAATTTAGAAAAAAAACAAAAAGAAACCTAATTTAATGCTTCTTTTGGTCAGGGGAAAATATTTTGTCTATTTATAAAATTCATTGAAAATCATTCAAAAAGGTGGAATGGGGTCAACGTTCTTTTTCGGTGGAATTTAAGCGGATATACAATATAAAGAAGTAGGCACCAATTGTTGAACATGAATGTTATAAATGTTAGTTGAACAAAGGGGCACTAGTTGGTGGACTTGTGAAGAAAACTTGAGAATAAAAACATACAAAAGTCTTGGGCGAATACCTAATCTGCAGCACCATCTCCTCCGACAAATCTCCATCTTTCTTTAACCTCTCGTTAACATCCATCACTCTCATCATGGCTTCTTCTTCCTCCGACATAATAAGATATCATGCCTACCTGAGTTTCCACGGCCCAGACCTTCCTAGCGGATTTCTCGGTCAGTTACACAATCGCTTTGCAAGCAAAGGAATCACGACGTTCAGTGATCAGAATAACGAGAGAGGCCACACGATCGGACCCGAATCAGTGAAAGCCATTAAAGAATCGAAGATCGCGATCGTGGTGCTCTCCAAGAACTACGCTTCTTCGAGCTGGTGTTTAGATGAATTGGTTGAAATCTTGAAATGCAAAGAAGCTTCGGGGCAGATTGTGATACCTATTTTTCACGGCGTTCGAGCCTTGTACGGACTGTGAGCGGGGCTTTCGGGAGGGCTTTCAAGAAAACCTGTGAAGGGAAAACTGAGGAGGTGAAGCTGAGATGGAAAAAAGCTTTGGCACATGTAGGAAGCATGGCTGGAGAAGATTGTACACTTTGGTTTGTTGTTTATTTCTTAAGCAAAAATGCGTCAATATTGATATGGAGTTTTCATATATTGAGACTAATTTTATTTTCTTTTGTTAGGAGTGATGAAGCGTCACTGGTTGAAAACATTGCCACTCGTGTTTCGGACATACTGAAGGTTACATGATTAAGTTGGCAAATGTGTCACGTTTTGTGCCGTCTTTATATCTTTCTTAATAAAGCTTCTAAGCAGAAGGCCAAAAGATTGTAAGAAAACATATTCCTGTAATACAACATATTCTTATGTTCTCCAACGTTTGCTTGCCGTTTGCTAACACTTCATTGGTTCTTTTAGTTTCACTTTCAGAACGATTTTTTTTTTTTGTAACATAGAGAGTAACTGAGTCGCAATCAGGAGAACGAGGACAGAAATGACAGGGACGTACTCTACTGCTTCCTTTCCTTGTCTATATTCCTGAAAAAAGAAAGATTCTTTAGTATTGCTGCCTAGCTCTCTATCAATTTTGGGAAAGACTTTATGTTCTGAATTAGGATCAAAACTCTTTATATCCTTTTATTTCGAAATCCTAGTTTAAAAGAATATAAAGAAGAAGCTGTTAAGGTCTAGAGGAGGAGAAGAAGAAGAAGACATAAGCCTTATCATATATATTGGAAAAAAATTACCAATGTTTTGTTTAGTATCAACATGCAGAGGAATTATGGTAAAAATGCAGTTAGTAGTAGTATAATTATCAAGTTGTAGGTGATTTTGATGTCAAATAAGTTGCATAATTATCATGATAAACATCAATTTGATTATTTCATGATAGGATTCATTTATATTTCCTGTTGTTGCTCTAATGATTACCGGACAAGCCTACGATTTCTTCTAAGGCGGTTTGAACCAGCTTTCGCTGACGTGGGATTCACTCTTCTTTTCCAATTTTTGTGCAATTCCTTCTGTAAGGCCCAATTGATTTGGCCCATGAGAATTGTATCAACACAAGTCAACGCTTCACAATTAATATAACCCAGGTGAGCATATATATATGAGAAGACAAAGCGATTCACTTTCTCGTCTTCAAACCTGGATGCCTTCTAAAGCTGTGTCTCTCTCTTTCGACGCAACCCTAAGGGGTAAATACTTGGCAAAACTCTGCCACTTTATTCGCAAGCTCTTCAAAACCGTCGTGTGGTGAGCTTTGATTGAAAGCAGATAGACATAGAATCTCAAGAGCTTCTTCCTTCGATGGGAAATCCACATGGTAAATATCTTTGATCCCATGTGCTTTCAAAATCTTTTTATCTTTCGTTGTAACGATGATCCTGCTTCCAGGACCGAACCAAGAAGGTTCTTTAGCCAAAACCTCTAACTGCTCAAGATCATCTACATCGTTCAAAACGATAAGTACTCTCTGCTCTTGTAGCCACTCTTTGATTGCACCTAGATGATGTACCCTCATATCCCTTTGGTTTAAAACCATTGACAGAAGTTGGCTTTGTAAACGCAACTTGGAATCATAGTCATAAACACCAACGCTCTTATAACCTCCCATGATGTTCCCCATAAAGCATTTAAACTCAAAATCGTTAGAGAGTTGGTCGAACAAAGCTCTAGCAATGGTACTCTTACCGATTCCCGCAGGACCCCAGATTCCAATCATCATCACATCATCACGTTCTAAGCATAACAAAGAGTTCACCTTTCTCAAGTGGGCTTGTAGCCCCACAATGCCCTCGAAATCCCTTGACAGAGTAACATTCAGCTCCTTGGAAACATCAGTGGCAATCTTTACTACCATCTCTGCTTCATTATCCCTAAAGAAAAGGAAAAACAAACTCTTGTCTGAGTTTATAGGAACTTAAACCGTAAAAGGAAACAAAAATTGTTGACTTTTTTAGAAAAACAACAACAAACCAGTTTAGAGAGTGTTCTCCAGCTATGGTTGCTACATATGCTAAGGCTTCGCTCCATCTCTGCTTCTCCTCCTCAGTTTTCCCTTCACAGGTTTTCAAGAAGGCGATTCCGAAGTCTCCCCTCTGTTTCCGTACATCAGACGGATCAACATCGTAAAAAACCGTCATCACGATCTGCTTCTGATCTTCTCTGCATCTCAAGATTTCCACCAATTCATCTAAGCACCAGCTCGAAGAAGCGTAGTTCTTGGAGAGCACCACGATCGAGGCTCTCGATTCTCTGATCGCCTGTACGAGTTCAGGTCCGATCGTATGGCCTCTCTCGATCTTCTGATCTTTGAACGACGTGATCCCTTTGCTGGCGAAGTGATGGTGTAAATGGCTGAGAAATCCTCTACGGACGTCTGGGCCGTGGAAACTCGGGAAGACATGGTGTCTCTTAATGTAAGCTGGAGAGTAAGAAGCCATGAGAGAGAGAGAGAGAGAGAGAGAGATGGATGTAAAGAGAAGTTGAAGAAAGTAGATCTATGGAGTAGTAAATAATTAAAATTAAATAGATTCCTCAAAGTCGTCGAGGATCACTGGCTATTTGATTGATAACTCGGAAGTGTGCACCTTCAGAGCACTATCGGAATAAGAAGGTGGAAAAAAAGCTTCAGTCAACGGTTGTCTTTGTCGTCCACCAAATGGTCCAGAGATGGTGCAGATGGGCCGAACCTGAGTTGGTTGAACATTTCGGGCCTTGATATGTATTTCGTGATGAGCTGGGCCGAGTTTGCGTTGCTGAAGACTGAACATGAACTCTATTTATGGAACAAGTGGCATTAATTAATTGTTGGCACTAATTATTGAACCAAGGTGCTTCGTCTCCGGAGATCCCAATTCTGATACTTTCTTCAACCTCTCTTTTACATCCATCCATCTCTCTCATGGCTCGTGTCTTCTTGAATTTCCACTACCCAGACCTCTCTGGCGGATTTGTCAGTGATTTACGCAATCTCCTTGAAAGCAAAGGAATCACGACGTTTAAGGATGAGAATATCGAGAGAGGCCACCACCCGATCGGACCTGAAACCGTGAAAGCCATTAAAGAATCGATGGTCTCGATCGTTTTGATTTCGAGGAATTATGTTTCTTCGAGCTATTGTTTAGATGAATTGGTTGAAATCTTAAAGTGCAGAGAAGCTTCGGGGCAGATTGTGATACCTGTCTTTTACGACATCCCTCCGAGTTATATACGGCTTCTGGAAAGGTGCGGGGAATTCAGAGGGGTTTTGGGAAGGGCTTTCAAGAAAACCTGTGAAGGGGAAACTGAGGAGGTGAAGCTGAGATGGACCAAAGCTTTGGCACATATAGGAACCATGGCTGGACTAGAGTTTAGACATTGGTTTGTTGTTTCTTTTGGTCTCAAATGAATAACTTTTATTACCTTTCTTAAGCAATGCTTCAATATCGGTGGAGTTTCTCTATGAATTGAGACTTGTTTTGTTTTCTTTTGTTAGGAGTGATGAAACGGCGATGGCTGCAAAGATTGCCAGTGATGTTTCCGACAGACTGAAGAAGGTTACATGATAAAGTTGCCAAATGTGTCACATTTTGTGACCGTCTCTCTATTTTCGTTAATAAAGCTTCTATTACCTTTATAAACTTCTATTACCTTTCTTAAGCAATGCTTCAATATTGGTGGAGTTTCTCTATAAATTGAGACTTGTTTTGTTTTTTTTTGTTAGGGGTGATGAAGCGGAAATGGCTGCAGCGATTGCCGGTGCTGTTTCCTACAGACTGAAGAAGGTTACATGATAAAGTTGCCAAATGTGTCACATTTTGTGACCGTCTCTATTTTCGTTAATAAAGCTTCTGATCACAAGGCTAAAAGGTTGTAAGAAAACATTAATTCTATGAATAACACTATATTTTTAAGTTCTCCATCGTTTGCTTGCCGTTTATTAGTTATTCCTTCATTGGTTCTTTTTAGTTTCACTTTCAGAACGTTTTTAAGGTAATCGATTTGAACTCCATATGATTTAAAAATTTTGAAATACAGAGAGTAACAGAGTCACAATCTAGAGATCAATGAGGACAGAAATTACAGGGACACTCTGCTTCCTTTTCTTGTCTATATTCCTGGAAAAAAAAAGTTTCTTTAGTATTGCTGTGCATAGCTCTCTATCAATTTTGGGAAAAGACTTTATGTCCTGAAAGCAGAAACTGTTAAGGTCTTGAATAACACAACAATGGGATTACAGTTATGTCTGCTTACCGGGTAAAGAAGTCCCTATGGACTTCGCCCATAAAGTTATAGGAAACTCAGTAACCATCCCTATGGGTTTGAATGGTTAGGGAACTTTCTCAGCATCCTCAAGATCCAAGGCTTGCCTTCTGCTTTCTCCAGCTAAGAGATATCCACTTTTTGATATAACTTATCGTCTAAGGCCCTGTTCGTTTCATCATTTGTGATCTCCGTCCCTGAACCATTCAGATGCTCCATCCGCAAATGTTCCATCTAGATGTTTGTTTCATTTTCGGTTATTCATCTAAATGATTCATCTCGATGGAACTTTGTTTTTTAATCATTTAATTTTAAATTTGAATGGACCATTTGAATGTTTCAATAAAAATGACTAAAATGCCCTTACTTTTATCTAATTATATATTTTTTTAACCATATTATTTTGATCTTAACTATACTAATCTTTGATCTAAAAATATATTTATAATTAAATATTCAAATTATTATTTTAATATTTATAAATCACATTTCCTTGATTTTGGCAGTTTTGACGAAAAATGCAATTTTGCGATTCTGTCAGAAAAACGCAATTTATCGGTTATTGCAGAAAAAGTAATTTTTGGGTTTTAGCGGGAAACGTGATTTCACAATTTTGACAGAAAAACGCGATTTGCGGTTTTGACTGGAAAACACAATTTTGTGGTTTTGACGGAAAAATGCGATTTTGAGGTTTCGACGGAAACGTGATTTCGCGATTTTGACGGAAAATGTAATTTTGCGGTTTTGACGAAAAAACGAGATTTCTTGGTTTTGACGGAAAAACGCGATTTCTCGGTTATTGCGGAAAAATGTAATTTCTAAATTTTGGCGAGAAAACGTGTTTTTTTGTTTTAACTGAAAAACATGATTTCGCGATTTTGACGAAAAAATGTGATTATAGTATTTTGACGAAAAAACTCGATTTCACGGTTGGTGCGGAAGAACCATCTTAGTTTGGTTTAGGAAGTCGAATAATCATTACTACGAAAGATAGAAAGATAGAAAGATAGTGAAGGCGGGTAAATGATATCTACCATGTGGGTTAACCATCCGAAGAAGAAGCTCTTGAGATATTATGTCTCTATGCCTTCAAACGAATTCCTCCATTGGATGGTCTTGACGAGCTTGAAAAGAAAATAACAAACCTTTGTGGTAATATTCTTCCATTGGGAACGATTGGGAAAGTCAATTATCTAAGGTAGAAACTAACTTCAATAGGAAAATTGAGCATGTGTTAATTAAAAGCGGGATATGAAAAAACTTTTGAAAAAGGAGCATTCTCGATTTCTTCACGTTGTATACTATATTATTTAATTATATATGAAATTCAAATGATATATAATTTTTTTGGTAAGAATATCATTTATATTTTTTTAGTTAATTGAAACATATAATTTCATTCTAATAAAAATTTAGAAAAAAAACAAAAAGAAACCTAATTTAATGCTTCTTTTGGTCAGGGGAAAATATTTTGTCTATTTATAAAATTCATTGAAAATCATTCAAAAAGGTGGAATGGGGTCAACGTTCTTTTTCGGTGGAATTTAAGCGGATATACAATATAAAGAAGTAGGCACCAATTGTTGAACATGAATGTTATAAATGTTAGTTGAACAAAGGGGCACTAGTTGGTGGACTTGTGAAGAAAACTTGAGAATAAAAACATACAAAAGTCTTGGGCGAATACCTAATCTGCAGCACCATCTCCTCCGACAAATCTCCATCTTTCTTTAACCTCTCGTTAACATCCATCACTCTCATCATGGCTTCTTCTTCCTCCGACATAATAAGATATCATGCCTACCTGAGTTTCCACGGCCCAGACCTTCCTAGCGGATTTCTCGGTCAGTTACACAATCGCTTTGCAAGCAAAGGAATCACGACGTTCAGTGATCAGAATAACGAGAGAGGCCACACGATCGGACCCGAATCAGTGAAAGCCATTAAAGAATCGAAGATCGCGATCGTGGTGCTCTCCAAGAACTACGCTTCTTCGAGCTGGTGTTTAGATGAATTGGTTGAAATCTTGAAATGCAAAGAAGCTTCGGGGCAGATTGTGATACCTATTTTTCACGGCGTTCGAGCCTTGTACGGACTGTGAGCGGGGCTTTCGGGAGGGCTTTCAAGAAAACCTGTGAAGGGAAAACTGAGGAGGTGAAGCTGAGATGGAAAAAAGCTTTGGCACATGTAGGAAGCATGGCTGGAGAAGATTGTACACTTTGGTTTGTTGTTTATTTCTTAAGCAAAAATGCGTCAATATTGATATGGAGTTTTCATATATTGAGACTAATTTTATTTTCTTTTGTTAGGAGTGATGAAGCGTCACTGGTTGAAAACATTGCCACTCGTGTTTCGGACATACTGAAGGTTACATGATTAAGTTGGCAAATGTGTCACGTTTTGTGCCGTCTTTATATCTTTCTTAATAAAGCTTCTAAGCAGAAGGCCAAAAGATTGTAAGAAAACATATTCCTGTAATACAACATATTCTTATGTTCTCCAACGTTTGCTTGCCGTTTGCTAACACTTCATTGGTTCTTTTAGTTTCACTTTCAGAACGATTTTTTTTTTTTGTAACATAGAGAGTAACTGAGTCGCAATCAGGAGAACGAGGACAGAAATGACAGGGACGTACTCTACTGCTTCCTTTCCTTGTCTATATTCCTGAAAAAAGAAAGATTCTTTAGTATTGCTGCCTAGCTCTCTATCAATTTTGGGAAAGACTTTATGTTCTGAATTAGGATCAAAACTCTTTATATCCTTTTATTTCGAAATCCTAGTTTAAAAGAATATAAAGAAGAAGCTGTTAAGGTCTAGAGGAGGAGAAGAAGAAGAAGACATAAGCCTTATCATATATATTGGAAAAAAATTACCAATGTTTTGTTTAGTATCAACATGCAGAGGAATTATGGTAAAAATGCAGTTAGTAGTAGTATAATTATCAAGTTGTAGGTGATTTTGATGTCAAATAAGTTGCATAATTATCATGATAAACATCAATTTGATTATTTCATGATAGGATTCATTTATATTTCCTGTTGTTGCTCTAATGATTACCGGACAAGCCTACGATTTCTTCTAAGGCGGTTTGAACCAGCTTTCGCTGACGTGGGATTCACTCTTCTTTTCCAATTTTTGTGCAATTCCTTCTGTAAGGCCCAATTGATTTGGCCCATGAGAATTGTATCAACACAAGTCAACGCTTCACAATTAATATAACCCAGGTGAGCATATATATATGAGAAGACAAAGCGATTCACTTTCTCGTCTTCAAACCTGGATGCCTTCTAAAGCTGTGTCTCTCTCTTTCGACGCAACCCTAAGGGGTAAATACTTGGCAAAACTCTGCCACTTTATTCGCAAGCTCTTCAAAACCGTCGTGTGGTGAGCTTTGATTGAAAGCAGATAGACATAGAATCTCAAGAGCTTCTTCCTTCGATGGGAAATCCACATGGTAAATATCTTTGATCCCATGTGCTTTCAAAATCTTTTTATCTTTCGTTGTAACGATGATCCTGCTTCCAGGACCGAACCAAGAAGGTTCTTTAGCCAAAACCTCTAACTGCTCAAGATCATCTACATCGTTCAAAACGATAAGTACTCTCTGCTCTTGTAGCCACTCTTTGATTGCACCTAGATGATGTACCCTCATATCCCTTTGGTTTAAAACCATTGACAGAAGTTGGCTTTGTAAACGCAACTTGGAATCATAGTCATAAACACCAACGCTCTTATAACCTCCCATGATGTTCCCCATAAAGCATTTAAACTCAAAATCGTTAGAGAGTTGGTCGAACAAAGCTCTAGCAATGGTACTCTTACCGATTCCCGCAGGACCCCAGATTCCAATCATCATCACATCATCACGTTCTAAGCATAACAAAGAGTTCACCTTTCTCAAGTGGGCTTGTAGCCCCACAATGCCCTCGAAATCCCTTGACAGAGTAACATTCAGCTCCTTGGAAACATCAGTGGCAATCTTTACTACCATCTCTGCTTCATTATCCCTAAAGAAAAGGAAAAACAAACTCTTGTCTGAGTTTATAGGAACTTAAACCGTAAAAGGAAACAAAAATTGTTGACTTTTTTAGAAAAACAACAACAAACCAGTTTAGAGAGTGTTCTCCAGCTATGGTTGCTACATATGCTAAGGCTTCGCTCCATCTCTGCTTCTCCTCCTCAGTTTTCCCTTCACAGGTTTTCAAGAAGGCGATTCCGAAGTCTCCCCTCTGTTTCCGTACATCAGACGGATCAACATCGTAAAAAACCGTCATCACGATCTGCTTCTGATCTTCTCTGCATCTCAAGATTTCCACCAATTCATCTAAGCACCAGCTCGAAGAAGCGTAGTTCTTGGAGAGCACCACGATCGAGGCTCTCGATTCTCTGATCGCCTGTACGAGTTCAGGTCCGATCGTATGGCCTCTCTCGATCTTCTGATCTTTGAACGACGTGATCCCTTTGCTGGCGAAGTGATGGTGTAAATGGCTGAGAAATCCTCTACGGACGTCTGGGCCGTGGAAACTCGGGAAGACATGGTGTCTCTTAATGTAAGCTGGAGAGTAAGAAGCCATGAGAGAGAGAGAGAGAGAGAGAGAGATGGATGTAAAGAGAAGTTGAAGAAAGTAGATCTATGGAGTAGTAAATAATTAAAATTAAATAGATTCCTCAAAGTCGTCGAGGATCACTGGCTATTTGATTGATAACTCGGAAGTGTGCACCTTCAGAGCACTATCGGAATAAGAAGGTGGAAAAAAAGCTTCAGTCAACGGTTGTCTTTGTCGTCCACCAAATGGTCCAGAGATGGTGCAGATGGGCCGAACCTGAGTTGGTTGAACATTTCGGGCCTTGATATGTATTTCGTGATGAGCTGGGCCGAGTTTGCGTTGCTGAAGACTGAACATGAACTCTATTTATGGAACAAGTGGCATTAATTAATTGTTGGCACTAATTATTGAACCAAGGTGCTTCGTCTCCGGAGATCCCAATTCTGATACTTTCTTCAACCTCTCTTTTACATCCATCCATCTCTCTCATGGCTCGTGTCTTCTTGAATTTCCACTACCCAGACCTCTCTGGCGGATTTGTCAGTGATTTACGCAATCTCCTTGAAAGCAAAGGAATCACGACGTTTAAGGATGAGAATATCGAGAGAGGCCACCACCCGATCGGACCTGAAACCGTGAAAGCCATTAAAGAATCGATGGTCTCGATCGTTTTGATTTCGAGGAATTATGTTTCTTCGAGCTATTGTTTAGATGAATTGGTTGAAATCTTAAAGTGCAGAGAAGCTTCGGGGCAGATTGTGATACCTGTCTTTTACGACATCCCTCCGAGTTATATACGGCTTCTGGAAAGGTGCGGGGAATTCAGAGGGGTTTTGGGAAGGGCTTTCAAGAAAACCTGTGAAGGGGAAACTGAGGAGGTGAAGCTGAGATGGACCAAAGCTTTGGCACATATAGGAACCATGGCTGGACTAGAGTTTAGACATTGGTTTGTTGTTTCTTTTGGTCTCAAATGAATAACTTTTATTACCTTTCTTAAGCAATGCTTCAATATCGGTGGAGTTTCTCTATGAATTGAGACTTGTTTTGTTTTCTTTTGTTAGGAGTGATGAAACGGCGATGGCTGCAAAGATTGCCAGTGATGTTTCCGACAGACTGAAGAAGGTTACATGATAAAGTTGCCAAATGTGTCACATTTTGTGACCGTCTCTCTATTTTCGTTAATAAAGCTTCTATTACCTTTATAAACTTCTATTACCTTTCTTAAGCAATGCTTCAATATTGGTGGAGTTTCTCTATAAATTGAGACTTGTTTTGTTTTTTTTTGTTAGGGGTGATGAAGCGGAAATGGCTGCAGCGATTGCCGGTGCTGTTTCCTACAGACTGAAGAAGGTTACATGATAAAGTTGCCAAATGTGTCACATTTTGTGACCGTCTCTATTTTCGTTAATAAAGCTTCTGATCACAAGGCTAAAAGGTTGTAAGAAAACATTAATTCTATGAATAACACTATATTTTTAAGTTCTCCATCGTTTGCTTGCCGTTTATTAGTTATTCCTTCATTGGTTCTTTTTAGTTTCACTTTCAGAACGTTTTTAAGGTAATCGATTTGAACTCCATATGATTTAAAAATTTTGAAATACAGAGAGTAACAGAGTCACAATCTAGAGATCAATGAGGACAGAAATTACAGGGACACTCTGCTTCCTTTTCTTGTCTATATTCCTGGAAAAAAAAAGTTTCTTTAGTATTGCTGTGCATAGCTCTCTATCAATTTTGGGAAAAGACTTTATGTCCTGAAAGCAGAAACTGTTAAGGTCTTGAATAACACAACAATGGGATTACAGTTATGTCTGCTTACCGGGTAAAGAAGTCCCTATGGACTTCGCCCATAAAGTTATAGGAAACTCAGTAACCATCCCTATGGGTTTGAATGGTTAGGGAACTTTCTCAGCATCCTCAAGATCCAAGGCTTGCCTTCTGCTTTCTCCAGCTAAGAGATATCCACTTTTTGATATAACTTATCGTCTAAGGCCCTGTTCGTTTCATCATTTGTGATCTCCGTCCCTGAACCATTCAGATGCTCCATCCGCAAATGTTCCATCTAGATGTTTGTTTCATTTTCGGTTATTCATCTAAATGATTCATCTCGATGGAACTTTGTTTTTTAATCATTTAATTTTAAATTTGAATGGACCATTTGAATGTTTCAATAAAAATGACTAAAATGCCCTTACTTTTATCTAATTATATATTTTTTTAACCATATTATTTTGATCTTAACTATACTAATCTTTGATCTAAAAATATATTTATAATTAAATATTCAAATTATTATTTTAATATTTATAAATCACATTTCCTTGATTTTGGCAGTTTTGACGAAAAATGCAATTTTGCGATTCTGTCAGAAAAACGCAATTTATCGGTTATTGCAGAAAAAGTAATTTTTGGGTTTTAGCGGGAAACGTGATTTCACAATTTTGACAGAAAAACGCGATTTGCGGTTTTGACTGGAAAACACAATTTTGTGGTTTTGACGGAAAAATGCGATTTTGAGGTTTCGACGGAAACGTGATTTCGCGATTTTGACGGAAAATGTAATTTTGCGGTTTTGACGAAAAAACGAGATTTCTTGGTTTTGACGGAAAAACGCGATTTCTCGGTTATTGCGGAAAAATGTAATTTCTAAATTTTGGCGAGAAAACGTGTTTTTTTGTTTTAACTGAAAAACATGATTTCGCGATTTTGACGAAAAAATGTGATTATAGTATTTTGACGAAAAAACTCGATTTCACGGTTGGTGCGGAAGAACCATCTTAGTTTGGTTTAGGAAGTCGAATAATCATTACTACGAAAGATAGAAAGATAGAAAGATAGTGAAGGCGGGTAAATGATATCTACCATGTGGGTTAACCATCCGAAGAAGAAGCTCTTGAGATATTATGTCTCTATGCCTTCAAACGAATTCCTCCATTGGATGGTCTTGACGAGCTTGAAAAGAAAATAACAAACCTTTGTGGTAATATTCTTCCATTGGGAACGATTGGGAAAGTCAATTATCTAAGGTAGAAACTAACTTCAATAGGAAAATTGAGCATGTGTTAATTAAAAGCGGGATATGAAAAAACTTTTGAAAAAGGAGCATTCTCGATTTCTTCACGTTGTATACTATATTATTTAATTATATATGAAATTCAAATGATATATAATTTTTTTGGTAAGAATATCATTTATATTTTTTTAGTTAATTGAAACATATAATTTCATTCTAATAAAAATTTAGAAAAAAAACAAAAAGAAACCTAATTTAATGCTTCTTTTGGTCAGGGGAAAATATTTTGTCTATTTATAAAATTCATTGAAAATCATTCAAAAAGGTGGAATGGGGTCAACGTTCTTTTTCGGTGGAATTTAAGCGGATATACAATATAAAGAAGTAGGCACCAATTGTTGAACATGAATGTTATAAATGTTAGTTGAACAAAGGGGCACTAGTTGGTGGACTTGTGAAGAAAACTTGAGAATAAAAACATACAAAAGTCTTGGGCGAATACCTAATCTGCAGCACCATCTCCTCCGACAAATCTCCATCTTTCTTTAACCTCTCGTTAACATCCATCACTCTCATCATGGCTTCTTCTTCCTCCGACATAATAAGATATCATGCCTACCTGAGTTTCCACGGCCCAGACCTTCCTAGCGGATTTCTCGGTCAGTTACACAATCGCTTTGCAAGCAAAGGAATCACGACGTTCAGTGATCAGAATAACGAGAGAGGCCACACGATCGGACCCGAATCAGTGAAAGCCATTAAAGAATCGAAGATCGCGATCGTGGTGCTCTCCAAGAACTACGCTTCTTCGAGCTGGTGTTTAGATGAATTGGTTGAAATCTTGAAATGCAAAGAAGCTTCGGGGCAGATTGTGATACCTATTTTTCACGGCGTTCGAGCCTTGTACGGACTGTGAGCGGGGCTTTCGGGAGGGCTTTCAAGAAAACCTGTGAAGGGAAAACTGAGGAGGTGAAGCTGAGATGGAAAAAAGCTTTGGCACATGTAGGAAGCATGGCTGGAGAAGATTGTACACTTTGGTTTGTTGTTTATTTCTTAAGCAAAAATGCGTCAATATTGATATGGAGTTTTCATATATTGAGACTAATTTTATTTTCTTTTGTTAGGAGTGATGAAGCGTCACTGGTTGAAAACATTGCCACTCGTGTTTCGGACATACTGAAGGTTACATGATTAAGTTGGCAAATGTGTCACGTTTTGTGCCGTCTTTATATCTTTCTTAATAAAGCTTCTAAGCAGAAGGCCAAAAGATTGTAAGAAAACATATTCCTGTAATACAACATATTCTTATGTTCTCCAACGTTTGCTTGCCGTTTGCTAACACTTCATTGGTTCTTTTAGTTTCACTTTCAGAACGATTTTTTTTTTTTGTAACATAGAGAGTAACTGAGTCGCAATCAGGAGAACGAGGACAGAAATGACAGGGACGTACTCTACTGCTTCCTTTCCTTGTCTATATTCCTGAAAAAAGAAAGATTCTTTAGTATTGCTGCCTAGCTCTCTATCAATTTTGGGAAAGACTTTATGTTCTGAATTAGGATCAAAACTCTTTATATCCTTTTATTTCGAAATCCTAGTTTAAAAGAATATAAAGAAGAAGCTGTTAAGGTCTAGAGGAGGAGAAGAAGAAGAAGACATAAGCCTTATCATATATATTGGAAAAAAATTACCAATGTTTTGTTTAGTATCAACATGCAGAGGAATTATGGTAAAAATGCAGTTAGTAGTAGTATAATTATCAAGTTGTAGGTGATTTTGATGTCAAATAAGTTGCATAATTATCATGATAAACATCAATTTGATTATTTCATGATAGGATTCATTTATATTTCCTGTTGTTGCTCTAATGATTACCGGACAAGCCTACGATTTCTTCTAAGGCGGTTTGAACCAGCTTTCGCTGACGTGGGATTCACTCTTCTTTTCCAATTTTTGTGCAATTCCTTCTGTAAGGCCCAATTGATTTGGCCCATGAGAATTGTATCAACACAAGTCAACGCTTCACAATTAATATAACCCAGGTGAGCATATATATATGAGAAGACAAAGCGATTCACTTTCTCGTCTTCAAACCTGGATGCCTTCTAAAGCTGTGTCTCTCTCTTTCGACGCAACCCTAAGGGGTAAATACTTGGCAAAACTCTGCCACTTTATTCGCAAGCTCTTCAAAACCGTCGTGTGGTGAGCTTTGATTGAAAGCAGATAGACATAGAATCTCAAGAGCTTCTTCCTTCGATGGGAAATCCACATGGTAAATATCTTTGATCCCATGTGCTTTCAAAATCTTTTTATCTTTCGTTGTAACGATGATCCTGCTTCCAGGACCGAACCAAGAAGGTTCTTTAGCCAAAACCTCTAACTGCTCAAGATCATCTACATCGTTCAAAACGATAAGTACTCTCTGCTCTTGTAGCCACTCTTTGATTGCACCTAGATGATGTACCCTCATATCCCTTTGGTTTAAAACCATTGACAGAAGTTGGCTTTGTAAACGCAACTTGGAATCATAGTCATAAACACCAACGCTCTTATAACCTCCCATGATGTTCCCCATAAAGCATTTAAACTCAAAATCGTTAGAGAGTTGGTCGAACAAAGCTCTAGCAATGGTACTCTTACCGATTCCCGCAGGACCCCAGATTCCAATCATCATCACATCATCACGTTCTAAGCATAACAAAGAGTTCACCTTTCTCAAGTGGGCTTGTAGCCCCACAATGCCCTCGAAATCCCTTGACAGAGTAACATTCAGCTCCTTGGAAACATCAGTGGCAATCTTTACTACCATCTCTGCTTCATTATCCCTAAAGAAAAGGAAAAACAAACTCTTGTCTGAGTTTATAGGAACTTAAACCGTAAAAGGAAACAAAAATTGTTGACTTTTTTAGAAAAACAACAACAAACCAGTTTAGAGAGTGTTCTCCAGCTATGGTTGCTACATATGCTAAGGCTTCGCTCCATCTCTGCTTCTCCTCCTCAGTTTTCCCTTCACAGGTTTTCAAGAAGGCGATTCCGAAGTCTCCCCTCTGTTTCCGTACATCAGACGGATCAACATCGTAAAAAACCGTCATCACGATCTGCTTCTGATCTTCTCTGCATCTCAAGATTTCCACCAATTCATCTAAGCACCAGCTCGAAGAAGCGTAGTTCTTGGAGAGCACCACGATCGAGGCTCTCGATTCTCTGATCGCCTGTACGAGTTCAGGTCCGATCGTATGGCCTCTCTCGATCTTCTGATCTTTGAACGACGTGATCCCTTTGCTGGCGAAGTGATGGTGTAAATGGCTGAGAAATCCTCTACGGACGTCTGGGCCGTGGAAACTCGGGAAGACATGGTGTCTCTTAATGTAAGCTGGAGAGTAAGAAGCCATGAGAGAGAGAGAGAGAGAGAGAGAGATGGATGTAAAGAGAAGTTGAAGAAAGTAGATCTATGGAGTAGTAAATAATTAAAATTAAATAGATTCCTCAAAGTCGTCGAGGATCACTGGCTATTTGATTGATAACTCGGAAGTGTGCACCTTCAGAGCACTATCGGAATAAGAAGGTGGAAAAAAAGCTTCAGTCAACGGTTGTCTTTGTCGTCCACCAAATGGTCCAGAGATGGTGCAGATGGGCCGAACCTGAGTTGGTTGAACATTTCGGGCCTTGATATGTATTTCGTGATGAGCTGGGCCGAGTTTGCGTTGCTGAAGACTGAACATGAACTCTATTTATGGAACAAGTGGCATTAATTAATTGTTGGCACTAATTATTGAACCAAGGTGCTTCGTCTCCGGAGATCCCAATTCTGATACTTTCTTCAACCTCTCTTTTACATCCATCCATCTCTCTCATGGCTCGTGTCTTCTTGAATTTCCACTACCCAGACCTCTCTGGCGGATTTGTCAGTGATTTACGCAATCTCCTTGAAAGCAAAGGAATCACGACGTTTAAGGATGAGAATATCGAGAGAGGCCACCACCCGATCGGACCTGAAACCGTGAAAGCCATTAAAGAATCGATGGTCTCGATCGTTTTGATTTCGAGGAATTATGTTTCTTCGAGCTATTGTTTAGATGAATTGGTTGAAATCTTAAAGTGCAGAGAAGCTTCGGGGCAGATTGTGATACCTGTCTTTTACGACATCCCTCCGAGTTATATACGGCTTCTGGAAAGGTGCGGGGAATTCAGAGGGGTTTTGGGAAGGGCTTTCAAGAAAACCTGTGAAGGGGAAACTGAGGAGGTGAAGCTGAGATGGACCAAAGCTTTGGCACATATAGGAACCATGGCTGGACTAGAGTTTAGACATTGGTTTGTTGTTTCTTTTGGTCTCAAATGAATAACTTTTATTACCTTTCTTAAGCAATGCTTCAATATCGGTGGAGTTTCTCTATGAATTGAGACTTGTTTTGTTTTCTTTTGTTAGGAGTGATGAAACGGCGATGGCTGCAAAGATTGCCAGTGATGTTTCCGACAGACTGAAGAAGGTTACATGATAAAGTTGCCAAATGTGTCACATTTTGTGACCGTCTCTCTATTTTCGTTAATAAAGCTTCTATTACCTTTATAAACTTCTATTACCTTTCTTAAGCAATGCTTCAATATTGGTGGAGTTTCTCTATAAATTGAGACTTGTTTTGTTTTTTTTTGTTAGGGGTGATGAAGCGGAAATGGCTGCAGCGATTGCCGGTGCTGTTTCCTACAGACTGAAGAAGGTTACATGATAAAGTTGCCAAATGTGTCACATTTTGTGACCGTCTCTATTTTCGTTAATAAAGCTTCTGATCACAAGGCTAAAAGGTTGTAAGAAAACATTAATTCTATGAATAACACTATATTTTTAAGTTCTCCATCGTTTGCTTGCCGTTTATTAGTTATTCCTTCATTGGTTCTTTTTAGTTTCACTTTCAGAACGTTTTTAAGGTAATCGATTTGAACTCCATATGATTTAAAAATTTTGAAATACAGAGAGTAACAGAGTCACAATCTAGAGATCAATGAGGACAGAAATTACAGGGACACTCTGCTTCCTTTTCTTGTCTATATTCCTGGAAAAAAAAAGTTTCTTTAGTATTGCTGTGCATAGCTCTCTATCAATTTTGGGAAAAGACTTTATGTCCTGAAAGCAGAAACTGTTAAGGTCTTGAATAACACAACAATGGGATTACAGTTATGTCTGCTTACCGGGTAAAGAAGTCCCTATGGACTTCGCCCATAAAGTTATAGGAAACTCAGTAACCATCCCTATGGGTTTGAATGGTTAGGGAACTTTCTCAGCATCCTCAAGATCCAAGGCTTGCCTTCTGCTTTCTCCAGCTAAGAGATATCCACTTTTTGATATAACTTATCGTCTAAGGCCCTGTTCGTTTCATCATTTGTGATCTCCGTCCCTGAACCATTCAGATGCTCCATCCGCAAATGTTCCATCTAGATGTTTGTTTCATTTTCGGTTATTCATCTAAATGATTCATCTCGATGGAACTTTGTTTTTTAATCATTTAATTTTAAATTTGAATGGACCATTTGAATGTTTCAATAAAAATGACTAAAATGCCCTTACTTTTATCTAATTATATATTTTTTTAACCATATTATTTTGATCTTAACTATACTAATCTTTGATCTAAAAATATATTTATAATTAAATATTCAAATTATTATTTTAATATTTATAAATCACATTTCCTTGATTTTGGCAGTTTTGACGAAAAATGCAATTTTGCGATTCTGTCAGAAAAACGCAATTTATCGGTTATTGCAGAAAAAGTAATTTTTGGGTTTTAGCGGGAAACGTGATTTCACAATTTTGACAGAAAAACGCGATTTGCGGTTTTGACTGGAAAACACAATTTTGTGGTTTTGACGGAAAAATGCGATTTTGAGGTTTCGACGGAAACGTGATTTCGCGATTTTGACGGAAAATGTAATTTTGCGGTTTTGACGAAAAAACGAGATTTCTTGGTTTTGACGGAAAAACGCGATTTCTCGGTTATTGCGGAAAAATGTAATTTCTAAATTTTGGCGAGAAAACGTGTTTTTTTGTTTTAACTGAAAAACATGATTTCGCGATTTTGACGAAAAAATGTGATTATAGTATTTTGACGAAAAAACTCGATTTCACGGTTGGTGCGGAAGAACCATCTTAGTTTGGTTTAGGAAGTCGAATAATCATTACTACGAAAGATAGAAAGATAGAAAGATAGTGAAGGCGGGTAAATGATATCTACCATGTGGGTTAACCATCCGAAGAAGAAGCTCTTGAGATATTATGTCTCTATGCCTTCAAACGAATTCCTCCATTGGATGGTCTTGACGAGCTTGAAAAGAAAATAACAAACCTTTGTGGTAATATTCTTCCATTGGGAACGATTGGGAAAGTCAATTATCTAAGGTAGAAACTAACTTCAATAGGAAAATTGAGCATGTGTTAATTAAAAGCGGGATATGAAAAAACTTTTGAAAAAGGAGCATTCTCGATTTCTTCACGTTGTATACTATATTATTTAATTATATATGAAATTCAAATGATATATAATTTTTTTGGTAAGAATATCATTTATATTTTTTTAGTTAATTGAAACATATAATTTCATTCTAATAAAAATTTAGAAAAAAAACAAAAAGAAACCTAATTTAATGCTTCTTTTGGTCAGGGGAAAATATTTTGTCTATTTATAAAATTCATTGAAAATCATTCAAAAAGGTGGAATGGGGTCAACGTTCTTTTTCGGTGGAATTTAAGCGGATATACAATATAAAGAAGTAGGCACCAATTGTTGAACATGAATGTTATAAATGTTAGTTGAACAAAGGGGCACTAGTTGGTGGACTTGTGAAGAAAACTTGAGAATAAAAACATACAAAAGTCTTGGGCGAATACCTAATCTGCAGCACCATCTCCTCCGACAAATCTCCATCTTTCTTTAACCTCTCGTTAACATCCATCACTCTCATCATGGCTTCTTCTTCCTCCGACATAATAAGATATCATGCCTACCTGAGTTTCCACGGCCCAGACCTTCCTAGCGGATTTCTCGGTCAGTTACACAATCGCTTTGCAAGCAAAGGAATCACGACGTTCAGTGATCAGAATAACGAGAGAGGCCACACGATCGGACCCGAATCAGTGAAAGCCATTAAAGAATCGAAGATCGCGATCGTGGTGCTCTCCAAGAACTACGCTTCTTCGAGCTGGTGTTTAGATGAATTGGTTGAAATCTTGAAATGCAAAGAAGCTTCGGGGCAGATTGTGATACCTATTTTTCACGGCGTTCGAGCCTTGTACGGACTGTGAGCGGGGCTTTCGGGAGGGCTTTCAAGAAAACCTGTGAAGGGAAAACTGAGGAGGTGAAGCTGAGATGGAAAAAAGCTTTGGCACATGTAGGAAGCATGGCTGGAGAAGATTGTACACTTTGGTTTGTTGTTTATTTCTTAAGCAAAAATGCGTCAATATTGATATGGAGTTTTCATATATTGAGACTAATTTTATTTTCTTTTGTTAGGAGTGATGAAGCGTCACTGGTTGAAAACATTGCCACTCGTGTTTCGGACATACTGAAGGTTACATGATTAAGTTGGCAAATGTGTCACGTTTTGTGCCGTCTTTATATCTTTCTTAATAAAGCTTCTAAGCAGAAGGCCAAAAGATTGTAAGAAAACATATTCCTGTAATACAACATATTCTTATGTTCTCCAACGTTTGCTTGCCGTTTGCTAACACTTCATTGGTTCTTTTAGTTTCACTTTCAGAACGATTTTTTTTTTTTGTAACATAGAGAGTAACTGAGTCGCAATCAGGAGAACGAGGACAGAAATGACAGGGACGTACTCTACTGCTTCCTTTCCTTGTCTATATTCCTGAAAAAAGAAAGATTCTTTAGTATTGCTGCCTAGCTCTCTATCAATTTTGGGAAAGACTTTATGTTCTGAATTAGGATCAAAACTCTTTATATCCTTTTATTTCGAAATCCTAGTTTAAAAGAATATAAAGAAGAAGCTGTTAAGGTCTAGAGGAGGAGAAGAAGAAGAAGACATAAGCCTTATCATATATATTGGAAAAAAATTACCAATGTTTTGTTTAGTATCAACATGCAGAGGAATTATGGTAAAAATGCAGTTAGTAGTAGTATAATTATCAAGTTGTAGGTGATTTTGATGTCAAATAAGTTGCATAATTATCATGATAAACATCAATTTGATTATTTCATGATAGGATTCATTTATATTTCCTGTTGTTGCTCTAATGATTACCGGACAAGCCTACGATTTCTTCTAAGGCGGTTTGAACCAGCTTTCGCTGACGTGGGATTCACTCTTCTTTTCCAATTTTTGTGCAATTCCTTCTGTAAGGCCCAATTGATTTGGCCCATGAGAATTGTATCAACACAAGTCAACGCTTCACAATTAATATAACCCAGGTGAGCATATATATATGAGAAGACAAAGCGATTCACTTTCTCGTCTTCAAACCTGGATGCCTTCTAAAGCTGTGTCTCTCTCTTTCGACGCAACCCTAAGGGGTAAATACTTGTTAGATGTGAAAGCTTGTTGAAAAGAAATTGTTTCATAGTGGAATCTTAATCTTTATGTTTGGTTTTGTTTGTCAACATCAGCTTTGTAGCTTACAAGGACCAAAGCCTGCTTGATTGATTGTGGTTAGATTATTACTAATTTGGGTTTGTACGTGTCAAAAACCTTGCGGAAGCAAGTTGAGAGGACGTTCACTTGGGTGATTAAGAATTTATCCTCTTTGCAATCGGAGATAATATATTCTGATTCATTCGTAATCGGTGGCTGCAAGTGGTAAGAAGTTAAATTGTTTTCTAATGTTTTCTTCCATTGAGGTGAATACTTATGTGATATATATTCTCTCTGATTATTTTCCCTTTACAGGCGTCTTATTGCCTATCCCAAGAAAAAATGTCTCAACTACTTGACTTTGGAAGTTGCTGATTGTGAATATTTTCTTCCTGGATGGAGAAGGCAGGCAAATATTTCCCTTACTATATTAGATCATGTTTCTGAAAAAATCTACCGACGACATGGTGATTATTTCTGAGCTCCCTAGTTTATGATATCTTCTTATTTTTAAAAGGCCAAGAAAGTAGAAGTTTCATAATTTTATGATTCTTTATGTTGGTTAAGGTTGTTTGTGTGTGTTGGTTAGTATCAGTTTTTAAAATTCAAGTTGCTAAGAATTATATAATGGGTTTATTCGACTTCTATGTGTAACTTATGAGATGAAATTTGTTTTGTGGTTTTATAGTAACTCAACATTGGTTTGATCACAAGACTCCTAGATTCTATTTTACACTTTCGGTAAGCACCCCTGGATTTTTTGTGGATGAAGAAGTCAAAGTTGTTGTAGAGATAGATGTTCGTCAAGTTATTGACAAAGTAGATGTCAATGGATTCCAAGTTCTTCCTTCACATGTAAGAACGTTAAGAAACATGAAAACTACATCAGCTTCCTGATATATAGATACATGATGCAGATTTGACTTTACTTTACCTTACACATCTTGTTTTTCACTCTTAGGTCAACCGTTTGTTTGAAAAACATCCGGAGATTGCATCAAAGTTCCATATAAAGAACCCACTTCTGAAGACAGCATACATGAATATCCTACTCAGCTTGACTGAGACTCTTCGCCTGTCGCCTCAGCAAATCTACGAGGATGATTTGTCTGATGCAGAAACTACTTTGGCATACATGACAAAAGTAGGGTTTAAGTTAGATTGGTTGGAGAAGAAATTTGGTGAAGTAAAAGAAAAGAAGGCGAAAGAGAAAGATGGTGAGATTCGGATGCAAGGTATTGAGGAAAAGTTAAAGGTTTTGAAGCAGAAGTGCTCAGACCTTGAAGCCCAGCTGGAGAAGGAGAAGGCAGAGGTTTTGGCTGCACGAGCTCCTGTATTGTTGTCTGATGACGATGATGTTGTGTGATGAATTGAGTTCTTATATAGGCACTTGGGTTTAGGTCCTGCTAGTGCTAGTTTGTACTTTCAAGACTCTCACGTCAAAGGGTCATCTGAGTTTCTTGATGGAAAAGTAATGTCTTGGTCTATGAAGAGTTTTTTTTTTGTTATATAAAATTGGTCTATGAAGAGTTGCTGCCAAACATGTAAAGATCTTGCTTCTTGGTTATTATTCTTGGCGTCGGAGTAATTTCCGAAAACTTTGTAGTCGGAAGAATTAGTCAGAAAAATTGTCAGAATTCCGACGGACACTTTTCCAACAACATTGAAAATCTTTTTCGACGGATTTTAAGTATTTCCTACAGATGTTAGTTTTGTGTATTTAAAAAAGAAAAATTATATTCAAAATAAATTAAAATAATCAAATTATAATTAAAAAAATTAAAAAATGTATAAAACATGAAAATTGTTTTAAACTAAAAATTAAAAACAAAATCAAATAAAATTATTTTAAACATAATAAACGAACTACTTATTAAACAAATGCGGGAATGAGGATTGCATGATCTCCTTCATCTCGTGTAGTTTGTCACGGGTTGATTGGTGTGCGGTCACCAACTCTTTAACCTTCGCATCACGTTCTTTAACCATTTGGGTAAAGTGTTCGATCTCGGCTTTGATACGCGGGCGGAGTGTAACGATAGTCGTGTAATTATCTTTCTTCGTGTTGTAAGTGATATAAATTTATTCATCTCACTGAACCCAATCTAGATATCGTTTTGAAATATATTTTTTTTGCATGATTAATAAAATAAGATGTTTTGTTGTCCAAAACAAAATATAAACCATAGACAAAAAGAAATTGGCTTACATCTTTATTGTACCAATAAAAAACTTTTCACAAACTAACAAAAGAAGAAGAAGAAGAAAAAGAAGAAGAAAGAAGAAGAAGCATACATGTTTTATACACCAATAAGGTATTTATACAAATATGAAGATATCGAATACAATATACAGTTATTGTGTCGACCATCCAATCAACCCATACAATGCAGAGGAACCATCTTACCATGAGCAGAACCATCAACATTCTCGCACACCGCAGTGGAAGGACCATCCTCGACTCCGTTATGCTCTAGGTTAATGTCAATTAACTTGATATTTTTGCACGGAAAGCTCTTACTACATTGTAGATTCACTGCCACTTTGTTCTTCGACGTCCCATATATGTTTTTTAACTTAAGGTCTTGTATCTGAACGTGAGACTCTCCCTGAAAGAATAACAGACCACTCAAATTTATTTGTTTCATGTGATGAAAGAAAAGAAAAATAGACTTATGTCTTGTGTAGAAACCTAACCTTCTTTTCACAGGGTGGGTGAGGACAATACTTCTGATCGATGTTGATAGGTTTTCCAACATTAATCATCTGAATATTCTCAAACACAAAGTTAGAAACGATGATCTTCGAAGCCGAAGATTCCCAAGTCTTGATCCGAATACCATCGCTTGTGCCGTTAAAAACCGTGTCTCTTACCGTTAAGCCTGTAACATCCTTCTCGTCTTTGTTCTTCCCCAAACTTCCGACACTAATCCCGTGTCCGGGACCACACTTGACGTTAGAGATATCCATGTTAGTGTTTCCAGAAAGAATGGCGATACAGTCGTCTCCGGTACCGATGAATGTGTTAGAGATGTGAATGTTGCTAGAGAAACCGAACTTGATACCGTCGGTGTTTGGGCTATCGTCGTGAGCTGTTATAGTGACGCCGGTAATGTTGAAGTGATGGACGGAGAAGAAGTTGAAGTGTCCCATTTTGTTGTTGAGTGATGTAATCCCATTGATTCTTGAATTGTTCACGAATGCAAATCCCATGGTCTACGAAGATGTTCAAGTGTATTACAAAAATAGCTAGGCTTGAATATAACATATCATCTAGTTTTTATGTGGATACTGCCTCCTTCAAAACAATTTTCACGTTAATAATGTTTTGTATGACAAACAATTGAATCTAGGACAAAAAACATGATTGAACTACATTTTTTATAGTATAAGTTTCCTATCACGCCTTTTATAATACGGTTTAAATTCAAATAATAATCATATTAAAGCAATATAAAAAGGATAAAGAAATGGTACCATAGCTAGTTTAGGACAATTGGTATTTTTGTGGCAGTCATTGAGTGGCCAAGATTGCTTCCCTTGGCCATCGAGTGTACCGGCACCAGAGATAAAAAGATCATTGATATATCTAAAGTTGATCCACGTGTCTTTCTTAATATCTCTAGGGTTCGCAGGAGCCAATAAAGTTCCATCAATGACAAATTCAAGCTGATTTTTGCATGGCCCCACAAACTCTACACCACCAAGATAGAATGTTCCTTTCGGTACGTATATTTTACTACTTCCACTTATTCTTCCGCATGCGCTTTTCCATACATTTGCGAACACCTAATATTGGAAGCGTTAAGAATTACAAGATAAGTTCATTATTAAACAAAGATTTCTCAACAAGTTAAAGATAGAAAAAAATCTATCTTTTGTGTTTCTATATTTGTCATGTACATACATTTGCGTTATCAGTTTTTCCGTCAGGTTTAGCACCATAGCGTTGGACATTGAAAACTTTTGGCCTATTGGTCGGACGGGTACTTGCAACGGCGACGAATAAGAGAGACAAACACAAAGCCTTAAACGCAGAAGCAATGCAAGCCATCTTCGTATTTTGTTTAGGGCCGAGTATACTGAAATTGCAAACGTGTAGGTGATTTATAAATGCTTGTTTTAAGACCCAATGAGAAGTGTTGGCCCACTTTATCTGCTTATATAGAGTTAATATGTGTTGATTAACTGTTAGATTCTATATAAAAGGAACTTGATTTTTGTTACTAATTATCGGTTAAAAATTGGGTTGTTTCTTTTATAATGATTTGATTGGTTACTTTCTTGTTATACAGATTTTCGAATGTAAATGATTTCATTTTGTTCTCTCTCTTTTAAACAGAATCTTGATTATGGTGAAAGGCCAATTAGATCTACCAGTAAACTTATTTCCGTTAATGATTTGTTTTAAAATAATTCCATTTAAGACATATAAACAACGATAAATCATAATCGAGTAAAAATGATACTAAATTAAAACTATAATGATAATTTCAATGAACCAATTAGATATGTTGCCAATGTGACATGTCTTTAATCAACACCTGAAAATCTTCGTAATTGGCAATTAGATTTTTTCATATAATATCCTATGTATGTTGGTTAATGGAGCATTTTTGCTATATCTGGATGCATAGAGTATGGACTAAAGCAACATCTGTCTCTTATACACATCTAGATGTGTATAAGAGACAGGAGTATGGACTAAAGCAACATCTAAGCTGCAATCATGAAAGATATAACATATTTGACTATTTTTGTACATATACTATATTTAGCGTGGATCTATATTTGTAATTTTATTTTTTTTTCTTTTTTTTTTTATATCTTTTAAATTATCAAAAGCATAATGGATGTATAAATATTTTTTTATATAAAAATGAATTTAAAATATGATGTGTCGTTTTGTCCTATTTGTATATTTTATAAGATTATAATTTTTATTCAGTAAAATAATAATATAGCAATTGATTTTTATCTAATTAAATAACTAAGTTATTTTAAATACTAACATTGTTTTGTGAACATGTTTGGGCTATATGTCATGTGTGTAGAAATCTATACTATAAAAGGTGAACATAACTCTCTAATGGTTGACACCTCAGATGAGAAAATGACATGTGTCTAGCTAACTATTAATTATTTATAACAAAACTATTTAATTTAAATATAACTGTTTGAAAAATCATTAAATCATAAACATAAAATAAATAAAACCCAAATTTAATATTGAAACATCATTAACATAAAAATATTAGATAATATAAGATTTTAATAAAGATTTTCATGTGATTTAATCGTTATATTTGAACTAATGAAAGATAAATCATCTTCAGTGTAAGAGAAAAAAACAAATTATGAGAGATAAATGACAATAAGTTAAGAAACTTTCAAGCAATTAAAGAATAAAAATTAAAATAGAAATTAAAATAAAAAAACATAACCAAAAAAAAAATATTCAATAAACAATCATAAATTTAACAAGTTTTTAAGAATGAAGAAAATAAGATTGCAAAACAAAAAAAAGAAAAAATATGAAAACAAAGATAAATACAAAAAATTAAAAGCGTATAAAAAAGAGATGAAATAATGAAATATATGTGACAACAAAAACTTAGAATAATAAATTGAGAAAGTTCAAAAAAAGTATGAAGAACAAGTAATATTTGAAAAATGAAATATATGAAAGAAATTACTAAGGTCATTAGGAAAAGAAAAAAAATTATAAAAAATATAGAAAAAGTCAAATTGAAAATCTAAGAACATATTATTTAAATTAAATCTGCGTGTAGTGCGGATTCTCTCCTAGTAAGAATAAAAGAAGAATGGTTTGACATTTTATAAAGAGTGAATTAGGTAAAAATACCTTATTGACCATTAAGTGAGATTGTGTATCATTTTTAATTTAGTTCTCTCAGTGTAATTTATGTAATTTCAGACAAAAAAGTTCTTTTAATTTAGTTTATTTACAGCAAATGCCATTAGACTAAAACTCGATATTAACAGTGTTATCAGCTATAAATGTCATTGTTCATTACCTGATTTTGTACCGATGACACTGTTAATCTGACAATACTGTTCATATATGATGGTCAATATTATGTGAATTTAGTGGTTAACTATGTGATTACTACTGGAACTAATATCGTAGTACGATAAGTTTACCTATTACATGTTAAACGCATGTTTATCCTGTTAGATCAAATAATATATCATACCCATCTATAGTAGACACTATTGTTATTCTGATATCGTCGACACTGTTCATCAACGTATGCAATTAGATTTAATGTGATAACATATTATATATCCGCATAATATTTGTAATGTGATAACTTACTAAATATCTGCATAATACTAATACTTGTAACGTGATAACATATTACATATCTAAATAATATTTGTATTATCGTGGTAATATATTAAATATAACAATAATATTTTAGCTTAACGTGTAATTTATACGAAAATATTCATCAATAATAATACGAGGTTAACATGATAAAAATAAAAATATCAAATTATACAGAATAATATCGATAACTTACCATCATTGACACAATCATCATCATCCACCACCGTTGCCACCACCACCACCGTCGCTACTACCACCACCATCCTCCAATCACCATTCTCCAATATCGTCCTATACCACCGTCTTCCATCATAACCACTAATACCGTTAGTTGCACAATCACCGTCGCGGATACGATCCACTATCATCGTCACCACCACCATCCACGCTATCACATCTTCCACCACGTCACTAACCCGTTAACACCACTGTCATCGTTACCACCACCATCATCGATACTGTCATCGTCACCAACACCATCGTCCTCACTGCTACCATTGTCGTTATCGTCACCATCATCACTATCGTCGTTGTTATCGTCACCGTCGTTGTCACCTCCACCCTCATCGTTAGTCTCTACTGTCACCTTTACCATCAACACCACCATTTTTCCAACTTTTTCATTGACATAAAATTGGAGAGAGAGAGAGAAACAGAAAGAGTAGAGGTTAAGAATAAAAGAGTATTTACATATTAAATAGTAGGTGTCAAAGAAATCACTTTTCTATCGGTTAATTTATAAAACTTCTGTGTATCTACATTGCAATTTCTCTTTTATAAAACTGAAAAAACATTCCTTCAATACATTTTTTGTTAAAAACTGGACAACTACGGCAATATGTATATCATCCGCATCATTTCTGGTGTGATCAACTACCATCAACATTTAATTTATATGTCAAATCTCCCCTACACTAAAAACGTTTGATGGCCTCCCATGTCCAAATTTCAGATAAATATATTTTATGTTTACAATAGAGTCATGATACCAAATTATCCAATTTCGACGTGCATGCACATTTGATTTAGAGAAAAAGGGTTTGCTTGCTAAGATCCTTGTGTTTTTTTTCCCTTGGCATTTCTATAGTTTTTTCTTTAAAGTTTATGTGTTCTAATCTTTGGTTATTCTATTGAATGTATGATTGATAATGTATACCTATGCATCTATAATCTGTGATTCATGTATTCCAAATATTGTATTTTTTTTTTGAAAGTATACATGTTGTTTTATCAATTTCCTTAATGTGGATGCAAAATGTAATGTAAATTTGTTGGATTATGGAGAGGAAATGCTTGTTCAATTGCTAATAACTACCATTTCTTATGAAAATAATAAGTAATACCAACAAATATCTGTAAGAATATACATAGATTTATTTCATAAATATATATAAAAAGTTATTAACATTTTATTATTAATAATATAAAATTAGCAAGAAAAATGCATAGTTTTATTTTTAAAATAATAAGCTTATGAGCACATATTGTTGAGATGTTTACACAAATAGAAATGAGATTTGTGTGCGTAAAAGTATGAAAATTTTACTTTTACGTAGGAAAAATAGTATTTAGTTAAATATTAGTTTATAAACTAGCAAAGTTAATAAGAAAATAAAAATTGTAAATAAATAAAAAGATTATGGAACTTTTTGAAAAACCCATAAAATATGGTTTTTGGTTTTTGTTTGTAAAGTGCTAAAAACCATGAAAAACGAGTTTCTCTATAATTTAGGAAATATATTAGTTGAAAATGGCTAAAAAAAAAGTAGGTGGTGAATGTTTGTATGGTTTTTGGATTTTAGTTTTTGGTTTTTGGATTTTGGTTTTTGTTTTTAGATTTTGGTTTTTGATTTTTGTTGTAGATTTTAGTTTTTCTAAAAACTTGAATGGTGATTTATTTAGTTTTTGGTTTTTAAGTATTTTTTTGTTTTTTTGTTTTAATCTAGATTTATTAATTTTGTTTTAAGATTAAAACTGATAAAATAAATATTTATTTAATTAATACAAAAATATTATTTTTATAGCAATATTAAATAATACTAAAAATTATGAGTGAAAATGCACTTAAATTTATTTCATAAAAAAAATTCATAAATTTATTTATAAAGAAAAACAACAAAGATAAACTACAATTATCGTGAAATCCATAAAGATGCAGAAATTTGATCTCAGAAATTTTAAAATAAACTAAATTCAATACATTTTATCTTTAAAACTATGGTAAAAATATATAAAATCTATCTATTACAAATATCAGAAAATAATAATTAATATCTATATTTTTAAAATGCAAAAATAAAGTACACTATAACATATGTAATTATGTATAATACTTATAATTAAAAAAAAAACAATTAATGTTAGTATAAATAGTACGGTTAAAAGTAGGGTTAATTTGTTGAATAACCATAAAAACAAAAAAAAATTAAGAAACTAACCAAATTGTTAGTGAGAGATAGAGAGAGGTAGTGAGAGAAATTGGTTAGATTTTAGGTTATTGTTTTTTTTTATGGTTATTGAGTATAATTTCCCTTAAAAGTATTGATTAAAAAGTTTTTTTTTCAGTCGTAAAAAAAAAACCGCTCTTCTCCCTTGCGATTCTTCAAGCGATCGACACAAGGTTTTTTTCTTCGTGATTTCTCGGTCGGACTCTTCTTTCTCTGTTTTCAATTCTGTAGATTTAGTAGTTTCAAATAAAGTCTGCAATGTTGATTACCAAGGAAGTTTCCATGGTGATTCATCTTCAAGGCCTTTGTTTTCTTCTCTATCTCCTAGAGAATGCTTCTCCGACCATATCCAGGCGATTACCCAGGAGTTTCTGTGTCGGCTTCACTCCGTTAGGATTCCTTCCATACGGCTTATGTCGGTTCATCATTGTAACCGTTCAAATTTGAGATCACGGCATACTCTCTATCAGTGTAGATGACAAGTTTCTAAGGAATCAGAAGTTAAAACTCAGATTGGTATTGAATCTAACCGACATCGATGTGATCCAACACCGATTCATGAAAACAACGACAGATCTGAAACTTATAGTTGATTCGATCAATACGACGTTGGAATCCATTTCCCAATCTTCACGGTGTGATATTGAAAAGCCTCCTTCTACTCTTTCCTCAGGACAAAATCAAGGCCATGTTTTTGGTAATGTCGTGAATTATGGTCCACAATATCAATCTAAGAAAAGCGTTAGTCTCGTGTTCGATGTCCACTTTTATTGGCTCACTCCTAAAAATCAGTTTCGATTTTGGAGTGATTCTGTTATCGTATACAGTTTTTTTATGGTGTTGTTTCGAGGCTTCACTTCTCTGGACTCGGTCTCGTGTGTTCTTGGTTCGTTGCGGAAAAATTTCCTATTGCAACAACCATGGAGAAGAGGGCATTTCAACTTTAGGCGGATATGGTTATGTGGATTTGCTGGAATGAAAGAGGAAATCATTGCCAAGAATCGGAAACGATATCAAATGTTGAATTTAAGGAAGACAAAGTCAAAGCCAAACCCTGATCGAAGGTATTGGATACGGAAGCATTGGTATCTATTTGTAGAAACAAAACTTCATCAAACGGAAGCATTGGGTTTTATGATGTTGTGTGTAATTACGTGCTTTAGCGAAGAATTGCTAGCCAAACACACAATTCGCATACGGAGAAGGAAAATAACGGATTTATTTTTTCGTTAGCGAGTAAGACTACTCTTCGGAAAGCATCGTCAAATTCACTTCTCATCTTGTTGTATCGTTTCTCTGGCGCATATATTGTTTATGTAATAATTTGTTTTTCGGAAGTTTTGTACATTGACTTTGTAATCTCTGATCGTTTGCCGAAAAAAAAAAAGTATTGATTAAAACAATATAGAGATGCGTATACAAAAATTGTAGTCTTGTTAAAGTTTTAAAATGACAAAAAAAAAAATTCAAGCTCAATTATATTTCAATCTAGCAAGAAACACAAATTTGTTACAGTATATCAAGTAAAAAGTACAATACTAGCGTCGGTACATCAGAATGAAGTACATATCAAAAGATTTCTTCGAATATAAAACAATTAAATAAATAAACTTACCCAGAAAACTCCAATCGCTTGGTAGCTCAATTTGTAAAGACGTTATTTCTAAGTTTTTTGTGTGTGTGTTTAGTTGATACATAAGATTTGTGTCTTATATAGAAAAAGTTGATACCTAATATTACTAAATTTTTGCAAAAATAAAAATAGAATTACATGTGAAAAAATATCTATTGTACCTAGTATTTGGGAAAACCTCCAAAGAATAGAGATTTTATTTTTATGAATAAAAGATCTACCACCAATATTGTAGCACTTAATTGATTATTTAGTGATAAAACAATTTTTTTTTTAGTTTTAGGAAATCTATGTCTTCAAAAACTTGAATGACAAAAAAATTAGTTTTTGAAAAACAAAAAAATTAGTTTTTGAAAAACAAAAAATTAGTTTTTGAAAAACAAAAACTAAAAACCATTCCAAAAACTGCAAACATTCAAGCCTTTTAGTTTTTGAAAAACAAAAACCAAAAACCATTTTAAAAAAAAACTGCAAACATTCAAGGCCAAATATATATAGGCGCAGGGAAGTGGAGTTCGACTTTGAACTGCTCCACAAAATCCACAATATCTCCACAAAATCTGCGGTATCTTCACAACAACTGATCCGCTTTTGTAAGATTTCATATTTGCTTCTCTGCTCCATTTTTTTTTCTCTCTCTCTCTCTATATATCTATCTTTCGGCAGGCTCTCTTGTATCATACGAAGCTCCTTACTCCAGAACTAAAAAGTCCATCAATCCCCTCCCAACTAAATATGCCACATACAACATATACTTACTTTTAATTGGATGATTGGTAACAACTCCATATGTATCCATAACGACCACCTTAATGTTATAAGGTGAGATAGACATCTCCTGTATCGATGGAACCCTGTGGATATGAAGTAAAGTACTCAAAATCCAAATTCGATGCTTTGTACCATACCATATCTCAACAAATTGTATGGCATGCTCAATCAACGATATTAGGTGGGATGGACATATTGCATATGGATGGAACCATGTGGATACGGGTAAATTTAAAAAATATATGGATAGAACCATGTGATACGAAAGTAAACCACAAATTGAATACTCGATATCCAGAAAAATTCACATGGTTCAATTCACAAGATCCAAGGAAAACAAATGATGCTTTCTCTAATCTATTCATGGATAAATCCACATGGACACAAATCTCATGTACTTACTCCAGCGATTTATCTTCCATGTCAGAGAGTCAATATTCACCAGATTTGGCAGTGAAGATAATCTCGGTTTTGCGGGTATTGAAAACTCAGCCCCAATTTGCAGGTTCGCGCTTACTAGTTTGGGTTTCTCGGTGTCTTTTTCTGACTCTCAATATCTCTCATGAATTATACTCAGCAATTTCAACTTCTCGATTTAAGAATCCGAACAGCTTCTGGGACTACATCTTTTCGTCTTAACTTTAATCCTCATATTTCAGCATCTAATCTCCAGCCATCGCCTGATTAGAGTTTTGTCTCGAGCGGCGGCGAAATAAAGAGTCTTCGTTTGTGGGTGTTTTTCAGTAATTTTTTTTTAACTAATAAACTTAAAATAACACGAACTGGTGAAAAGATAAAAACAAGGATACTTTCGTCAATTCAAATGTTCAAAGTGCTCACATTTCAAAAAGTGCCTCTTTTGTAATCACGGGAGTAACGGTCTGATCCGGTGATACGGTTAACTTTAGATTTACGGTCCGGTTAAGTTTATCTTTCCAGATCAAATAGAATAATCAATCATTTACTTTTAGAAGTAATGATAAAATCGAATATTGACCTCAGCCTCAAAACATAAAGTGAATAAAGCCCAGATCTGTCACCATATCTAAAAACAAATCAAGAATATACACGTGGCAATCGACGATAGGCTAATAAGCACCAACCCTCTCCACCGGCGGATGCAATCGACGCCGGACTTAGCTCAATATTAAAAGAAAAAATCAATGAAAAATATATGAAAAGAAAAATTTAAAATGGTAAACTGAAAATTTTTGAAAATATTTAACAAACAATCAAAAAGATAAGAAATTTAAAAAAAGAGAGAAATAAGAATAAAGAAAAAGAAAAAGAAAAAAAGAAGAACTCATACAAAATTTTAAATCATTCAACAATATTAAAGATATATAATCACTAAAAGATATATAAAAACTCGTTGTAAAAAAAAGACATATAAAACTCAAAATATTAATTGAAAACTTTTAAATCATTATAACTAGGTATAGAATCCGCGCATTCGAGCGGAAACTCATTTTTAATAAATATTTTTATCTCTAAAATTTATTTGTAATTTAGTATATATATCAACTCTAAAATATTTTATAAAATTATTATGATTATAAATGTAAACTTACAAAATCAAAATTATATGAAAAACACACGATTATTCAAAAGATGTTATAGAATTATTAAAAATGATTATAAGTGAAAATGTATTGAACAAAAAATGACGATGAAGAAATGCGATCATCCTATATTTTTTTTAAGATTTGCATTAGTCTTTTCAATAGGTAATCTGAAATTCATAATTTTAATGGATTTTTAACTTTGTAGCGAATTAATAATATGACAAAATAAATTACAATTAATTTGGTGCAACCTAATGTAATTTTCTTTCAATGCCGCATGTCACTCTTCATTTTAATCTAATAAATAGTTCTGCTAAACATGCATCTAAAAAGAAATAACGAAGATCTTCAGAATTTTTTGTGCCTTTTTATAGAGTTGAAAATAAATAAATATTAAAATATATAACTTTTCATTAAATAAGCGGTTAAATTATAACGGTTAAATTAATAATATGAAAAAATTATATTATTAATTACATTAATAATATGACAAAATTATAAATAAGCGGTTAAATTAATAATATGAGAAAATTATAATGAATAATGAAAACAAACTTTAATAACGGTTATGAAAAAAGTTATAATGAAAAGACATAACCACTAATGACATTTATTTAGTTTACTAAACTATTCTAGACATTTATGAACCTTCATAAATGTTTTATTTTTGTTTCTATTTTTCTCGAACTTTGGATAGTAGAGATAATTGAATCTTACCGGGAACGTGTTTTTCAAATTCTTAAAGTGCATGAATATCGTTTGCATGATTAGTCTTTGCAATATACAATATGAATTTCATAATTTTAATGGATTCTCAAATTAACAATATGAAAAAAATAAAAAAAATTACGCAATTGATTTGGTGCATCGCAAATAATATTTTTTTTTCATTGGTTCATGCCACTCCTCGTTTTAGTTTAATAAATTTTTTTGCTAAACATGCATCTAAAAAAAATAAAGATCTTCAGAATTTTTGTGTCTTTTTATTTGAAAGGACATGAATATTAAAAGATGCAATTTTTCATCAAATAAGCGGTTATAAACAAAAAGACACATAATGTATAGTGAAAAGACACATACTCAAATAACAGTTATGATGAAAAGACGTAACAATAAATGACATTTATTGGATTAAAATTTGAATTAACAATAAAATACAAATAATAATTTTGAAAAGACGCAATTTATTTATGTGCAATTGACATTTATTTAGATTGTTATTATAGATATATATTAAAATTTAGATGAATGAAAAGAGTGTCTTGACCAAAAGAATAAGAAAAAAATTGTCAAGAAAGACAAAAATTTAAAAAAAGATATAAGAATAATTGGTAATCAAATTAAAAATCTAAAAATATACTCCTATAATTAAATTGCTGCTCTTCGCCAAAACTAAATTCAAACCCCAAAACCGAAATGAAAAGGCTTATGGCAGAGAGTGGCGAAGGGAACCCTAATCCCTCGACGAAAACCACCAAAATCCAAATGGAGATGGGAAGAACAATACCAGAGGCGATATTGGTGGAGATACTCGCTCGATTGCCCCTGAGAACCATCGCGATTTTCAAATTGGTGTGCAAAAAATGGAAATCGGAAATCGAATCGCCGTATTTCCGCCGCCTCTTTGTCTCTGTGCACGGAAGCTCCTCCTCATCTTCTTCTTCTTCTTCCTCCTGGTCGCTCATGTTCACAAACACGTTTCATCATCCCATCACAGAAGCTATTGGCTTCCATGGATGCAAGACATGGGATCTCCCGAAATCTCTCGCTTCTTACATCTTGCCTTTTGAAAGGTACCCAGAGCCAAATCTCCCTACCTTTAGCCACTATGTAGCTTCTTCTAATGGATTGGTTTGGATCGAGGTCTTCATCACTCGCATCAATAACTTGACGAAACTTTACAAATCCTTCGTTGGTAATCCAGTTTTACAGCAATGGGTCGAAATCCCTCTGCCTCCAGATAACAACAAATCTAGCCCCACTGGTTTGGTAACACGTGTTGAGAACGGTGTCGTTTCGAGCTTTAAAGCTGTTAGGACTTGTTATAAAGTTGAACCTGGAGAGAAGGGAATGAAAGTATGGAGTGTGTATGTGTATTCTTCTGAGACGGGTTTATGGACTCTTAAGCGGATTCTCTCCTCTCATCTTGTCTCTGGTTTTGATCCTGCGTTGAATCTCGATGGGATGTTGTATATGTGGGATAGTGTATCTGTTGATACTGAATTCGGAGTCCTTGTAGGTTATGACTTCTATGAAGAAGATGAAGAAGATGAATGTCGTGTTATACCTCTGCCATTCCCGGATAACAAATACGTTAGGAGATGCTTGACTACTTCAAGAGGAGATGTTATGTACGTAGAGATACTGTATCGAAGATTGAAGATTTGGAGGCTGAGGAACAACAAGAAGAAGAACTCTGAGGGTGAATGGTGGCAATTGTCGCGGGAAGAAATCAACATGGCGTCTGTTGGATTTGATGTCTTTTGTTTCCCGTTGGCTATGAATCCGTACGATCCTGATATCATCTATCTATGGAGTCGGCAGCACGAGTGTTTGGTATCGGGTAACTTGCGGACTCGAAAGTTTATTGTTCATCAAGAATCAGAGAACTGGAGTAGCCTTGAAGGTTGTTGTTGTCGCACAAACAAGAACGATTCTAAGAGCTATATGGACTGTTATCGCAATGCAACTTCTACTGACGTCGTCGTGTTATCCCAATTTGTGCTTCCACCGTGGATGGGATCGGTACCTTGTCCGCCGCAGATTCGTTAGCTCTCTATCAGCATCAGATATGCTCTTTTTGTGATTGTAATGACTTTAGATGCTCGCAAGTTCAACTTTCAGCTGAACATGGGTTGTGCAATCTATTTATAATTGCTTTTCGGATTCTTGTTTCACCTATAACTATCTTGCGGCATATATGATGTTAAACTTTAGACCTTACTAAACCAAAATCTCAGTACCAGCTTTTAGACCGTCGTCTCTTGAGAGTAAGACCACATCACTAGAGCTGCCAGAAGAGAGCAATGGTTGTAGTCTCAAGTCGCAACCGGTGTGACACGTGTCGAACCCGCGACACATCACTCTGCTGCCTGCTTCCAACATCATCTCCACCTCTTTATTCGTGAAGTTCTGCTCCAGTTTCATTGTTACCGTTGGGTTTGTACTAGAGTTGTATCAGTGAGAAAAAGTCCTAAACAAGAGCATTAGCTACTGTTGATTTTGTGTCTGCTCGACCATCATCACTGACTAAAATCTAATGGTAAGTAATCTTCAACCAAAGAATATGTTGGCCTATTGGCTAATTTGCATAAAATGGTTACTATGATCTTCGTTTAAGGGTGGCTCTTTGGTGTATTATCGATTTGCATACATACACATACACACTCACATATACAGATAGAAGAAAAATTCTAGCTACATGGAAGCAAGCTAACAGAATATGAAAAAGAGAGAAGAAGAAGAGAACGGTCTGATCCGGTGATACGGTTAACTTTAGATTTACGGTCCGGTTAAGTTTATCTTTCCAGATCAAATATAATAATCAATCATTTACTTTTAGAAGTAATGATAAAATCGAATATTGACCTCAGCCTCAAAATATAAAAGGGAATAAAGCCCAGATCTGTCACAATATCTAAAACCAAATCAAGAATATACACGTGGCAATCGACGATAGGCTAATAAGCACCAATCCTCTCCACCGGCGGATGCGATCGACGCCGGACTTAGCTGAGTTAGCTCCAACGCTTGTTTTACTATCTCCGTTTGGATTTCCTCCGTACAGATGCTGAATCCCTTCAATGTCATCTTTAGCTAACTCCACCTTCCGATCTCCACCGGAAATCGCCGGATACATAATGGCATCTTTCACCGACGAGTGACCTAACCCAAGAAGATGCCCGATCTCGTGAACAGCGACGGATTCCAGATCCACTACCGACGTTACCGGCAATATCCTCCGGCTGATTTCGCTTTCGGAGACCAGCCAGTCCTCATCGCCGTCGAGATGAAACATCCCAGTAGGCGGAGAAGACGCGTGCGCTAGTGTTCCCATTGCTCCATCGAACGGCTCTCCGTCTCCGTGCTCACCGACGAAAAACCCGATCACTATATCGGCGCCGAGGAGTGACTCCGAGCGCGTGAAATTCAGCGGGGTGACCTCAGCCCAGCGCGTGAATGCGCGTGCGAACACTTGCTTCACGTCGTCGGTGAGATTGTTCGCCGGCACGAACGCGTAGCTCAGATCTCGTCTCCGTTTCGGCCACCGTGGCTTCCCGGGGAAAAACGAGTACCGCTCCGTCGTCCGGAACTTCTTACCGGCGTTCATCTCCGAAAATCCGTCGATCATATCCGGATTCCCGCACCTCGGTTTAACGATCTGCCGGAGAGTCGACGCATCGAGTTTACCGGTGACCTTGAGGTTGAAATTCTTCTGGTAAGTGTTGATCGCCGATCGGAGCACTTCATCGAAATCGTCGGTGAAATTATCGAAGGCGGCGGCGGAGGCGATGTAACCGAAACGACGGAAGTATTGTTTGAGTTTGGAGATACCGTCGACTTTGTCTCCGACGTGACTACCGGCGAGTCTCTCGAAAGTTTCCCACGCGCTGCGCGTGGCGTTCAGGAGCTGTAACGGTGGTATGGAAGAAACGTTGGTGTAGAATTTGGCTGAGATTGGATTCACTATGAGGAGGAGGCTCAAAACCGTTAGCAGTCGCAGGAATCTCATTTTCTTGTAAAGTTTTTTTAATACTTTTTGGGAAGAACAAATAAAAGAATTAGAGAAGCTGCAGAAAAATAATGCAGATGCAGAGTTTAAACGACGGCGGTAAGTCAAGTGGACTGGCTGCATTTTCCACACGGTGGTAAGTGGTCACACGTGACGTGTTATTGAAAATCAAAATAAATATCTAAATTGACTAAAGCTTGTATGTAGGCCAATGGTTTTTTTTGTTGACGTCCAAATATTTTTTTCATTAGCAAGCCCAGGCAAAGTTGATACACAAGGAGTCTAGGAGATCCAAATACAATGGTGTAGGCCAATGGTTATGAACTTATTAGTGCCATATCATAAGCCATATTCTTTTGGAGGAAAAATTAAAACAAAAAATGGGAAGAGCTACAGATGCAGAGCTACGTCTGTCCATTTTTGGATGAAAATCCTGTATCCGTCTTGAAATTTTTATCTAATATTTTTTTTTTCAAATAACAAATAAAAGTTTGGATCAGATATGGAACAATGTATTTAAATTATCTATTTAAAAATTAAAAAAAAATCAAAATTAACAAAAATTACCTGTATACTTTAAAAAAAATCCCTTAGTTTTATTTTGTTATTCCTCAAATTATCTGAAATATTCATACTAAATTTTGGACTTTTATTTATCTTGAACTTAACCTTTACTTAATATTTTGAAAACTAGTTGGACCAGTTCAACCAAGAATTGTTTATGAAACCAAAATTCAGATTAAATTAAAAACCATATCTTAATTTAACCGAAAAACTGATATAACTGATAATCTATTTTACAAAAGGTTCACTGTTAAAGTTGTAAATGACATCAAATTATTCAAAATACTCTAAAATTTAAAGAATAAATCTTACTAAATCACCAATATTTTCTTTTCTAAATCCTACCAAAATCACCAAAAATTATTCAAAATCCACCTAAATTACTTCAAATGAAAATCCACCAAAAAATCTTCTAAAATCTCTAATCTAATACATCCCCTAATAGAATTAATGGAATAAGAATAAGTGAAATAAAATTTAGTGAAAAAAAGAAATGAATTCCTCCAATTCATTCCTCAAAATCTCTTGTAAAATGGTAGAGGAATATTATCCTCCAAATTTTGTTCATTTGTTCAGTATTTTTTAGTGGAATTATTTTTCCTCGTTTATTTTAACTCAAATGATAAAATTTTAAAAAATTACTTAATTTCAATAAATTTTAATCAGTCTAGATGATAAAAATCTATTCTAATATAGTATTTTTTTTTCTAAGTGAGCTTTGAAATGCTGTCATGTGGCATGTGATGTATCACCTACATTTAAAAAAAAAACATAAATACATAAAAAATTGATATGTGTACTTCATAATTGTAACACTTAAAATAAATGTGATATTATATAACATATAATAAAGATTTTTCATCAGGAGCCCTGAAAATTTTGGGACGGGTTTCCCATTCCTTCCTTTACCATCCCAAATTTTCTGTCTCATTCCATATCCCATTTAAAATAATTACCTATTCGAAACCATTTATTTTATTACTATGGGTATGGGAAGGGAATGAATATTAGATCGTGTACCCGAATTACCCGTTTAAAAATGAAAAACTTAAAAATTCTATATATATTTTTAACACTTAATTATTTTATCTCTTTATTTTATTGTTCTTAATTTAATGATAGGATTATATGGATGAATAACAAAAAAAAAACTATAATTAACTACATAACTATAGAAAAAAACAAATGTGATATTATATAGCATATAATAAAATTTTTTCATCAGAAGTCCTGGGCCGAGTTTTCCGTTCCCTCCTTACCGTCCCGAATTTTCCGTCCCATTCCCTATCCTCTTTAAAACAATTATCCATTCAAAATTATTTATTTTATTAATATGGGTATGAGAAGGGGATGAGTATTAGATCGTGTACCCAAATCACCCGTTTAAAAATGAAAAACTTAAAAATTATATATTTTTTTCAAATTATTCTGAAATTTTCCGGGACGTTCTTATCATATTTCCTTTTGAGAATTATTTTCCAATTCAAAAATTTTATGTTTCCGTCCCATAACCGTAGATTCCCGTCCTGAGTCCCGAAATTTTCAGGGTTGACATACCTTCATTCTACACATTTACATTTGAAGGAAAAACTTATCAACAAAAGAGAATAAATAGAACATCAACTACACAATCTGTTTTAGCACCGACCAAATACTTCAAGCAAATAACACTACCTTCAAAAATATGATTAACTTCTACCTCACTTATCATGATATGGATGACACAACATCAAATACATTAACCGAAAGTTTAATAAACTTTATTCGGACATATATGCTATCGAGTCGACCACATAACACACAATGCCTTGAAGTCTCTTTTGAAATTGAAGATTTCAATCCAAATGCATCAAGAAAAATATATGTTGATTTTCTAATCGGAGACTTAGAGAGAACACAAACCCAAGCTACACAAGAAGAATATGAAAATTGTGATATATGTCTTGATAATCTACAAGAACCGAAAAATATCTTAACATTTTATTTTACATTCACAAATTTCATCATAAATGTATTTCAGATTGATTATATAATAAAATAACATGTCCTTAATTATTGTCAAAAATAAATAATTCGATATTTTATATGCTTACGATGAATAAAAAATATTCTCATTCACTATAGATATTATTATTCCACCAATCTTACAATACAAAATTATAAAACTACATGATATTCACAAATTAAAAATTAATATTTATCCACAAATTTTTATTAACAAATATTATAAAATAAATTTTAAAATTAAAACATTTAAATTATCACAAATCCGTGCAACGCGCAGACTTTCTCCTAGTTAGAGTAATGCTTAAGTCCACCAATTTTTGTTCCTCTAAATATACAATCATTTGCACCTCAAAATTAAATCAAAATTTTGATTAGTTTGGATTTTAAAGTCAACAACCAAATGTCATATCATTGAAAACTTGGTGGACTTAATAAAAAAAATTTCATTTAATCTTGAGCACAAATTGTTGTATACTTAGAGGAACAAAAAATTGGTAGATTTAAGCATTAATCCAAAATTTTGATTAGTTTCGATTTTAAAGTCAAGAACTAATTTTTTGAAAACCCAGTTGGGCCTTTCTGACCAGCCATCATATAAAAATGCATGTAAATGATTGGGTAGATGCCTTGTTCAGAAACATGTTAGGTGTAAGACCATCCCTAATGGAGACACCCAAGAGTCTTAAGTCTAAAAAAAAAAGAAAAAAAAAGAGAATAATGACATGGCAACACTTGCGTGTCTTAAGGGGAAGAAAAGTGTCTTATTTAGGATTTTTTTTAGGGTGTCTTATGACACGTGTCACGGTGCGATTCGTCACATATTTTTTTTTTGTTTGTTTTTTATTTAAAATCGTATTTTCTTTCTTTTTTTAGGCCTGAGTATCCGTATACCCGAAATGTAACCAAATACCCGAACAAAAATCATGTTTAAAAACTGAAATTTTCAGAAAAGTGAATTTTCGTCAACTTGCGAACTGATTTCCAGATCGAATATAACTCGGAATCGGTAACGGAAAGAAGATCTGAATAGCTGACTGCGAGATCTTCTATGTAGATCGACTTCTGGATCATTATGGTTCGTCGGAAAATCTCTCTAAAAAACCCTCACTCGATCACAAGATAACTAGGAAAAAAAAATCCGGGTAAGAACCGGAACCGAACCAAAACCCACGGTTCTGAAATTCAGGACCCGTCGGGTAAAAAGGTTTATAACCGAACTCGATCCGAACCTGGTTATTTCGGATCGGTTCCGGTTCGGGTTTTTGGATCCGGATTTTTTTGTCGAGGCCTACTTTTTTTTTCAAAAATTCTTTTTTTTTTATTATAAAATTTTAAGACACTTATGTTAAGTGTCTCCATTGGGATGGTCTAAACTAATAAAGTTCTTAACTTAAATTAATAATATCTTATTATATAAAGTAGGATGCGTCAAAGTTACTTTTTAATGTGATCGTGACACGTGTCAAGTTAATTAATTAGATTTTGACACGTGTTAAAAAAATTCAAGGATATATTTCAATTTAAGAAAATGAAAATAAAATAAAAGGATTTATTTCAATTTAAGAAAAGGAAAATAAAAACAAAAAATAATTTTGATTAATTATGATATATTTCAATTAAAAATCGAAAAGGTAAATAAGAAAATTAATAAATAGGAAAATAAGTTTTTTTATAAATAAGAAAATCGAAAAGGTAAATAAGAAAATTAAGAAAAAAGAAAATAAGTTTTTTTTTATGTTTTTCATTTAAATTAAAGAAATTGTATGATCAATTACTAATACTAAAAAAAATCAAAAAATTAGTTTTAAAAATAGAAAAGGAAAATAATGTAGAGAGGCTTTTGTTGCGAGTTTTAATAAGCATAATTTCTCTAGAGAGTAAATAGATCATATAATGGAGATGAAATATGAAGAGAAAGAGAGACTTTATTTGTTTGAAAAAAGTTAATAGAAATATCGTTAACATACTTGAAGGACTCAAATTAAATATCCAAGTTTTTAATGCAGCGGAACAGAAAAGATAGTTGATAAAGTGTGAACTATATGAGAAGTATGATTAATGTTGCTTAGGATATGCAACATATTCTGTATTTTAAATATTTTAATTAAAAATAAATGAGAATTAAAATAAATAAATAACTCTTAGGATTGGAAGTTGTGTTTTTCATATATTTTTTTCAATAGTGATCAGATTTTGTTTTCTATTTTTTTTACAAAATATATTAATGACTTTTAAATATTATTATTATAAATCTGCGTATACGCTGATCCTAATCTAGATTTTAATTATGATAAACCTAATTATCATAAAAGAAGGATAATTAATTCGCCAAAATTTTAGAATATATATATAAAGCATTAAGAATAAAAATAATTCAGATAAGAATATTAAAACATATATATCTCGAAATATTAATAAAAATAAATTTTATATTTTCTTTACAGATTACTCGATTTTGTTTTTCATTTATTTTTACGAGTTTAAAATATTTTATTGAAAACCCACATATATGCGGATCCTATTCTAGTATTTAATATTAAAATATGTTTAAGACCCTCAACAAAAGTTATCCACTGGGTTGCTCTAATAGTTTTTGTATATATGTATAATATATATTATTTTTTTTTAAATTCTCAATACTATAACTTGGTGCAGTGGTCAGTGTGATATTTTAAATGCAATAGGTCATGAGTTCCACCTGCTACACTATCATTTGAGTTTTTTTTCTTGCTTTAACTTTAATGAATGATCAATTACGAATTTACCCCCTTCTTCTTCTTCTTCTTCAAATTGATTCCTGTAACCCTAAATTGGCCGACTCTTCATGTATTTTTTTTTGACCAAACCGACTCTTCATGTTTTTCATAGTTTTTCATACTTTTCATAATTATTTCTTGTTTTATCTCATGTTTATAGCAAATAATGGTAGATCCATCAAATAATAAGTGATTTTGAGCATTAAAACGAAAGAAAAGTCAAATTTTATCAATAGTTCCGTTTTTTTTTGTCCGATTATTGTAAATCGTGGAGGGCAAACACAGCCGAGCGGTTTTTCGCCTTGAAATCGGTTGATTCGGAAGCGTTTTTGAACAAAGTTACAAGTTAGTACGTTACATGTCGGTGAAAATAAAAATATAAAATATTGTAATATTTTAAGATTTGTAGAATTATATAATATGATGATTTGATCTGCATTATTTTAAAAATCAAATGAGCATAAGCATCAGTCATGGTGGCTCTGGCTACTAGTACTGTTTGTTCAAGCAAACTTTTTGTCTTTTCTTTGACCAAAATGTGTCCGATTACAAGGCCCACGCTCGCAATCGGATCCGGTCATCACCTGATGCCTGTTCTAGGTGTGGGAACAGCCGCGTCTCCGCCGCCGGAACCGATGGTGCTGAAAGAGACGGTGCTGGAGGCCATAAGGCTCGGCTATCGACACTTCGACACGTCTCCGAGGTACCAGACAGAGGAGCCTCTCGGCGAAGCTCTAGCGGAGGCGGTTTCTCTCGGCTTAGTCCGATCTCGATCCGAGCTCTTCGTCACTTCGAAGCTTTGGTGCGCCGACGCTCACGGCGGCCTCGTCGTACCGGCGATCCAACGGAGTTTGAAGTAAGATTCGTTTTCCTTTCGATTAAGAAACTGATCTCAGATGAGATTTAGGGAATGTGTAAGAAAAAAATGCACAAGATTTAATTGTTAGTGAGAAAATCAGAAATCTGATTTAAATTCTCATATTGAAGTGAAAGATCTGACCAAATCTGTTTCTTCTTCTTCTTTTTTTGGTGAGAAACACATTCTGATTTCAAGATCATCAATTTCGAATATAGTTTCAATAACTCTGGGTTTGAATGAAGTAAAACCAGACTTGATGAAGCTGTTTCAAGCTCATATTTAGGCATGTAGAAAGAAACAGAGTCTTATAGCTTGGAAACTTTGTCTGTGTAAAGCATCTCTTTTGACACATCATGTTTTTTTGCAGAAATCTGAAACTGGACTATCTTGATCTCTACCTGATTCATTGGCCGGTTAGCTCAAAGCCTGGTAAATACAAGTTTCCCATTGAAGAAGATGATTTTCTGCCAATGGATTACGGAGCAGTTTGGTCAGAGATGGAGGAGTGCCAGAGACTCGGGCTTGCAAAATGTATAGGAGTGAGCAACTTCTCCTGCAAGAAGCTTCAAGACATCCTCTCTGTCGCCAAAATCCCTCCCAGCGTCAATCAAGTATAATTCCACACCCTTCTCACTCCTCTGGTTTAATTGTCAAGAAGAGATTGACACAATTCACAATTGGAGATATTTGTTTTTTTTTTTAATGGATGAATGTGAAAAAAAGGTGGAGATGAGTCCAGTGTGGCAACAGAGAAAGCTGAGGGAGCTTTGTAAGTCGAAAGGCATTGTTGTGACAGCTTATTCGGTGTTGGGATCGAGAGGAGCCTTTTGGGGAACTCACAAAATCATGGAGTCTGATGTTCTCAAAGATATAGCTGAGGCTAGAGGAAAAACCGTGGCACAGGTACTGTTTTGATGATATCCGCTTCTCAGATCAGATTGTGTTAGTTGGAACTGGATTATGCATTAGAGAATCCATGAAACACATCACTAGACATCATAGTCCAGATGATCAAACTTTGTTTTGGAGATGCAAGTTTTTTTCGGTTTTTGTAACCGAGATTTTGGTTAAAAGATGGAAAAATTTTTGTTGACAGGTGAGTATGAGATGGGCGTATGAGGAAGGAGTGAGCATGGTGGTGAAGAGCTTTAAGAAAGAGAGATTAGAGGAGAATCTGAAGATATTTGATTGGTCTTTGACAGAGGAAGAGACGCAGAGAATCTCGACGGAGATTCCTCAGAGCAGAATCGTGGGCGGTGAGGTTTATATCTCCGAGAAAGGCCCCATTAAATCTCTAGCCGAAATGTGGGATGGTGAGATATGAACACTTTGTTGCGAGAGTGGCACAGTGGACCAACAATATCGTGATCATAACGATTTTACTTGTCATCAGAACTTTCATTAAAATGGCCAAATGAGCCACAAAAACTTTCATCAGAGCTTTACATAAATGAGAATAACAATCGTGGCTATTCACTATATGTCTATATGACTATATCCTGCAACCATGTTGGTTCACACTGAGAGTAGGGTACGATTGAATACGAGTAACCTGAGTAAATGTTTCTTAAGATAGCCTTAGTTTTAGAGTTTTCTTTACTTATTATTAACAAACTCTAGCAGTCTTTTGCATTAGGCCCAAATTGTAGTTCGAATCGAGCCCAATGTACGTACTTGTTGATTTCTGTGCTGATGTAATTTGCTCGTTTAAATGGTGAATTTGACTTTCTCATAATTTCGTTAAAATGACAATTATACCCCTCTTTGGATACGCTGACTTTGACACTATCCTTTAAGTGACAGTTATACGGAGACGCTGACTTTGAACAACTCCTTTAAGTGACAATTATATCCCTCCTTCGATGCTGACTGATTTTGACGTAGTCTTTTAAACGACAACTATTTCCTTCGCAGCAAGTCTCCTCCCTTCTGGATTAACGACTTCTTTCTCTCTATCTCTAAACCGAGAGCGGAACGAAATTAAGTTTGCCTCGGGGATTTATTTAATCGATATCTCATCAGAATGAGTAACGAGCTTCTCACCATTGATCATGTCGACCTTCAATTCCTTTGTAAGCTTTTATATATATATTTATCCTCGAATATCTTTCTGATTAGTTTACTGTGTTGATTGGTCCATTTGTGATTTCGATGTAGTTGAACCGAAGAAACGAATCACCTGCACTCTCTATTTGACCAACAAGACCAGCAATTATGTGGCCTTTAAGGTGAATACATTAGAATTGTCTTAATTTTCTTTCTTTCTCTACATACTGGAGATTTTGTGAATCTTAGGTTCTCAAGGGCCAATTTTTAGGTTAAAACGACGAATCCAGCGCAGTATTTTGTCAGGCCTAATGCTGGTGTTGTTCTTCCAAGATCTTCTGCTAAAGTATCAGGTATGTCTCTTGCTTTTTATATTAAGAGATATGAAATAAAATTTTATGAGTGATGGAGAAAGTATTTAAGAACTTAGAAAGATAATGAAACTTTAGGAAGAATAAGCTTTTTGTATGAACTTGGGACAAGTTAGATTAACTTAGCAACTTCTTATATAAACTTGATTGCAAACTTAGTCACAAAACGAAAGGGGAGAGAGGTATTTATAACCTCCATAGTACAAAATATCTAAAATATTTTAATCTTAAATCTAGAGATTTCTTATTACAATTAGCTAGAAAAAGTGTAGATTTTATTTTCTACAATTCTTCAGAACTTTTTAAGGAGGTGGAGATGTTGATTTTTCTAGAGAAAACTTTAGAACTTGGATAGAGTATTATTGTGTTTAGCCCGATTATCATTAATCCAATATTTAAACTTGATCCAAATTCAAGTTTACTTTTCAAGCCTTTGGAGTTTGCATCATGCCCAATGAAGATATACTTCTCACTTTTATCATCTAGTTTGCTTCATTACATGAACATGAACAAGGCTTCAAAGACTCTTAGATGTGAAACGTCAGGCTTTCTTCCACTACAAGCTTTTTGTGGTGTTTTTCCCAAACCACTTCTTGTTGGAGATCGGTTTTGATAAATAAACTGCGCATGCAACTGCTTCTGCCCAAAACTCTTTTGGTAGCCTCTTATTTTTAAGTATGCTTTTCGCCATCTAAAAAATTGTCCTGTTTTTCTTTCCGCCATTCAATTCTGTTGAGGGGATCTTGGCACCGTCAATTATCTTCTAATGCCATTATCTTCACAATACTTCATAAATTTTTTGGACATTAACTCTTCTCCACGATCAGATCTCATGGCTTTGATCACCAGGCCACTTTCTTTCTCTACATGGGCTTTGAACTTTTTGAAGTTTTCAAACACTTCTGATTTTTCTTTCTAAAACCATCAATAAATAGAAGGAAACAATTACTCTTACCGAGTGATCTTGGTTTAATTGGGCCACAAACATCTATATGTATGAGTTCCATTGGCTTCCGCGTTCTTGTTTCTCACTCCTTTGAAAAGCTCATTTTGAATTCCTTTCCAAGTAAACACCCATCACAAACTTGATTTGGATGATTGATGCAAGGCACTCATCTCACCATTTCTTTCTTAGAAAGTTGCTCTAAGCCTCCAAAATTGAGATGTTCATAATATAGATGCCAAAGGTAAGACTCCTCCTTGTAGCACATCTTGAGACATTGTGCGATGTCATTTTGAATGTTAAGAACAAACATTCTATTATTTTACATTGGCTCCTTGGTAATGAGATTGTTAACTTGATCTCTTATTGTCATAGCTTTTCTCTAAGAGTTGTCCTAGGCTGAAGATGTTGCTCTTCATGTTTGGAATATAGTAAACATTGGAGATGAATTGATAATTTACATTCTTCATTTGGATAAGAATATTACCTTTACCTTTCACCTCCATCTATGATTCACCTCCTAAAGCCACGTCTCCTTTCACCGACTCATCAAGTTCTACGAACATGCTTTTTCCTGCACATGTGATTGCTTGCACCGCTGTCAAGGTACTACTTGTGGATCCCATCTCGTTCATTTTCTTGTACGTCATTAATAACATATCATCTTCTTGGCTTTTATCTTCAGCGTAGTTGGACTTCTTTTCAACTCTATTGTTGTTTGGAGCTTTGCATTCACAAGCATAATGTCCAAACTTCCCACAATTATAGCATTTAATGTTTGACTTATCGTACCTTATTTTGGAGTTCCTCTTCCACGAACTCTTGATGAGCTTTCTCTTCTTTTGTTGGTGTTATCTTCATAGAACCTCCCACCTCGTCCATTTCCATATCCACGACCACGTCCTCGGACTTGACCGCCACCTCATCTTGGATGACTTCGGCCGCTTTCATCTTTAGTTTGATCAATTCACATCTTGAGTACTTGTTCTGAAATATTCTCCTTCTTCTTCTTATTTTATTCATAAGCTTGTAATGACCCAATAAGTTGCTCTATCGTCATAGTCTCCAAATCTTCAATGACAGTAAGAATATGCTCAAATTTTGAATCCAACGATCTAAGAACCTTATCCATGATTCTCACTTCATCTAACTTCTCACCATTTCTCTTTAGGTTATTAGTAACCGCTAAAAATCTTAAGAAGTAATCGGAGACGAGTTCACCTTCTTTCATTTGTAACGCCTCAAATTCTCCTCTTAGAGTTTGATGATGTACCTTCTTAACATGCTATGCTCCTTCGTAAGAGGTTCGAAGCTTCTCCCTTGCTTCTTTGGCCGTCTTTGCTTCTGCGACCATCTCGAACATATCTTCTTCTAATCCTTGATGGATCAGGCAAAGAGCCTTCTTGTCTCTCTTTCTTAAGTCTCTCAAACTATCCCTTTGAGCTTGAGATAGATTATCATTATTCTCCGGTTCAACGAAGATTTTCTCGACGATCTTCCACACATCATGAGCTTATAGGACTGCCTTCATTCTTAAACTCCAATTGTCATAATTACCTTTTGTGAGCATAGGAACTTGGAATGGAACACTACTACTTGCCATCTGAGAATAACCTAGCTCTGCTACCACTTTGTTGGAAAAAAAAATATGAGTGATGGAGATAGTATTTAAGAACTTAGAAGAGATAATGAAATTTTAGGAAGAGGGAACTTTTTGTTTCAACTTGGGACAAGTTAGATTAACTTAACAACTTCTTATATCAACTTGATTGCAAACTTAGTTACAAAATGAAAGGGGAGAGAGGTATTTATAGGCTCAATAGTCTAAAATATCTAAAATATTTTAATCCTAAATCCAGAGGTTTCTTATTATAATTAGTTTGACAAAAGTTTAGATTTTATTTTCTACAATTCTCTAGAACTTTTTAAGGAGGTGGAGATGTTGATTTTTCTAGAGAAAACTTTAGAACTTGGATCAAGTATTATTGAGTTTAGCCCAATTATCATTAATCTAATATTTCCAGTTTACTTTTCAACAAGGTTGACACAAATATTAGAAAATTATGAATATCAAACAAGATTTATAAGATTATTGATATTTGTGATTTTCTTAATCTTGACTTGTGTCGATCTCAACAATATCCTTATACTTGATCCACAAGCATCGATGACATCGACACAAGTCAAAATTAAAGAACTCATATAATTATCAATAATCTTTGATATTTATAATTTCTTTAATCTTGACTTGTGTTGATCTCATCGATCTCCTTTCGTAATGGATCGTTTGCTAGATGAGGAGTTTAATTGTTTTGGGATTAATTATGGGTTTGGTTGTTTTTGGTTTTTGCCTCGAATCTAGTGACCATGCAAGCGCTAAAGGAAGCTCCGGTTAATATGCAGTGTAAAGACAAGTTCTTGTTTCAATTTGTAGTGGCTAGACAAGGAGCCACAACAGAGGAGGTTACTTCTGAGATTGTATTCACATTATTCTTAACGAGATTTACAGAATGATTCTGATACTTTCTAAGCACTTTCTAATTCGGCCCTGGTTATATAACCCAATAGTGTTTATTTTCTAATGAACTATGCAGTTTAGAAAAGAGGTGGGGCATCGAGTTGAGGAGACTAAATTGAAAGTTATATATGTTGCTCCACCACAGCCACCATCATCAGGTTCAAGAAGGATCAGAAGAGGGCTCGAGGATTTAGGTAATCAATATCACATCAAAATGAGTAACAAGCTTCTCACCATTGATCTTGTCGACCTTCAATTCCCTTGTAAGCTTTATATATATTTATCCTCGAATATCTTTCTGATTAGTTTACTGTGCGGATTGGTTGACTTGTGATTTCGATGTAGTTGAACCGAAGAAACAAATCAATTGCTCTCTCTATCTGACCAACAAGACCAGCAATTATGTGGCCTTCAAGGTGAATACATTAGAATTGTCTTAATTTTATTTCTCTTCATATTGGAGATTTTGTGTATCTTAGGTTCTCAAGGGTCTATTTTTAGGCTAAAACGACGAATCCAAAGCAGTATTGTGTCAGGTCTAATGCTGGTGTTGTTCTTCCAAGATCTTCTGTTAAAGTATCAGGTATGTATCTTGCTTTTTCTATTAAGAGATCTGTTGGAAAGAAAATTTTATGAGTGATGGAGAAAGTATTTAAGAACTTAAAAGAGATAATGAAATTTTAGCAAGAATAAGCTTTTTATTTGAAATTGGGACAAGTTAGATTAACTTAGCATCTTCTTATATAAACTAGATTGTAAATTTAGTTACAAAATGAAAGGGGAGAGAGGTATTTATAACTTCTATAGTACAAAATATCTAAAAAAGTTTAATCCAAAATCTAGAGATTTCTTATTATAATTAGTTAGACAAAAGTGTAGATTTTATTTTCTACAATTCTCTAGAATTTTTTAAGGAGGTGGTGATGTTGATTTTTCTAGAGAAAACTTTAGAACTTGGATCAAGTATTATTGTGTTTAGCCCAGTTATTATTAATCCAATATTTAAACTTGATCCAAATTGAAGTTTACTTTTCATGCCTTTGGAGTTTGCATCATACCCAATGAAGATAAACTTTTCACTTTTATCATCTAGTTCTCTTCATTACATGAGCGTGAGCTAGGCTTTAAAGACTCTTAGAAGTGAAACGCCAGACTTTCTTCCACTCCAAGGTTTTTGTGGTGTTTTTCCCATAACACTTCTTGTTGAAGATCGGTTTTGTAAATAAGCTGCGCATGCAACTTCTTCTGCCCAAAACTCTTTTGGTAGTTTCTTACTTTTGAACATGCTTCTCGCCATCTCAAAAATTGTCCTGTTTTTTCTTTCCGCTATTCAATTCTGTTGAGGGGATCTTGGCACCGTCAATTATCTTCTAATGCCATTATCTTCACAATACTTCATAAATTCTTTGAACATGAACTTTTTTCCACGATCAAATCTCATGGCTTTGAGCACCAAGCCACTTTCCTTCTCTACATGGGCTTTGAACTTTTTGAAGATTTCAAACACTTCTGATTTTTCTTTCAAAAACCATCAATAAATAGAAGGAAGTAGTTACTGTTACCTAGTGATCTTGGTTTAATTGGGCCACAAACATATGTATGTATGAGTTCCAATGGCTTCCGCGCTCTTGTTTCTAACTCCTTGGGAAAGCTCATTTTGAATTGAAATCCAAGTAAACACCCATCACAAACTTGATTTGGATGATTGATGCAAGGCAATCCTCTCACCATTTCTTTCTTAAAAAGTTGCTCCAAGCCTCCAAAATTAAGATGTCCATAATATAGATGCCAAAGCTAAGACTCCTCCTTGTAACACATCTTTAGACATTGTGCAATGTCATTTTGAATGTTAAGAACAAACATTCTATTCTTTGACATTGGCACCTTGGTAATGAGTCTTAGCTTGATCTCTTATTAAAAGGCTATTATTCTTTAGTCGAATATTATAGCCCTTCTCTGATAGTTGTTCTAGGCTGAAGATGTTGGTCTTCGTGTTTGGAATATAGTAAACATTGGAGATGAATTGATGATCTCCATTCTTCATTCGGATAAGAATATTCCTTTACCTTTCACCTCCATCTATGATTCAACTCCTCAAGCAAAATCTCCTTTCACCGACTCATCAAGTTCCACGAACATGCTTTTTCCTTCACAAGTGATTGCTTGCACCGCGGTCAAGGTACCACTTTTGGATCTCATCTCGTTCATCTTTCTTGTACGCCATTAATAACATATCATCTTCTACGCTTTTATCTTCAGCGTAGTTGGACTTCTTTTCAACTCTATTGTTGTTTGGAGCTTTGCATTCGGAAGCATAATGTCCAAACTTCCCACAATTATAGCATTTAATGTTTGACTTAACGTATCTTGATTTTGGAGTCCCTCTTCCATGAACTCTTGATGAGCTTTCTCTTCTTTTGTTCGTTTTATCTTCATTGAACCTCCCACCTCGTCCATTTCCATATCCACGACCTCGTCCTCGGACTTGACCGCCACCTCATCTTGGATGACTTCGGCAGCTTTCATCTTTAGTTTGATCAATTCACATCTTGAGTACTTGTTCTGCAATATCTTCCTTCTTCTTCTTATTTTATTCATAAGCTTGCAATGACCCTAGAAGTTGGTCTATCGTCATAGTGTCCAAATATTTTGTCTCTTCATTGACGGTGACAATACTGTCAAATTTTGAATCCAACGATCTAAGAACCTTCTCCATGATTCTCACTTCATCTAACTTCTCACCATTTCTCTTTAGGTTATTAGTAAGCGCTAAAACTCTTAAGAAGTAATCGGAGACGAGTTCACCTTCATTCATTTGTAACGCCTCAAATTCTCCTCTTAGAGTTTGATGACGTACCTTCTTTACTTTCTATGCTCCTTTGTAAGAGGTTTGAAGTTTCTCCCATGCTTCTTTGGCCGACTTTTCTTCTGCGACCTTCTCGAACTTATCTTCTTCTAATACTTGATGGATCAGGGAGAGAGCCTTCTTGTCTCACTTTCTTGAGTCTCTCAAACTGTCCCTTTGAACTTGAGATAGATTACCGTCATTCTCCGGTTCAACGAAGCCTTTCTTGACAATCTCCCACGCATCATGAGCTCCTACGCCCGCCATCATTCTTAGACTCCAATTGTCATACTTGCCTTTTGTGAGCATCAGACCATCTTTAAGAGAATCAACTATTTCTGCTACCACTTTGTTGGAATATTTTTTTGTGAGTGATGGAGAAAGTATTTAAGAACTTAGGAGAGATAATGAAATTTTAGGAAGAGGGACCTTTTTGTTTGAACATGGGACAAGTTAGATTAACTTAACAACTTCTTATATCAACTTGATAGCAAACTTAGTTACAAAATGAAAGGGGAGAGAGGTATTTATAGCCTCCATAATACAAAATATCTAAAATATTTTAATCCTAAATCTAGAGATTTCTTATTATAATTAGCTAGACAAAAGTTTATATTTTATTTTCTACAATTCTCTAGAACTTTTTAAGGAGGTGGAGATGTTGATTTTTCTAGAGAAAACTTTAGAACTTCTAGAGAAAACTTTAGAACTTGGATCAAGTATTATTGGGTTTAGCCCAATTATCATTAATCCAATATTTCAAGTTTACTTTTCAACAAGATCGACACAAATATGAGGAAATTATGAGTATCAAAAAAGATTTATAAGATTAATTATATATGTGATTTTCTTAATCTTGACTTGTGTCGATCTCATCAATATCCTAATACTTGATCCGCAAGCATCGATGAAATCGACACAAGTCAAAATTAAAGAAGTCATATAATTATCAATAATCTTTGATCTCTCTTGATATTCATAATTTCTTTAATTTTGACTTGTGTTGATCTCATCGATCTTCATCGATCTTGTAATATTTTCCTTTCGTAATGGATCGTTTGCTAGATGAGGAGTTTAATTGTTTTGTGATTAATTATGGGTTTGGTTGTTTTTGGTTCTGTGCCTCAACTCTAGTGACCATGCAAGCGCTAAAGGAAGCTCCGGTCAATATGCAGTGCGAAGACAAGTTCTTGTTTCAATGTGTAGTGGCTAGACCAGGAGCCACAACCGAGGAGGTTACTTCTGAGATTGTATTCACATTATTCTTAACGAGATTTACAGACTGATTTCGATACTTTCTAAGCACTTTCTAATTTGGCCCTAGTTATATGACCCAATAATGTTTATTTTCTAATGAACAATGCAGTTTAGAAAAGAGGCAGGGCATCGAGTTGAGGAGACTAAATTGAAAGTTATTTATGTTGCTCCACCACAACCACCATCATCAGGTTCAAGAAGGATCAGAAGAGGGCTAGGGGTTTTATTTAATCAATATCACATCAGAATGAGTAACGAGCTTCTCACCATTGATCCTGTCGACCTTCAATTCCCTTGTAAGCTTTATATATATATATATTTATCCTCGAATATCTTTCTGATTAGTTTACTGTGTTGATTGGTTGGCTTGTGATTTCGATGTAGTTTAACCGAAGAAACAGATCACTTGCTCTCTCTATTTGACTAACAAGACAAGCAATTATGTGGCCTTCAAGGTGAATACATTAGAATTGTTTTAATTTTATTTCTCTTCATACTGGAGATTTTGTGTATCTTAGGTTCTCAAGAGTCTATTTTTAGGCTAAAACGACGAATCCAAAGCAGTATTGTGTCAGGCCTAATGCTGGTGTTATTCTTCCAAGATCTTCTGTTAAAGTCTCAAGTATGTCTCTTGCTTTTTCTATTAAGAGATCTGTTAGAAAGAAAATTTTATGAGTCATGGAGAAAGTATTTAAGAACTTAGAAGAGATAATGAAATTTTAGGAAGAATAAGCTTTTTGTTTGAAATTGGGACAAGTTAGATTAACTTAGAAACTTCTTATATAAACTTGATTGCAAACTTAGTTACAAAAAGAAAAGGGAGAGAGGTATTTATAACCTCCATAGTACAAAATATCTAAAATATTTTAATTATATATCTAGAGATTTCTTATTACAATTATTGTGTTTAGCCCAATTATCATTAATTCAATATTTAAACTTGATCCAAATTCAAGTTTACTTTTCAAGCCTTTGGAGTTTGCATCATGCCCAATGAAGATATACTTCTCACTTTTATCATCTAGTTTGCTTCATTACATGAGCGTGAGCAAGGTTTCAAAGACTCTTAGATATGAAACGGCAGACTTTCTTCCGCTCCAAGCTTTTTGTGGTGTTTTTCCCAAAACATTTCTTGTTGGAGATCGGTTTTGATAAATAAGCTTCGCATGCAACTACTTCTGCCCAAAAGTCTTTTGGTAGTTTCTTACTTTTGAGCATGCTTCTTGCCATCTCAAGAATTGTCCTTTTTTCCTTTCCGCTATTCAATTCTGTTGAGGGGATCTTGGCACCGTCAATTATCCTCTAATGTCATTATCATCATAATACTTCATAAATTCTTTGAACATGAACTCTTCTCCACGATCAGATCTCATGGCTTTGATCACCAGACCAATTGCCTTCTCTATATGGGCTTTGAACTTTTTTTAATTTTTCAAACACTTCTGATTTTTCTTTAAAAAACCATCAATAAATAGAAGGGAGTAAGTACTCTTACTGAGTGATCTTGTTTTAATTGGGCCACAAACATCTGTATGTATGAGTTCTAATGGCTTCTACACTCTTGTTTCTAACTCCTTTGGAAAGCTCATTTTGAATTGCTTTCCAAATAAACACCCATCACAAAATTGATTTGGCATGATTGATGCAAGAAAATTCTCTCACCATTTCTTTCTTAAAAAGTTTCTCCAAGCCTCAAAAATTGAGATGTCCATAATGTAGATGCCAAAGCTAAGGCTCCTTGTAGCGCATTTTGAGACATTGTGCGATATCATTTTGAATGCTAAGAACGAACATTCTATTCTTTGACATTGACACCTTGGTAATGAGATTGTTAGTTTGATCTCTTATTGAAAGGCTATTATCCTTTAGTCAAATATCATAGCCTTTCTCTAAGAGTTGTCCTAGGCTGAAGATGTTGGTCTCCATGTCTGGAATATAGTAAACATTGGAGATGAATTGATGATCTCCATTCTTCATTCAGATAAGAATATTTCCTTTCCTTTTCACCTCCATCTATGATTAATATCCTAATGTCACATCTCATTTCACCGACTCATCAAGTTCCACGAACATGCTTTTTCCTTCACAAGTGATTGCTTGCACCGCGGTCAAGGTACCACTTTTGGATCTCATCTCGTTCATCTTTCTTGTACGCCATTAATAACATATCATCTTCTTGGCTTTTATCTTCAGCGTAGTTGGACTTCTTTTCAACTCTATTGTTGTTTGGAGCTTTGCATTCGGAAGCATAATGTCCAAACTTCCCACAATTATAGCATTTAATGTTTGACTTAACGTATCTTGATTTTGGAGTCCCTCTTCCATGAACTCTTGATGAGCTTTCTCTTCTTTTGTTTGTTTTATCTTCATTGAACCTCCCACCTCGTCCATTTCCATATCCACGACCTCGTCCTCGGACTTGACCGCCACCTCAACTTGGATGACTTCGGCCGCTTTCATCTTTAATTTGATCAATTCGCATCTTGAGTACTTCTGCAATATCTTCCCTCTTCTTCTTCTTTTATTATAAGTTTGTAATGACCCAAGAAGTTGCTCTATCGTCATAGTTTCCAAATCTTTTGTCTCTTCAATGACGGCGACAATATACTCAAATTTTAAATCCAACGATCTAAGAACCTTCTCCATGATTCTCACTTCATATAACTTCTCACCATTTCTCTTTAGGTTATTAGTAACCGCTAAAACTCTTAAGATGTAATCGGAGACGAGTTCACCTTCCTTCATTTGTAACGCCTCAAATTCTCCTCTTAGAGTTTGATGACGTACCTTTTTAACTTGCTATGTTCCTTTGTAAGAGGTTCAAAGCTTCTCCCATGCTTCTTTGGCTGACTTTGCTTCTGCGACCTTCTCGAACGTATCTTCATCTAATCCTTGATGGATCAGGCATAGAGCCTTCTTGTCTCTCTTTCTTGAGTTTTTCAAACTATCCCTTTGAGCTTGAGAGAGACTACCATCATTCTCCGGCTTAACGAAGCCTTTCTCGACGATCTCCCACGCATCATGATCTCCTAGGATCGCCTTCATTCTTAGAATCCAATTGTCATAGTTGCCTTTTGTGAGCATCGGAACATGGAAGGGAACACTACTACTCGCCATATTTAAGAGAATCAACTAGCTCTGCTACCACTTTGTTGGAAAAAAAAATTTAGGAGTGATGGAGAAAGTATTTAAGAACTTAGAAGAGATAATTAAATTTTAGGAAGAGGGAACTTTTTGTTTGAACTTGGGACAAGTTAGATTAACTTAACAACTTCTTATATCAACTTGATTGCAAACTTAGTTACAAAATGAAAGGGGAGAGATGATGCAGCATCATCTTAACGTCCCTTCCAAGAAACCAAACAATTATCAGTTTTAATATTTTCCTTTTCTTGTATTAAGTATTCGATGGATTTCTTAGAATGTTTGGAAATCTTTACTTTTTATGTTTTCCTTTTCATATGTCGGCTTTGATCGACTCTTATATATAGCTTTCTATTGTTAAGGTTTGGATATAGTTTTTGGCATAATTAATAATAATGAGTTTTTGTCGTTCTTCCTTGAATTCTAATTCTCTTGAGTTTGAATTCAAGAGGCGGTTCCCAAGTAATTCATTGCTTGAATTACACGGTTGAGCTAGGTTTCACATCGGTACGCTGCGCCAGGTTGGTATCAGAGCTTTGCTACGTTCCTCGATATGGTTCGTGCACTTCGCCCTCGTCATAATCAGCATATGAGACTATCTATCCAAGATCTTCAACAACAAATGGCCGTTTTAACGGTATCGTTACAAGCGATAGCAGATCATCGTGTCGCCGCACCTGCACATCCTCAGAGAAACGCTGATGGTGATGATAATCCCTTCGCAGTCAATCATAACAATCCACGGGTTGAAGGTGACGTCGATAATCGTTGGGAATCAGTTTTCAAACTTGAAATTCCAGAGTTTCACGGTACAACTAATGCAGAAGAATTACTGGATTGGCTTGTCAAAGTAGAAGAGATTTAAGAGTTTAAACGAGTTCCTCTTGATCGTTGTGCTGCGTTGATTGCGTTTCGATTTCGAGGACGAGCTGCTGCTTGGTGGAAGCAATTAAAGACGTCTCACACACGTTCTGGGAAAACAAAGATTGTTGCTTGGACAAAGCTTCATAACAACATGAAATTTTTTTTTTACCATATTAGAGTACATATATCTATGGTTTAGTGTTGGTTTACTCATGCTTATGTTATGTTGGTTATCTAGTGGTTTAGGCTAGGTTTAGCTATATGGTTTACTTGTATATAAGCAACTCTTGTAACTCTTTTACAACTAATGAAGGATTTTACATTTGATTCATCTTGAATCTGAAATGGTATCAGAGCTTTTCCGATTCCTTCATTCATCTTCCACAATTGTTTTTTCAACTACGATCAGATTACGTTCCAGAAACTACAAAATCTCCGTCAAGGCAACTGCTCCATTGAAGAATATTCGACAGAATTTTTTTTGATGATTAATAGAATTGATCTACAGGATTCAGAGTCACAATTGATTGCCCGATCTGTTGGAGGATTACGCCAACAAATTCAGCATACTCTGAATCTGTTTAATCCTTTGACCCTTGCTGCAGCTCATCAACATGCACTTACTGTTGAGGCTCAAACCAGAGGCAATTTTACGAGTTGGAATACTTCTCGAGCATCTCATCTTGCACCTGTTTCAGCGACAACGTCAGATCGCGTGCCCCAAACGGCGGAGAAAGCAATTGTCCCAGTTGAAGCACCACGACCTACTCGCCAAGGCACTCTTCGTTGTTTTGCTTGCAACGAACCTGGACATCGTCAATCGTCTTGTCCAAATCGCAACCGTCGCGGGTTATTACTTGATGATACATGCCGAGATTTAGAGGTAATCTATGATGATGATGAAGCTGAGAATTCTGAAGATCTTGTTGCAGACCCGGGTCCATTGTTGATGTTACGCAGATCTTGTTGCAGACACGGGTCCATTGTTGATGTTACGCAGATCCTGCTTGTCTCCTCGGTCTGAGAGTGATTTGTCACAGCGCAATAATCTTTTCCACTCGCGTTGCACTATTGGAGGGAAGGTTTGCAAACTTATTATCGATTCAGGTAGCTGTGAAAATGTCGTAGCCGAAGACGCAGTTAAAAAATTGGGTTTGATTGAGGAATCACATCCTGCTCTTTACAAATTAGCTTGGTTACAACAAGGGAGTGAAGTTTGTGGTTCATGGAGAACATTGGTGAACTTTTCTATTGGAGATGCCTATCGAGATCAAATTTATTGTGATATAGTGCCAATGGATGTTTGTCATTTGTTATTGGGGCGTCCATGGGAGTTTGATCGAAAAGTACAACATGATGGCTTTCTCAATACATATAACTTCAAGTACAACAATCGCAGTTTTACCCTCCAGCCATCTCCCCCTCCGAAATTAACACCCCCACCATCTCCTATATTGTTGCTTCAGCGAACTCCTTTTGAAAAAGCAATGCGCGAAGAAGGTCTTGTTTTGGTCCTCATGGTGGCGCCTCCTGTCTCTTCTGAGGTTGCTCGTGTTCCAAGTAACTTTGCTGAGATGATTAATGAGTTTTCTGATGTCTTTCCAGCTGATCTACCATCAGGTTTACCCCCTTTACGTGACATTCAACATCGAATTGATTTCATTCCCGAAGCTTCGCTTCCCAATCGATCTCATTATAGGATGAGTCCTAGTGAGCCTGAAGAACTCCGCAGACAAGTATAAGAGTTGGTGTCAAAGGGCTTTTTACGAGAAAGTCTAAGTCCTTGCGCAGTTCCTGCTCTGCTTATTCCAAAGAAAGATGGATCGTGGCGTATGTGTGTCGACAGTCGTGCTATCAACAAAATCTTAGTGCAATATCGTTTTCCAATTCCTCGTTTGGATGATTTTCTTGATCAAATCGGCACAGCTTCTGTTTTCTCCAAACCTGATTTGAAAAATGGTTATCATCAGATTCGGATTCGTCCTGGTGATGAATGGAAAACAGCTTTGAAAACTCGTGAAGGCCTTTTTGAGTGGCTAGTCATGCCATTCGGACTCTCAAACGCACCAAGCACTTTTATGCGTGTTATGAATCAAGCCTTACATCCGTTTATAGGCAAGTCGGTGGTTGTCTATTTTGATGATATTTTGATTTTTAGCTTATCCATGGAGGATCATGTTCGTCATCTTCGAGAAGTTCTTATAGTGTTGCGTCACGATAAACTCTTTGCCACTTTGAAGAAGTGTGAATTCGGCTCTACGGAGGTTCAGTTCCTTGCTTACATTGTGTCAAATAACGGCTTGGCTGTAGATCCGGGCAAAGTGTCAGCAATCAAATCGTGGCCTCAACCGCAAACACTTACAGAAACACGAAGTTTTCACGGTTTAGCTTCTTTTTACCGTCGATTCGTACCATACTTTAGTAGTTTAATGGCTCCCATTACAGATTGCATCAAAGCAGGTACGTTTGCTTGGACTCCTGCTGCGTCATTAGCTTTCGAAGAAATCAAAAGCAAGCTATGTTCGGCTCCTATTTTAGCCCTCCCCGATTTTTCATTGGTCTTCGATCTGCATTGTGATGCATCGAAAACTGGCATAGGCGCAGTATTAAGCCAACACAATAGGCCTATTGCTTTTTTAGTGAAAAGCTGCCAGGCTCCCGCTCGCGCTATAGCACATACGATGTTGAGTTTTATGCCAACATTCAAGCCATTAAACATTGGCGCCATTATTTGTTTCATAAAGAATATGTCCTCTACATACACCATGATGCACTCAAGCACATTAGTACACAAGGAAAAGTATCGTCTCGGCATGCTTCGTGGATTGGATATTTGCAACAGTTCACCTTTGTGATCAAGCATACTTCGGGTTCTAGCAATCGAGTTGCAGATTCCTTAAGTCGACGACGTTCTCTTCTGGCCGTTTTACATAACTCTATTCCTGGCTTTAGTTCGTTTGCCGATCTATCTCCTACTGATCATTTCTTTGGGCGTATATGGGATGATGTACAATTTGGCATTGCCACAGATTATACCATTCATGACGGGTTCCTTTTCCGAGATTCTCGTTTATGCATTCCGGAGTGTAGCTTAAGATTGCAACTTATTTCAGAGTTGCATAACGAAGAACATGTTGGCCGTGATCGAACATTACATCTCGTCTCAGCTTCTTACTTCTGGCCGTCTCTCCGTCGCGATGTTGAACGATTTGTCGAAAGATGTGTTACTTGTCAATAATTAAAGGGTCATGCTTCTAATGCGGGTCTTTATATGTCGTTACCTATTCCAACTCAACCTTGGACAAACATCAGCATGGACTTTGTGATGGGTCTTCCACGAACAAAAAAGGGTTTCGACTCCATCTTTGTCATTGTGGATCGCTTTTCGAAAATGGTTCACTTTATCTCTTGTAAGCAAACTACAGATGCAGTTCAAGTTGCAGTTTTGTTCTTCTTCCGGGAAGTATATCGTCTACATGGTTTACCAAGCTCTATTGTCTCTGATCGTGATTCTCGTTTTCTTGGACTTTTTCGGCGTTCTCTGTGGAAGTTATTGGATACAAGCTTAGATATGAGTTCAACATATCACCCACAATCCGATGGTCAGACTGAAGTTGTTAATCGATCTTTAGGTAATTTGTTACGATGCTTGGTTGGTGAGTCTATCAAATCATGGGATTCAAAGATTCCTCAAGCTGAATTTTCTCACAACCACGCCGTGAATCGCAGCTCCGGCTATAGTCCGTTCCAGGTTATCTATGGGATAGTGCCGCGTGGACCGGTGGATCTCTCCTTACTACCTGATCGTTCTCGAATTCATGGTGAAGCTGCTACATTTGTTGACGAACTTGCAGTGATACATGCTCGCACTTCCGCTAATCTGGAATCTTCTTCTCAAAAATATAAAGCAGCTGTGGACATTCATCGTCGTCGCCTTGTCTTTCAGGAAGGAGATTTGGTTTGGGCTGTACTCACAAGGGATCGTATGCCAACTCATGCTTATAATAAATTGAAGGCTAAAAAGATTGGACCTCTCGAAGTACTAGCACGCATTAATGATAATGCATACAAGCTTCGCCTTCCTGCTGAATTTAAAACATTAGATGTATTCAACGTTAAGTATTTATCGCCGTACGTTCCTCCAGATCCGATTGCTGATTCGGGGTCGAATCCTTCTCACCCCGGGGGTCCTGATGCAGCATCATCTTAACGTCCCCTGCAAGAAACCAAACAATTATCGGTTTTAATATTTTTGTTTTCTTGTATTAAGTATTCGATGGATTTCTTAGAGTGTTTTGGAATCTTTCCTTTTTATGTTTCCTTTTCATATGTCGGCTTTGATCGACGCTTAGACCTGTATATAGCTTTCTATTGTTAAGGTTTGGAGACAGTTTTTGGCATAATTAATAATAACGAGCTTTTGTCGTTCTTCCTTGATTTCTAATTCTCTTGAGTTTGAATTCAAGAAGCGGTTCCCAAGTAATTCATTGCTTGAATTGCACGGTTGAGCTAGGTTTCGCATCGGTACGCTGCACCAAGAGAGGTATTTATAGACTCCATAGTACAAAATATCTAAAATATTTTAAACCTAAATCTAGAGTTTTCTTATTATAATTAGCTAGACAAAAGTTTAGATTTTATTTTCTACAATTCTCTATAACTTTTTAAGGAGGTGGTGATGTTGATTTTTCTAGAGAAAACTTTAGAATTTGGATCAAGTATTATTGGGTTTGACCCAATTATCATTAATCCAATATTTCAAGTTTACTTTTCAAAAAGATCGACACAAATATGAGGAAATTATGAATATCAAAAAAGATTTATAAGATTATTGATATTTGTGATTTTCTTAATCTTGACTTGTGTCGATCTCATCAATCTCCTAATACTTGATCCGCAAGCATCGATGAGATCAACCCAAGTCAAAATTAAAGAACTCATACAAATATCAATAATCTTTAATCTTTCTTGATATTCATAATTTTTTAAATCTTGACTTGTGTTGATCTCATCGATCTCCTAATATTTTCCTTTCGTAATGGATCCTTTGCCAGATGAGGAGTTTAATTGTTTTGGGATTAATTATGGGTTTGGTTGTTTTTGGTTTTTGCTTCGAATCTAGTCACCATGCAAGCGCTAAAGGAAGCTCCAGTTAATATGCAGTGCGAAGACAAGTTCTTGTTTCAATGTGTAGTGGCTAGACCAGGAGCCACAGCCGAGAAGGTTACTTCTGAGATGGTATTTACATTATTCTTAACGAGGTTTATAGAATGATTCTTATACTTTCTAAGCACTTTCTTATTTGGCTCTGGTTATATAACCCAATAGTGTTTCTTTTCTAATGAACAATGCAGTTTAGAAAAGAGGCGGAGCATCGAGTTGAGGAGACTAAATTGAAAGTTATATATGTTGCTCCACCACAACCACCATCATCAGGTTCAAGAAGGATCAGAAGAGGGCTCTTCAGCAGGAGCTTCTGTCTCAAATAATTAATTAATCCTTCTGATTTTACTGTTGTAAGTATGGATCTTTAAGAACCTTTCACTAGAACCTTTATATCTGAAGTAAAAAATATTAATGTTAAAAATTATTATATTTACTTGTAAAATGACTCTATCATTATTATATTTTTGTTCAAAATTTGATTTCAGATTTAAACTTAAAAACAATGTTCTCAAATTAATTATGCCATGTTTTTTTGTGCCTTGCCAAACAAATAGAATGATGAAAAACATTAGCAAGACTTTTTAACAAGTGTTATCACGCTTCAAGAAATATATAACAAAAAAGAAAGAAAAAATGAACAAAAAGTAGAAAAAATTTAAAAACACAGAAAAATAAATGGAATCAATAAAATATATATAAGAATAAGACAAAAGTTAAAATGTTAAATAAAAAAATAAAAATATTTTAATATGAGATTATATATAAATGAAAAGAGCATGAGGAACAAACAAATTATTTATAAAATAATGTATGGAAAAATAAATGGACTCAATAAAATATATATTAAAAGAAACAAATGTTAAAATGTTAAAAAAAAAATAAGAAAATAAAAAAATATTGTCATATAGGAATTTGTATAAATGAAAAGAGCATGAGGAACAAGCAAATTGTTTATAAAACAATGTATGGATAATACTAAAAGAATGATCAACAAAAAAAACAATATTGGTAAAAAAACGCAAAAAAGATTGATAGTCAAAATAAACGTATAAAAACATGTCACTTATAACGTAAACTAAAATAAAAGCATGTTTTCTCCTACGAATTACTAAGAACATCAAAAATTTTTTATAAAAGATGTAAACTAATATTGATAGTTAAAATGAAAATCTAAAAATATATTGTATTCGCAAAATAAAACAAAACTCGTGCGTTAGCGCGGATAAAAAAAGAACTATACAAATCTCACTTTTTGTATTATTTTGTAAATAAATCCAACAATAAATGTTGTACCTCAAATTTGATTTTTTAAAAGTTATTTACTCATATAGTTCCATTGGTCTTAATTTGTTTAATACAACACTGATAATAGCCAAAATTATTAAACATCCATTTATTACATACACACATATTTAACTTTCTTTTAATTAAAATTTTACGGCACCGACATTAGTCAAAATAAAAAAGCAAAACAGTATTAGTTACACTAATATTTGTCTTACTTTTAACTGGAATGATACGGCGTAGCCCTGGGCATAAAAACCGGACCCGAAAACCCGAACCGGAACCGACCCGAAATAACTGGTTCGGATCGGGTTCGGTTATAGCCAATTTACCCGATGGGTTTTATGTCTCATACCCGTGGGTATCGGATCGGTTCCGGTTCCCACCCGGAACCGATCGGGTAACCGAAACAAAAAAACAGCAAACCCTATTTAGCCACTTAGCCTTAGTGACTTCGCCGGTTCGCTTGCCCTTCGAAGTTCGAAGTTCATCTATATCGACTCAGAGTCGACGACTCTAGTCGAATAAAATTCCTATTTACAAAGCTGGAACCCTTACCTAATATCGCCGATTGCTTGCTGCCGCCGACGTCAGCGTCGTCGAGAAACCAATCGGAGGTATGTGTCGTCCTTCCTACTCTTCTCTTTCTAATCTTTGTCAATTCTGCGTTATCGAATCTCAATTCCTTATATCTGCGATTGTCTCTTAGATTATATGATGCTTAATCCAACTTCAACGATTCTTATTTCCCATTTATTGATTTCTAATTCCTTGAATCGGAAATTTCATGAACGGGTTTGGAAGAGTTTTTTTTGTCTGTGTCATTGTAATTGTAAAGTTGTGACGAACGAAAATTTTGATTTTGTTCTGTATGCTTTGATTAGTGATTACCAATTCTTGGTTAATACTCGAATCATGTTTGTCTGATTTTGTTATGTATGCTTTGATTTTGTTACAATTTTTGGGAGTACCCGAATCATGTTCTGTCTGATTTTGAAGTAATTTCATCTCATACTTGAGTTTCTCTTTTTCGGTTATCTTCATTTCTACTTTCCTTTCATCCTTTCTAGTTTGTAAGTTAGCCAATGTTCTGTCTTGAATCAATATTGCTTGTAGCCTTGTAGTGGGTATTTTTCTGAAACTCAGAACCGATTATTGAATTGTTTTGTGATGATGCAGATGGCGTCTTGTGAATCCCCTCCTCAAGACAATGACTCTCCAATGGCAGAAGATAATATTGATGTATCAGACGATGATGTTGAAACGCCAAGTCCTGCAACTGGAAGTAAAGGGAAGAGGAAAGACAAATCGGGAGTTTCTGGTTCTGGTTTAGGGTCAAGGAAGAAGCCAAGATCTTGGGTTTGGGATCACTTCACGAGACTGAAAGACAATTATGACAAATGTAATTGTCATTACTGTGGGAAAGTAATGAGTTGTCCAACCAAGTCTGGCACATCCAATCTGAAGAAACATCTAGAGGGTTGTAAGTCTTACAATGTTTGGGTAGCTGCTAATAAATATAAAAGTCAGACAGTGATATCTCCTGGTGAGGATGGCGACATGAGCTTGTGTAAGGTCTCTGAGAAGGTGTTTAAGGAAGCTACAAATGAGATGATGGTATTAGCAGAGTTACCATTAGCTTTTGTAGAGAGCATAGCTTGGAGACATTTCTGCTCGAAAGTGAAGTTGTATCAGCCTCATTCTCGGAGAACATGCACAAGGGAAATTGTTGAGATGTATGTTTCAAGGAAAGCAGCTATGAAGAAAATTCTTGGACAGAACAAGCAAAGGTTGTCGTTGACTACGGATATATGGGTTGCTCCCAATACTTCGGCTAGTTATATGGTAATAACAGCTCATTTTATTGATGCTAGTTGGAAGCTAAGGAAGTTGATCATAGGTTTCAAGAATGTTTGTGATCATAAAGGTGCAACAATCTCTAAGGTACTTCTAGAGTGTTTAGAAGAGTGGGATATAAAGAGAGTTTTTTGCATCACAGTAGACAATGCCACAGCTAACTCTTCAGCTATGAAGAAGTTCAAGGAAGGATTCGGTCAGCTTGGTGATGATGCTTTGGTTCTAAAAGGTGATTTTTTGCATATAAGGTGTTCTACTCACATACTCAACTTGATTGTGAAAGAAGGTTTGACAGAGGTAAAAGACAGTGTGGCTGGGATTCGTAATGGTATTCAATATGTGAGGTCTTCAACAAACAGACTCAAGTCCTTTGAGTTTCGGGTAGATTCAGGAAAGGTTACAAGGGGAAGCTTACCTTTAGATGTGAGAACCAGATGGAATTCGACATATCTCATGTTAGAACAAGCTTTGAAGTTTAGATTGCCATTTGAGAAGATGGAGGCCGAAGATAAACCGTATAACGACTACTTTCTGGAAATTGTGGAGGGAAAGAAGAGGATTGGACCAGCGACTACAAGTGATTGGGATGAAGTTGAGAGGTTAACTCAATTCCTTCTAATCTTTTACAATTCCACTTTGAGTCTTTCAGCTTCAACTTCCATCACTGCTCATAAAATCTACAATGAGATTTGCACAATTACTAGAAATATTAGTGCAATAAGCACCTGTCCAGGTCCTGATGAAGAATTAAGGTACAAAGCCTTAAATATGATGACGAAATTGCAGAAGTATTGGAATCCTTTTTGGGAAGCTACAAGTGAGAATAGTAAATCTCAAAACCGTGAGATGAACAAGCTTTTGATAGTAGCAAGTGTATTTGACCCAACGAAGAAGATGAAGTTTGCTCACCTATGTTTTGAGACGCTTTATGGGAAAGATTCCATCGAGTTTAATCTTCTTTCTGAGACAATCAAGAGTATTTTGAAGAAACTGTTTGATGAGTATAAAGCTGCTAGTGCTAGTGGTGGGTCAGCTTCAACTACTTCTTCACAGTCACAAGGACCATCGTCTTCTCAGTCCGAAGTTCAAGTGACAAGTCAAGTTTTTGAGAGAAGGGTTCTGGGTAATGGAGTTGGTTATGAAAGAATGGATAACCTATACGAAGAGCTTGTACAAGAAACTGGAATTCCAGATTCAGTTAATGAGTTGGACTTGTATTTGAAAGAAGCTGTGGAGCATCCGAAGGTAATGAAAGGTACTGAATACGATGTCTTAGACTGGTGGAGGAAAAACAGTCCCAAGTTCCCAGTTCTATCTCTTGTAGCTAGGGATATACTTGCAATGCAAGTGTCCTCAGTAGCATCAGAATCTGCATTTAGCACTAGTGGGAGAGTATTAGACCCATGTAGGAGTTGTTTGACACACTACATGATTGAAGTATTGATGTGCACTGAGCAATGGTTGAAGTGCGAAATTCATCTCAATGATAAAGGAGATTTAACAATTGAAAGTTTGCTTTCGGATGTAGAGATGCAAGATGAACTTATGAGAGGTAATTTCTTTCTTTTCAACTCTCTTTTAAATCGATTTTACAATTTTGATTTCTAAGCTTATGTTCTTTCATTTTTCTTTAGAGTTTGAACCTGAATTCAACTTCCCAAGACCATGAGAATGAGGTAATCAAGTCTATCTTTTATTGATATCTTGTTGTTCTTTATGCCTCAGCGGCTCAGCCTCTCAGATTTACTATGTTCTGCTTTTAGTACTAGGAGGAGACATACGAGTGAAGAGCAAAGGAAATTTGATGTTCAAGACTTCAAGGGTTGCTCGTATGTTTCATACTTTCATTTTTAAGTTTTAATTTCATCTCGACTCTCTACTTTATCAAGAACTTTGGATTTGAAGTTTGTACTTTAGAGTTTAGAACACTGTTTTCTGTTCAATTTGGTTCAGTTATTTTGCTTGAATTCGGTTATTTTGATTGAATTTGGTTATTTTGCATTGATTTCGGGTATATTGTCTTTATTTCGGGTACTTTACCCGGAACCGACCCGGTTAGAACTCAGAACCGATTTATTATGGGTATTTTTCGGTTCTCAAAATTTAGACCCGAACCGACCCGGAACCGATTGGAACCGAACCGAAACCGAATCGTAATCTTTTCGGTACCTATATGGGTATAAATTTCCTATACCCGAAATACCCGGAACCGATCGATTCCTACCCGGAACCGACCCGAATATCCGAATGCCCAGGGCTAATACGGCGTAAACACTTATCAAAATTATTAGACAATTAATTGTTATTCATACACATATTTTACTTTACTTTTATACAGCTAACACGGCGCCAGACATTAGTCAAACCTAAAAAAAAAAAATACTACCAGTTATACACTTATACTTATATTTACCTTACCTTTTACTCAAATAACTAGGTAATAATATGCGCTCTGCGCAGGATGAGTAATTTTTTTTATTTAATTTTATATAATCTAAAAATTAAACCATAGTAAAATATTTTAATCCAATCTTTTTATATATATAATAAGTTGTTATGTTGACAACATAGTATGTTTTAAAAAGTATTTTCTGATCAGAGAAAACAAAATTAAGCAAAGTAGTAATTGAATGTATATAATATTAAATCATAATAAATTTTGATTTCGTTAATTATTTTGTATAAAATTTTAGGAAATGAATCATAACAGAAAATGAATTATAATTTTTTTGGTTATATTAAAAATTAAAATTTATATTTTTATGTATATCATAAATTATTTGTAAATTTTGATTTCGTTTGATTATTTTGTATAAAATTATTGGTTATGAATTTTTTTTGAAAATGAATTATAAAATTTTTGATTATATTAAAAATTAAAAATGGATAATAACATATAAGGTAATTAGTTTATTAAAATAAGTCATTTTTAGAAGGTTGATGAGAATGAATGTGGTGGTGACACATCAGCAAAATGGCACCACTGTAAATATTTTAAAAAATAAGGGTACTCTCTAAAAATGCTTCTCAAATAATATATAGGGGATACGGCGCCGACACAATACAAAATTACTAAACAACAAATCATTACTCATAAAAATATTTTACTTTCTTTAAGCTCAGATAATATGGCGCTGACACTTTTAAAAATTAAAAATAAAAATATTATTATTATACACATATTTTATTTACATTTATTTCATATGATACAACGCTTGACACTATAAAAATTTAAAAAATAACAAATTATGACTTATGCACATATTTTACTTAATTGTAATTCGTGAAATGCGACACTGACACTAGTAATTTTTATAAGGTTGATGAGAATGAAAGTGGTGGTGACACATCAGCAAAATGGCACCACTGTAAATATTTTAAAAAATAATGGTACTTTCTAAAAATGCTTCTCAAATAATATATAGGGGATACGGCGCCGACACAATACAAAATTACTAAACAACAAATCATTACTCATAAAAATATTTTACTTTCTTTAAGCTCAGATAATATGGCGCTGACACTTTTAAAAATTAAAAATAAAAATATTATTATTATACACATATTTTATTTACATTTATTTCATATGATACAACGCTTGACACTAGAAAAATTTAAAAAATAACAAATTATTACTTATGCACATATTTTACTTAATTGTAATTCGTGAAATGCGACACTGACACTAGTAAAAATTAGAAAGCAAAATGTTATTATTTATACACATATATTTACTTCAGATGATACGACGCTGATACTAGACAAAATTATTAGATACTAAAATTATTATGTATATACATATTTTACTTACTTTTAGTTCAGATAATACAACGCTAACACTAATAAAAATTAGAAAGCAAAATATTATGATTTATACACATATTTTATTTACATTTAGTTAAGATAATATGGCACCAAAATGTATTAAACTTTGACTGTACGTAGAGCTTTTGCTAAATTGCCAAAATTTTGATTATGTATCCGTTTTGTATTTAATGTCTTCTTTCCAACTAATCAACAAACCTTAATTTATCATGTTTTTTTCTGTTTTTTTTTGGGGTTGTCGAAACCGCTTAATTTATATATCCCCTATATATTAATTGAGAAACATTTTTATAGAGTAGACTTATTTTTTGAAATATTTACAGTGGTGCCATTTAGTTGATGTGTCATCACCACTCTTATTCTCTCATTATTTTAATACAAATTTCCTTTTTTGATTAGACAATTACATTATATGCTTTTATCTATTTATTACTTTTAATATATATAACCATGCTTTAATTTTTGGATTATTTAAAATCGAATTTTAGGTTATGTGATGATTTATGATATAAATCATATTACACAATACATTTCTTAAAAATGAATAAAAGAATAGTTTTAAAAAATATTATTTAATGAAATATATTTTATACAAAATTTATGATATAAACAATACATTTTTTTTCATGAAGCAGAAAATATGTTTACAATAAAAAAAAGACTTCAATATGTGTGATTTTAATAAAAAAAAATTATAACAAATTAAAAATATAATTTAGGTTACAATAAAAAATACTTCGATATGTGTGATTTTAATAGATATCTATATTTATAAATATTATTTTTTTATATGGTTTGTTAATAGAACTATATAAATTAACCAAATAATACAAATATTTAAACTTGAAAACAAGTTAAAAATATTATGTCAAAAAATTAAAATATTAAATTATATTATTCACATATATATAAAACTGATTAAATTATTTTTTTTAAATAATTTCAAAATCATCTTTAATAAAATTATTTATAGATTTTTCATCCTAGGCATGGCGCAGGTTATCACCTAGTATAGACCTTAAATGATATATATTTTAACATAATGGATGACGAAAGAAAAGCTATTGAGACATAAAAACTTTGTAACAATATTCAAAATTTTGAGTTTTGAAAAGAGGCTAAGCAAGTTATAATTCTTCAGGGAGACCAACCGGGAAGCATGGTGAAGGCTCGGAACTCCAGTTGGGGCAAGAAAGCAGGCGCATAGTTTGTGACGCCAAATCCGGTCCTTACATGATGCGCACCAAAAAGGTTATGCAAGCTGAGCTGAATCAGCGGATGATGAGGATGTATGTAGGGAAGCTGATGATGCACAACCTCGGAACTATGTGGAATATCAGCGGCAGTCATGATTTCAGTGTATTCAGTATCTCTCTGCATTTGTTCCCACATCCGTTGCTTCCGCGGGTTGACCCTTGGTGTGATGAAACCAGGATGCTCAGTTTTCAAGTGATTGTTAAGTTGAGAATAAGTCCCCGAGAAGTCACAATCCTTGACCGAGCAAGACCTCGATTTAGCATTCATGAATCTTCTTGCAACGGACACCTTCATCGTCTCATAAACTTCTCCTCTGCAGAAAGGACATTTAAAGGTCTTCCGGTTTAAACGGTTCTTGTTGTTCCTACGGTACTGCTTGAAACAGTTGGAGTGACGAACACTTGTATCACACATGTAAGGGCGGCATCCTTTGGAGAAGGAAGAGCAGTGCAAGAGCACGGCATTGTGTGGCGGTTCCATGCAAATCACACACCGGACATCCTCCCATTCTCTTGCGCCTTCTGTTTGAATAGGAGTCTCAGTTTCTTTTTGTTTTTTGGTCCTCGAAGAGCGAAGCGGGTATGGTGATACTCTAGTCATGTTGCTTGGCACTGACAATATACATCTTTCATTCAGCATCTCTCATGCCAAAATGATTATAAACAACAATATTTCGATGATATTGGTGAGGTATATGACACTAGTACAATAGAAATCAATCCATGAAACAAATATCATAACCAAGAAATCAAATAGAACACAATTGGATGAAGAATGATTCGAAAACCATTTAAAACAAAAATAATTGGTTGGTCGATAAAATTGAACTATTATACACTTATCACAAACAAACAGTTGTAGATTTTCGATGACCATCTCATTAACAAGGCTAGGAGACTTCGCTTCACATTATTCATATTCGGAATTCTTGACCAAATACATATTACTATTCGATGAGTTGTTCAAAGTAATTGACGACCATAGATTTTTTTTTCTTTCTGATCAGACCCACAAAAGCGCTAAACGACACAACTTGGTCAGATCGAGAGTTCAATGAGATTGATATGAGACAAATCGGAATAACCCAACCAAGGATCGAACAAAAGTGAGAAAAGGCAGATTACCTTGGCCGAATAAACTCTTCGATTTTTAATGATGATTGATGGAGTTTTTTCTAAAGTGGTGAAGATATTTCATGTGAGTGCTTATTTGTATGATTTATGTGGCCTTTTTATAATCTCTAATCTTGAACCCGTTTTCTCTATTTTACCATTATACCCTTTTTATATCCATTGTTTCCCCTTTTCCACAAAAAAAAATTTTCCTGATAATTATGGATTTTTCCTTCAATAAGATAAAAAATCTTAAAAAATCACTTTTTCTTATGTGTAAACAAGTTAAAAAGGTTAAAAGTTCATATTTTTAGAAATTATATCTTATACAAACTAATAAATGATAAAAAGGGAACTATACAAATCCCACTTTTTGTATAGTTTTGTAAATAAATCCAACAATAAATGTTGTACCTCAAATTTGAAATTTTAAAAGTTATTTACTCATATATTTTCATTGGTCTTAATTTGTTTAATACAAGACTGATAATAGCCAAAAATTATTAAACATCCATTTATTACATACACACATATTTTACGATTCTTTTTAATTCAACTTGTATGACGCTGAAATTATTCAAAATAAAAAAGCAAAACATTATTAGTTACACTCATATTTGGCTTATTTTTCACTAAAATGATATGGCGCCGACACTAGTCAAAATTATTAGATAATTAATTGTTATTCATACACATATGTTTGTTTACTTTAATTAATCCAATACGGAGATAACATTAGTCAGACCTAAAAAAAAAAAAAAAACCAGTTATACTCATATTTAGCTTACTTTTTACTCGGATAATACGACACCAACACAATGCAAAATTACTAAACTATAAATCATTACTCATACAAATAATTTACTTGATTTTAGTTCAGATACTACGGCGCTGACACTTATAAAAATTAAAAAGAAACTATTATTATTTACACACATATTTTATTTACATTTATTTTATATGATACAACGCTAGACACTAGACAGAATTACAAAATAACAAATTATTACTCATACACTTATTTTACTTAATTATCATTCATATTAGTATAATACGACACTGAGACTAGTAAAAATTAGAAAGCAAAATGTTATTATTTATATTTACTTCAGATGATACGACGCCGATACTAGGCCAAATTACTAGATAATAAATTATTGTTCATATACATATTTTACTTACTTTTAGTTCGAATAATACAACACTAACACTAATAAAAATTAGAAAAAAAAATATTATTATTTATACACATATTTTATTTACGTTTACTTAAGATAATATGGCGCCAATACTAGTCAAAATTATTACTTAATCACATATTCAATTTATTTTTAATTTGGATAATATGCTTCCAGAAAGCAAAATAGTATTACTTACACATATAATTTATTTACTTTTTATTTAGATAATACAGCGCCGACACTAGACAAAATTAGTAACAGACAAACTTCAATCATTTTTAGTTTTATATACCAATCATTTTAACTTTAATTAATTGAAATTTAGTAATTTTGCATTGTGTCGTCATCGTATTATTCAAATAAAAATTAAGCTAAATATGAGTGTAACTAGTATTATTTTTCTTATTTTTTAGGTTTGACTAATGCGGAGACAAAGTTATGTTCGTTTCCTCTGATTCCTTCACTCTATATACATGACTTAGGATTCTCAATCAAGCATCAAGTGGGCTAACAACTACAAACAATCAAGGCATAAATTAAGCATTGTATACAGTAGCACCTAGAACAAGAACTCATGATTCGAAATACTGTGTAGTCTTCTGGATAATATGGCGCCGTATTAGCTGAATTAAAGTAAATTACATCATGAAATACTATGTAGTCTTCTGAATAATATGGCGCCGTATTAGCTGAATTAAAGTAAATTACATATGTGTGAGAATAACAATTAATTGTCTAATTATTTTGACTAGTGTCCGTGCCGTATCATTCTAGTGAAAAGTAAGCCAGATATGAGTGTTTTGACTAATGTTGGCGCCGTTCAATTTGAATTAAAAAGAAAATTAAATATGTGTGTATGTAATAAATGGATGTTTAGTAATTTTAGCTATTATCAGTGTTGTATTAAGCAAATTAAGACCAATGAAGATATATGAGTAAATATTTTTTAAAAATTCAAATTTGAGGTACAACATTTATTGTTGAATTTATTTACAAAATAATACAAAAAGTGAGATTTGTATAGTTCCTTTTTATCATTTATTAGTTTGTATAAGATATAATTTCTAAAAATATGAAATTTTTAAATTTGGATAATATGCTTCAGAAAGCAAAATGGTATTACTTACACATATAATTTATCTACTTTTTATTTAGATAATACAGTGATCATTTTAATTTTTTTTAGACCAATCATTTTAACTTTAATTAATTGAAAATCTTCATAAAATTATATATAATTATAACTTTTTAGAGGCCTGGTTATTAAATATCAAATATCATTTACCTAAACTCATTTTATGGTATTTAATTAAATTTTGATCTTTCAAATTCAAACAAAATTTGAGTTTTCTAAGGATATGGTTGGATGTGTAAGCCCCCTTAGTACAATATTAATGTTTTTACACGGGGAGGTCTGGAGTTTGATTTCCAAAGAATGCGATTTATGCAGATTAATGGAGGCAAACTTACAGGAAAGCCTCCAGCATAGTGCAAGCAAAGTTGTTCATCGTGGCGCTGTCGTGGATCCTTAGTGGAACAGATAAATTGTCCTTTAAAAGGTGACAAAAAAGAGGATTTGGTTAGATGAAGAGATAATAACAAATCAATACATATACCCAAATGTAACTTTGACCGTAGAGCTTTTGCTACATTGCCAAAATTTTGATTTGTATGTATCCGTTTTGTATTTCATGTCTTCTTTCTAACTAATCAGCAGGCCATAAATTATCATATTGCCCTTCTTTGTAGAAGGTCACCTTGGGCATTCGGGTCCGTGGTTTGGGTCAGGTCGGGTCCTATTGGTTTTTGGTTTTTTGGGTATGGTTGTTTTGGAACCATAAAGGACCCTAAATTTTTTCGGTTTGGGTCCTCTCGGGTCCGGGTTGGTTCTTGAATTTGAAATAAGAACTGTTACAAAACCAAAAATAATTCGGGTTAGGATTGGATCCGAATTACACGAAAAACGCGAAGACCTGTAATAAAACTGAACACCAAACTCACTAAATATATGAAATTGAAACCGAAAGTATGCAAAATACAATGAGTTTAAAGCTTTAAACTATCAGAAAGAGTAGTAAACACAAAATTCAGAAGACATTAAGACCAAATGAACTACAAAAGGAGTTCCAAACACATATCCATCTTCTCTTAATTAATGTCGTCGTAATCTTAACTTTAACTCTTTTACTCTCTGAAAATGGCTTTGTCTCCTAACAAGTACCAAAAAATTGAGTTCCAAAGTACAGATAAACCCTTCTGCAAATAGAAACAAAACCAAGTATCAATCAAACAATCAAGCCTTCTAGTTCTACGATTCTTTTTATTTTCCTAATAGTCTAATATGATAAGAGAGAAAGAGTAATAAGACCTATTCAAGTATACAAAGTCGCACTAATACAAAGTGATCAAGTATTCAATTTTCCAAATAACCAAAATCAATGAAAAAGAGTGAAAAGATAGAGTAATACTTTATAGCCGCTTAAGAGAGACCGAGAGACTTTCAAGCAAGTCAAAATCTAAATAAAATTGAAACAAACGAATCTCAGAAGCACAATTGCAAAGAGACTTTAAAGAATAGAGATTACCTCTCTGAAGTTTATTTAGCAATTCAATGTCAACAAGCAGTTGTTCTTTCGTAACCAAACCTTTTTCATTCAAGCGACTTTCACATTTCAGCCATTGTTCTATGCACATTAACACCTCCAGCATGTAATGAGTCAAACACAGAACTTTTGAAACAAAATTAAACCAGACCACATCAAAGCTAAAACAAGAAAGAAATAACATGATAAAATCAGAAACACAACCTAAAGTTGGTTCCTCCTTTGAGATAGATAGGGAGACATGATTACTAAACCCTGAAAACTTGTTCAGGAAACTAGAATTCTTGCCCGAAGCTGGAGACATCACAATTCCAACCGCCATAAGCACACCAAACAAATCACAGTCCACGAGACTTCGAATTGATGAGCTTTGGAGAGAAGCAGACTTGAAACCAGTATTCTTTAAACCCAAGACCAATGAATGGTCAACAATCGCTCGCAAGGCTAACGCCAAAGCCGGTAAGGCAGAGCTTAATAACACTCTCTCCATAAAGGAGGATAATTTTCTCGACTTTGAAACCGAGTACAAGTTACCTCTCATAAAGAGGAAAGGATATATGATTAAAACATAGCCGAGCAGAAATGATACCTGACCCTTAGGATTGAAGCTCGCTACGGAACGGATGTGGGTTGAGCTCAAGAGAATACAACACCAGATTAAAATCGGAATGAAGTCAATGACGGGAACAAAGAGTCAAGCTGTCCCTTCACCGGCGAGGAGTAGGACAAGAAGCTCCGGTAGGTCGAAGCTTTGGGAGATGGTTACCGTTGAGGCCAACATCGGATCTCGACACTGAGATGAATCGGCTAAAAACCGAGAGTAGCAGAGGACAATCTGATTGCTTAACCTTATCATGTACAGGTTTATAACACTGTTTATCATCCTAGGAACTGGGGATAGATTGAAGTCTCACAGTGCTCTTTTTCAAATTTTGTTTGATTGAGTTTTCCCTTTGAACCTAGATCTTGGGATCTCTAGTCACTTAGGTGGGATTTCCATCAAACTTTGTCTTAGTTCATAGGCTTCAAACCCATTTCTCTTGATGATTTTTCAACTTGATCTCGTGACAAACCTTTAGTAAATGAATCCCCTAGGTTGTCAGCCGATTTGATATAATCAATCGTGATTACACCACTTGAGATCAAATGTCTAATGGTTTTATATCGTCTTCTAATGTGACGAGATTTACCATTGTAGAGAGTATTCAATGCCCGAGCTATAGCTGATTGACTATCACAGTGTACACGTAATGCTCGCACTGGTTTCTCCCACATCGGTATATCTTCCAGAAAATTTCGAAGCCACTCTGCTTCCTCTGCGGCTTTATCTAGCGCTATAAACTCAGATTCCATGGTCGATCTAGCTAACAAAGTTTGTTTGGAATATTTCCAGGACACCACTCGCTCCACCTCCAAGTGTAAAGACATATACACTCGTGGATTTTGAGTTCTTAGAATTGTAAATCCAGTTTGCATCACTGTATCCTTCTAAGACTGCGGGTTCTTTACCGTAGTGAAGACCATACTTTTTGGTATAACGTAAGTAGTTTAATACTCTAGTTATAGCTTTTCAATGTTTATGTCCCGGATTGCTTGTATAGCGACTTAGCACATTTACTGCATGTGCTAGATCAGGTCTAGTACAGTTTGTTAAGTACATCAGACTTCCAATCACTCTTGCATACTCTAGTTATGATACCAGTTCACCCGAATTCTTTTGAAGGTGAAGTTGAGAATCTACTGGAGTTTTTTCTGTTCCATTTGAGTAGTTTTTAAACCTCTCCAGTATCTTTTCAGCATAATTACCTTGAGACAATATGATCCAGTCAGAATTTATAGTGATTTGAATCCCTAGAATTACATCTGCAAGTCCCATATCTTTCATATCAAACTTGCTTTTTAACAATTGTTTAGTTTTATTGATTAAATATTTTGTGCTTCCAAGAATTAGCATGTCATCCACGTATAAACATAGAATAATGTATCCTTGTGGAGTACATTTTATGTAGATGCACTTGTCACATTCATTTATGCTGAAACCATTTGACATCATTACATTGTCAAATTTTTCATGCCATTGTTTTGGAGCTTGTTTAAGTCCGTATTACGACTTCACAAGTCGACATACTTTATGCTCCTGTTTGGGCACGACAAAACCTTCTGGCTGTTTCATATAAATCTCTTCTTCTAAATCGCCATTTAGAAATGCAGTTTTAACATCCATTTGATGGATTTCAAGGTCCCTTAAAGCAGCTATGCTTGTTAGCATTCTTAGAGAGCTTATTCTCGTTATTGGAGGATATGTGTCAAAGAAATCCAAGCCTTCTTTTTGCCGGAATCCTTGCACTACAAGCCTAGCCTTGTACTTCTCTATTGAGCCATCAGTTTTCAATTTTGTTTTGAAAATCCATTTACACCCCAAAGGTTTAAACCCTGCCGGTAGGTCCGTTATCTCATATGTATGATTTTGCATAATAGAGTCGAACTCAGTGTTAACGGCTCCCTTCCATGAAGGAGTGTCTGGTGTAGACATGGCTTCAGCGAAAGTTCTTGGTTCATTCTCTGTAAGAAAGACCATTAAAAAATCTTCACCGTAAGATTTTTCTCTACGAGCTCTTTTGCTACGTCTGGGTTCATCTTGTGCATCTTCTGCAACATCTGACGAAGTGCCAAAAATGCTTGCCTTATTTCCGGTGGTGAATGCGTCTCCTTCTTCACGAGTTCGTTTTGAGTTTTGTTTAACCTTGTAAGGAAACACATGTTCAAAGAAAGAAGCGTTTCTTGATTCCATGGTTGTATTGACGTGAATACCCATTATATCTGATTTATGAACCAGAAACCGATAAGCACTACTATTGTGTACATACATAATGAAGATACAATCCACCTTTTTTGGTCCGATTGTGACCTTTTTTGGAAGTGGTACCGCAACTTTTGCTAGTCACCCCCACACTTTTAAGTATTTATACGATGGTGGACTACCTTTCCAAAGTTCGTAAGGAGCTTTTCCCGTAACTTTGTGTGGAATTTTATTGAGGATATAATTTGTGGTAAGCAACGCTCCCCCCCCCCCACATGTCCTGGGCTAACCCAGATTCCTGCAACATCGCATTCATCATTTATTTAAGAGTTCGGTTTTTTCGTTCCGCAACTCCGTTAGATTCCGGTGAGTAAGGAGCGGTAGTTTGATGGATAATCCCAATTCCTCTATCACTTCTAACTATTTTAATGGTTTTATTAACCTGATTTTCGACTTCACGCTTATATTAATTGAATTTTTCCAAGGTTTCATTTTTGCTACGTAACAAATATACGTAACAATATTTTGTATGATCGTCTATGAACGTTACAAAATACTTTTTACCGCCTCTAGTTGGTACATATTTTAAATCACACAAATTTGTGCGTATTAAACGTAGAGGTTCGGTTGTTCTTTCAACACGAGGTGATGGCGTTTTTGTGAGTTTGGCCTGCACGCACACTTCACATTTTTCTTTGCTTGTTTTACATTTCGAGATTAGGTTCATGTTCATTAATCTTTTTATATATTTGTAATTCACATGTCCTAATCTTTCGTGTCAAATATCAAATGACTCAAGCAAATAAGCAACAGGGTTGTTCTCATTGATGAAAATCTTTGAAACAGATTCAGCAACATTAGAAACTGAAGCAACAGTAGTAGCAACAACATTATTTGCAACAACATTATTAGAGCTAGAAGCATATTTGTTGCGTAGGACTGTCGTGACACACATCTTGATCAGTCCGTTTTTCTCATATCCCCTGCCAACAAACACACCAAATTTCTTAAAGACGAGTTTGTCCGCCTCAAGGTTAACAGCAAATCCGGCCTTGCTCATCAGAGTACCGGAGATCAGGTTCTTCCTCATGCCAGGCACATGTTTGACATTCTGAAGGGTCAGTTCCTTCCCCGATGTCATTTTCAGGACAACTTTTCCACGACCAAATATTTTGGAGAAAGCAGAGTTCCCCATAAATAGATGTTCGGTCGAAGTACTCTTCTGGTAAGTGCTGAACATTGTACGTTCAGCGCAAATATGGGTAGTTGCACAAGTGTCGTACCACCATTCTTTCGGGTTGTCTTCCACCATGTTGACTTCCGAGACCACAGCGCACAGGTCCTCTTCCGTCAAGTTGGCTTGAGCTTTTCCGTTGTCCTTGGGCTTACTGCGACATACGTCACTCTTGTGACCAATCTTGTTACATTTGTGGCATTTCCCTTTGAACTTTGGTTGAACGTTATTGCGCTTCTTGAAGTTTGTGGATGACCTTGGTTTAAAAGGAATGCTTCCACTTGCCACAGCCTTGCTTCTTCCTTTACCCCTATGGGTTGCCACATTAACGTTATGCTGCTGGAATTGTAAACCGTTTGCTCACGGTTTCTGTTTTCCATTTGCAGTCTGGTGATGACTTCTTGGAGAGTCATCGCCTTTCGCTTATGCTTGAGGTAGTTTTTGAAATCTAGCCAACCCGGAGGTAGCTTCTCGATAAAGCTATTAATGGTGAAGATCTCGCAGAGTGACATTCCTTCAGCAGCTATGTCATGGCAAATCAATTGGAGTGCCTCCACTTGTTCCATGATCGGTTTGGAATCCACCATTTTGAAGTCGAGAAATTTTGCAACCGCATATTTCTGACATCCAGCATCTTCAGATTTGTACTTCTTCTCCAGAGCCAGCCACAATGACTTGGATGTTTTTTCCATACTGTAAACGAGGTACAGTTGGTCACTGAGGCGTCATAAGATCCAACCTTTACACACAAAGTCCCCATGAATCCAGGCTTCCACACTTGCGAGAGTGTATGCACATGTGTTTCCTTCGGGAAAGACAGGTGGGTCTTCCTTCAGAAACTTATCAAATTTCATGTTTGTCAAGAAGAAATGCATCTTCAGTTGCCACGTTATGATACTTTTCCGTCAAAATGATTTGGCATAAGTCTTTGACTCGAAACTGCAGGGATCGACGGAATCACAGGGTGGACAACATTTTGTGTTGTAGCCGTAGGAAGACCATCGCCAAACAGAATTCGGCGTGTCGACTCGTCGACGTCATTCGAACCCACTGTTCCAAACGCGTTTGGTGTTTGATCAAAAATGTTCGACGTATCGGTAGCCATCTGTTTCACAAGTAAACAAATGAATCACCTACAAATTGACTTGAACGAAAGTTCAGTAAATGATTTATTAAAATCAAACAACGATTGTTTAGCAATCTCGGTTTTTATCGTGTGCGAAACGTTGGAACCGATTGCAGAAACCGTATTAAAAAAAAATTGTTTCACGGAATCGCTAAATTAGTGTTCGAAAAAACCATTTTTTCACTTAAAAAAAAAACGTTACGCGGAATCGCTAAATTAGCATTCGCAAAAACCAAGTTTTTCGCGGAATCACTAAATTAGCGTTCGCAAAACCAATTTTTTTTCTTTTAAGTGAATTTTTTTTTTCACTTAAAAAAAACGTTTCGCGGAATCGTTAAATTAGCGTTCGAAAAACCTTTTTTCACTTAAAAAAAAACTTTTCGCGGAATCGCTAAATTAGCGTTCACAAAACCAATTTTTTTTTTGGCAATCGATTTTTTAAAAAACCGCAGAAACTTAATCTGTTTTTAGCGAAAGAGTAAGAACGGATTTATTGACGATTGTAGGAACCGCAAAACCGGAATAAGATTTTAATGGTAATAAAATCGATAAACGAACAAGTAAGGAAAAGGGAAAAAACGAGAAAAAGGAAAACGGAAAACGGATCTTTGAGAAGAAATCCGAATATCGGAAGCGAGAAAAACTATTTCCGTAACTCAATAAATCGCCTGTAGTGAGACGGATATACACGATTTTTAAATCATAAGATACAACCGATATGAGATCGTTTCGCAACACTCGAAACGAAATCCGCGAACTATAGAACTCTACGAAAACTCTCGAAACTTACGATTTACAGAAGATGGATTAAAGAATTTTCGGAGTGAGGAAAAGTATCGAAAATGTGAGAGTCGAGCTCTGTATTTATAGATGGAGAAAAGGGAAAACAATTTCCGAAAAAACCAGAATTGCGGGCGGCCGAGTTGGGTGCGTTTTTTTTTTTTTGAATTTAATCCGTAATTTTTGGGATTGCGGGCGGCCGACAGTTGGGTGCGGTTTTAACCACAAAATTTTTTGTTGGGCTCAAAAATTCAAAATCAGAATTTGGCCCAAAAGAATAACCTCCTTAGGCCCATTCCGCACAACCGCACAACCGCACAACTGCGAACTGGGCCCGCGCCAGGCTATGCGGTGGCACGCGAGGGCTGTCCGCTCTCTCCCATGCACACCATTTTGAACAAGACTAAGTCTCATATCTATATATACTAGAGGATTTTTCCTCTTTTTCCAATGTGGGACAAAACCAAAGTTTGCCTCTTCAAATTCCATCCTATTTCTCTTCACAATTTTGTCCAAATTTTTCAAGGCCCATTAGCTTATACCCAAATTCCAAACCTGAAGTTAAATTTCGATACTTGAAACTTATATTAATTGTGTTTTCGCATTGATACCATATTTTCATAACAATATAGTATGTAGAGGCAGAGGTGAAGCCGGATAAAGACTCTTTTTTTAACAGCTTTTCAATAAAATGAAAACAGAGGAATTACATAAAGTTTGCAGAGGCAGAGGTGAAGTCGGATAAGGACTTCTTAGCAATAGCATTTGCTACAGAGTTTTCTTCTTTGGGGATAAACGTAAACGAGATAGAAATAGTATGTATTTTTACTATACCAATATATATATTGTGGATGTAAATAGACTAATCATGTGTTAGATATTATGAAAAACCCAAAATTAGATTGACTGCATTCAGCCCCTCCCCCACCCCCTCCCCCCAACTGAATACGATATGCCTATTCCCCCCTAAACCTCAAAGCTCTGCCTATTTTTCCCCAAATCGAGATCTGCCTAAAACGCGATTTTGTGAATTGAACGCGATTATAATTTTAATTGAATTTGGAGAAATAGAAAGAAAAAAATTTGTTTGGAGGGAAGTATGCAGAGATCTATAGTCTAGAGAGGATTCGACATATCACGTATAGTAGGGGAGAGTGACGGCAGCCAACCCTTTTATATACTATAAACTAAAAATGATATGCCTACGTTGTCTCTTTGCAAATGAAATAATATTTTCGGATATTAATGCAACCTGCCAGACAACTCCATTTTTAAAGGATTTTGTTTCCCCACTTTGAGATAGATCGGTAAGGAACTGAAGCTTTTATTTCTCCCAGGAAAATATGCTAGAATAGATTATAATAATCATGAGATACGATCTCGACTGTTAATATCTTTGAGATTTCGATTGTAATCTTCTATGAGTCAATGACTCAAGGGGAATCGAGCTTAACATTACATACTCCACTTGCGTGATCGTGATCCAAGATCGAAATTCGAAAAAGATGCCAAATGCTTTGATAGATGATCGGTCCGCCCGTGTGCGGATTATAAAACATTTTATATGTTCAATATAGAATAAATATTGTATATTGAAGTTGATCTATTTGTACATAATTAATTATGTATTAATAATAACATTATATGAATATTTAATAATAAAAAAATAATGATAAATTAAATGAAAAATGTTATAGATTTCAATAGAAATTGAAGATAAAAAAAGCCATTAACCAAGATTTTAAAATACTTTTTTTAGATAAAAGAGTAAATATGATAACAAAATAAACTGAAAATTATTGAAACATATAATAATTTATTTTTTAGGGTTGGCATGCACGCATGTGCACATATAAATTTTTTTTTATAGACATAAATAGTTGTAATATTTAAGTATTGATTAATTTTCTTATATATTATGTAAATGTTATATTTTATACATGTACAGTTTTAGTGTTTAACAACAATCACACTAACGTTTCATATCGTTTTGAGTCTTTTAAACTAATTTATTTTTATTTTTATTTATTTTTTCTACCGTTTAGAATGACATATAATTGCACATGTAAAAGTTATATTAAATAATAATTAAATTTTTATAATAAGTCTTGAATATTATTTATACTATGCTTTCTTTTGTCCCTACAAAATAATATCTTGTCAATATATATATATTTTAAGTATATACTTTTCTTTGACATATATACTTTCCTTTACTTATCCTAAGAACGGATAGATGGTTGGCCTCCACATTCGTGCGTATTAACCACCTCACCGCTCTTAGGACATATAGAGAATTAAAAAATATATAAAAAATTTAATAACTAAAATTAATTAAAATTGGACAGTAATCGAGGTTAACAAAATGCATGCACGACAAGTTCGCATGCGACTTTGACCTTTGCATAATTAATATTTATATCCACATACATATTTGTAGAAAAATCGAAGTACGGCTTTTATGTGTTAAAAAATAACAAAGTATATGTTTTGTAATATATATTTTATAATGTATAGTTGTATTTTAAAAAGAAATAAATACGTATATTTAGGCATGTAAATATAAGTTAAAAATAAGTGAATTATAATATTTAGGTGTTGATTAGTTTTTTGATATTTTTCGCAAACGTTATGTTTTTTGGCGTTTAAGAAAAATCACGAAAACCGTTTCTATCGTTTTTATTTAATTAAAATTTCTTATTTTTCAACATTTTATGATATATAGTTTCAAATTAAAATTTATATTAAATATTAACAAAAATTACAAAGAATGTTTTAAAAAAGTAAAATATAATATTTGACTTTATCATGAAAATAAATATAGTACATTGGATAATCTATTAGTAATTTTCTTTTTCAATAAAAATTATAATAAATATTTATTATAAAATTTGTGAAATCATATTTTTTAAATTCTCGGGTAGCTCTTCGCTCATCTCTTCGTCCAATATTGAGGAATTGGTTTGATGAAAAAAACAAATTTTCTTATGGTTGGCATGCACGCATGTGTTCATTATAAAATTTGAGCCGCACATGCGTTTATTATAAAATTTGCTTCTTAAAATTTTTAAATGACTCCGTAAAACAAAGCACAAGAGCGTTACGGAAAAATAAAACTTTAGAATTTTTTTTTTATTTCTACTTCTTATTCATATTTTTTATCTTATTATAATTTATCTTTCATCCGGTTACATTTTATTTTATTTTTGATCTCAAATTCTCGATCTACAATGAGATTGTATATGAGTATGATATATTTATATTTTTTTAAATAGATTAAAATGGTATAGTGTATTTATTATCCTATTGGATAACATATTATTATTTTTGTAATCATATTTTATGCAATTTATTATGAATATATGTAAAACAAATTGAAATCATAATAATTATTATTTTCTGTTAATTTAAATTTATTAATTTTAGTGTTATAATCTAGTGTATTCATGTTTGAATTTCATAATTTATTTAGTTTTCACTCAACCAATCAAATCACTTCATTTATTTTAGGAAATTTGACATGTCATTATTAGAATGCACTAACTTACAAATCAGCATTTTTTAGTAAAAATGATTATCAAATTATTTTTTTTTGGCTCCGCCACTGAATTTACTTATATAAATTTGTAAAACACTTACAAGATTGTTACTGAGACTTTATTTTGCATTATAAAATTATGTCGGGTCAAAATTACATCTAAACTTTTTGTCAAATTTTGTTTGATTGGTTAACGATTTTCAAAACTTTTTGACGAAACCGGAAGATGTAATTTTTTATTTTATTTATTACTGCCATGTGTTAAGATTCTCGCGTATAATATAGGGATACTTTTAGCAAAATCTTATATTCCAACGATTATTGCATGTAAGCACAACACGTGGTACACGACTTCTTTTGTCAAACCAAACAGAAAAATATATATCTTTTTGACAAATTCACGATCTAATGCTCACATATTTTTCATTAAAAAACTAACGCTTTCGCCCTATATAATGATGTTTTACCCCTCAATTTTTTTTTTCTAAAGGCAAATCCACTATTCATCTAGGTTTGTCAATCTCTCTCTCCGTTAATTCCGAAATCAACCGAATCAATTTAAAATCTGTACAAAACAAAAAATTCTGATCGTGAGAGAGAAATTGTGAGGGAGAGAGATTTTCAATCCAGATCAGAATCAAAGGGAGAGCTTGAGGGAGAGAGAGATCAGATTGTGAGGGAGAGAGATAAATGCTTTTCATTTTTTTTTCCAAAAAATCTAATTTTTTAATTTTTACATAAAAATTGTTAATACATAAAAATTTATATTAACATATAAAAGTTTCCAAAACTTTGAAAACATTCCTAAAAAGATTTAGGGTTTCGGGTTTAGAGTAGGGTTTAGAGTAGGGTTTAGATTTGTGTTCCAAAGTGTAGGGTCTATACTTTCATGGGGTAAGTATATTGTATACACAACTTAGAGCACCTCCATCGCACAGCTTTCTAGGTGTTTTTAGATTAAAAAATATTAAAAAAAGAAGAAATAGTAGAGATCTCTGTCACATAAGACACTTGAAGACACCTTAAGTGTTATTTTTCTTATTGGAAAGGTAAAATATTTGTTTTTTCTTTTTTTTTTCATTTGCTAAAAAAGCAACACATGTCTCACATATTCTATTTTATTTATATTAATTAACTTTTAAGACACTAATAAAAGTATCACCGATGAGGTTGCTCTTAGGGTATAGATTTGTGTACCGGGATGTAGGGTCTACACTTTCATGGGTTAAGCGTACACGACTTAAGCTTTAGATTTGTTTTTCAGAGTGTAAGCATACACGACTTAGGATATAGGGGTTTAGGGTTTTATTGTTTAGGGTGTATGGTCTACACTTTCATGGGTTAAGCGTATACGACTTTTTTAAAGTGTTAACATCTTCGCTAATATTCCTCAAAATATTAATGTATCTGTTAATATTACTCAAAACATTAACGTCTTTATTAAAATAATACTGTGTACAGTACTAATGATCTGAAATGTTAACGGTACAATAATATTGCTCAAAACGTTAAATTCTTGTTTTTAGTGAAGATGTTAGTTTCTTAATTATTTTATGCTGAGTGTTAGATTAACATATTCTTTTGGTCAAAGAATTATTTTTGCGAAAGCCGCTATCTTTTTGCAGCAAAATTTTAAAATATTCTCGCGTATAACGTGGGAGATTATAATAATAGTATGGGGATATTTTGAGTAGCAACATCTTATGATCTACCGACTATAAAATAGAAGGCAGGCATGTAGGCATAACACGTACTACAAACAGTAAAACAAAATATCTCTCTCTACTCAACAAGGTCGATAGAGAAGCTAATATATCCATGGCGATATCTCACGCCCAGCCTTTGCTTCTTCTCCTTGTGTCACTCTTTTTTTCACCTGCTTTGAGCAAAACCACATTCCAAAATTGCGATAGTAAGTATTCTGTTAATGTTGTTTTTTTTCTGAAAAAAGGGCAGCATTTTGTTAATGTTATAATTCTCCTTCTTTCCTTTTTTTTGTTGTTGTTGTTGTTGTAAATTTCTGGCTTTTTCCGTTGATAAAAGAAAAAAAGACCAAAAAAATTACTTTGATTTCAGGAGGTTAAAGAAAAAATAATCAAGGCTTATAATTTTTTTTTTTTTTTTTGGATAGCTGGTCATCTGTATCCTGTTGCGGTCAAGACTGTGGAGATCTCCCCAGACCCGGTTAACCGTAAGACTAATGGAAATGTTACGATAACTGGTTATACAGGTAAGTGTTGTAATTCCATTTTAGTTTTTCTTGATGATTTTTTTCCACATTTTCAAGATAGTGTTCCCAATACTTTTAAGTTGATTAAAGAAAAATCTTGGTTTGAACAGGCAAAGACATCCCTGATGGAGTAACTGTATATCTCGGCCTTTCCATACCCATGTTACCTGTCTCTACAAAAAGCTACTCTCTCTGTGATGTAACGGCATGCCCTGTTGCACCTGGCCCCATTGTGCTTACTTTACCTAACATATTCACTAAAAGAGAACTAAAAGCTGTAAGTTTTTCTTTACATTAACATTAATTTAAGATGAATTCCAAGATCTCTGCATTTCAAACCTCCATATGGTTGGTTTTTTCTAATGATCTAACGACACCTTTTTTCTTTTTCATTTTGAATACCTTAGTATGCATATTATGTTTCAATAAGCATCACCGATGAGCAGCAGAAAGAGAAAATGATGTGCGTCATATTCACTTGTAAGATTAGAGGTTTTACGTCTCTGCTTAGTCAAGCTACCGAGTGAAACTATGTTCCCCAAGTCTTTCATGAGTCTCTCTCGTTACTATGGTAATCCTAAAGTTTGTATCTTTTTTTACGTCTTGTCCTACAAATAAACAAGAGTTGTTAGTATAAACACTCTTAACCGATTCCGAATTGTCTCTGTTTTAATTTGTAACCCTTTTTACATTCTGTTTCGTCCAACAAATAGTAAATATGGGTTAATAAACATCATCTCCATTTCTCTCTAGTCTCTAGTGACTATCCCGCGCGCGTATATTTAAATTTGTTGTTATTGTTGAAGTTGGAGAAATTTGTTAATATTGGAGAAATTTGTTAATTTTATTAATTATAAATTTTCGTTTTACCGATTAGAGATTTTTGTTACTTTTAAATTGATATTTGAAAAGAACTACTTATTTGATTTGACTATAATATAAATTTGAATGTAATTTTTACTAATTTTAAAATTGATAATATGTTAATATGCAGAAAACATAAGGTAAACTAGCTTACAATTCTCTTTGTTTATGCGTATTTTCATGTACGCTTCTATCGTGCTTTTATTTATTAAAGAAATATAATAACGATAAAACCTACATCAAAATAATTGTATTTATTCGATTGAATGTCTAAGTGATGTTGTGTACTTATGCATCTATAACCATGGTTGATTTCAAATTTTGTAATTTTTTTATTAGACATGTTGTTTTATTAATTTCTTTAATTTGAATGCAAATTGTAATGTGAATTTGTTGTAATATAGAAAAGAACTGGTAAGTTGCTAATATGCAGATTGAGTTTCGGATGAGTGTGTCTGAGACACTCAAAAAAGAAGATCAAGTTATCGCAGAAAACAAAATACTGCATGTAGCTTTGTGGGAAACTGCAATGATCGTCCAAGGATGCTTCTTGCTTGGCCATCCCATATATCTTTATTCACTTTATCACTAATCTCTCCTGCAAAGCATGAGGTTCTCAATTCAATTCAATTCAATTTTTTTATATACATAAACATAATCATAGAGACTTACATGCCTTGTTCCTAGTGATGTTATGCACCAGGGGACAATAATTCTACATGAGTTTGGTATGAGGTTTCTGATAAGTATTTGAGCGGTAACACTTATCTCAAGAAATTCAAATCTAATTGGTAAATCCCAAGATCCAAATACAAAAACCAAATCCAAAAGAAAGGAAAGGAGAAAAGAGATTGATGATACTCAGATTGTGCCATCATCACTAGTCTCATCAACAAACAAGCATAAGAAAAGGAAATGAGCTCAGCTCCGTATTTATTCTTCTTCTCCTCCTGCCACCTCGGATTATTGCTTCACGCCACGTCACTCTTCTTCAGTCAACTATCTTCTTCTTCCTAAAATATACTCGCTTGAGCTTATCAGTTTCATCATGTTCCTGTCTTACAAGTTATACAAGACTATGTAATCTTACATTCTTTGATCACACCACAGCTTCTGTTAGATCAATCAACCTGTGAGCTCCTCCATTTGCCCCTGTTATTCACCAATCCAATGTTTACAAACACTTTCTACAATCCAACTCCACTTTATTCAAAGGAATTTGGCAAGCAAAAACTTCATTTAATCAACCACTTGTGCATACTATTAAAAGCATCAAATATCTCAAACTATCTGGACACCAAACAAACCAATACTGTCACAGTTTACGAAAATGGTCAGTTCTTTTTAGGCAGGTGAAATGTGACAAAGGTTGGCCATAATCAACGTTTTATCTACACATCTGCGAATTTAAATAAGCTATTGCTTGTAGTCTTTAAGCTTCTCAATTATACAAGGCTGGTTGGGGTCATTCCAGTTTTAGGGAGGGAATAATGAAAAAAACTGACCCGAGCAATGAACGGTTCCACATCGGTTCGTTTGAGAAAATGCATAGAGTGACGGGCAAAATTTGTTGTTTTGTCACTCAGCACAACTGAATCTCCTTTGGGTATATCGTCCAAAACTCTGACCTTGATGTAAGGATCTTTTGGAGGCACCATATCCTTCAAGAAACAACATTTACTCGTGCAAATCAAATCACTTAAATGTTGTGATATCCGGAAGCCATGGTGTGGAAAGAGGAGGACTTACGACATTCAAATCCATTCCTAATTTCCACGTGTAGGATGTTAGCGCTTCCGAGTGGTTCTTGAAGTACTCCTTCTCTAGCGTGTCGAGCTTCTCTTGGATTTCAGATGGAAGGTCATCAAGTACGAGTCCTACTCTCCAGGCCAAATCACGCACAAGTTCTGCTCTATTGTACCTGCATTATTGCAGACTATTGTTAAAAGAGTTTCAAGATTTTTTCTTGTCGATAACAGAGACGTGATTCTCACAGATAGGCCATGAGGCAGCGCTTGTTTCGGATCAAAGAAAGGTGATGAACTAGTGCTCCATAGTGGTCTGAGTTTCTGTTGTCCTGAACATCCAACCCTTCTTGTTGCATTCTCCTGTATCAAAACCTCGATCAAATTCACAAGTCATGGATTGGGCAAATGCAAAAAAGAGAGAGAGAGAGGGAGAGAAATACCTTATCAAAGACTGGATGCGATCGTGATTCTGGCCACATTCTTCGATTGTCTCATCAACGAGCTTTCTCTGATAGGAGACGGAAAAAAAGATTGTATTGAGTAAACCCCACAAGCAGAGATGAATCTAAGATGAAATGGAAACCGACCCATACAAGCACCAAGGAAACATCAATACATTCATGTACGTCTCGTATCTGACTCAATTTCCCAGATTTAGTGAATTGAGGCACTTACATTGAAAGGTTTGAGCTGCCCCTTCTCCCCGCTCGCGAAATCTTTCACCAGCTGATACCCTTTTCTCCCGTACATGTTGAATCGGCGGCGGCGGCTTCGCTTTTTTTTTTTTTATACCTTTCTGAGAATAAGGTTGTCTCAACTAGTTGAAGAAGAAGAAGAATCGAAGCAAATGGTGAATCTGAGAATTGAAAATGGAGGCCCTATTATCAAAGAAGGTTAGTGTGATTGTAACCGGTAAACCGGTATTCTCTTTTCATATATAAATTGTACGCCTGCAAATTTCGGGACGGATCCCATTCCCTAGCATATCTGTTCCGAATTTTCCGTTCCCTCTTGTATTCTTTCCAAATTTCTCGTCTCATTCCTTTTTTCGTTCAAAAAAAATTTCAATTCGAAACTATTTATTTTATTCAAACAAATACGAGAAAGGTACGGAAAGGGAACAGATATGAAATCGGATATCCGGTCCCGAACTATCCATTTAAAAACTAAAAATTTTAAAAATTCTATATATTTTTCTCGAACTTTCCCGAAATTATCCGAAATTTCCCAAAATTTTCTGAATTTTCTCGAATTTTTCCGATCCTCCAAAATATATGTTCCAAAGTTGATCATTGCCCAAAATAATTACCCGGTTGAGAAGAGATTTTAGATAAGGGAATTTTCAGAACCCGTCCGTTACCCAAATTTCACATCCCGTTCTTATCGGATTCCCTTTTGAGAATTATTTTTCAATTCCCAAATTTCCTATTTCCGTCTCATACTCGTAAATTCCCGTTCTAAGTCCCAAAATTTTCAGGACTATATAAAGAGACCATGTAATCAAGAAACAATTAAGATGAATAACAAAACTTTCTTCATTTCGTTCATCTTCACTCTCGATTGATCTTGTTCTCTAACATGGCATCATAACCATGTTAGACCCAACTTTCTCGATTGTGGCCCGCAACCGTGGATGTCCAGTTCCACAAACCTCACGCTTCATATTCGAATTCTGAACGTGAATGGGTGTGTGTTGGAATTGCCCCACATCGAAAGTTTGAGAGATTTGTGGACAGTTATATAGTATATGACAACCCTCCACTCTTGAGCTAGCTTTTGGGTGTGAGTTAGGTCCATTACTAATATGGTATAGCGATTTGAAGCTATTGAAGAAGCAGTGACAACCGACAAGCACATGACCAATTTTTTTTCTTGGTCAAACTCTAATTATATTAAGCTTAAACTCGGATTACAATAGGAGCAAACAGAAGAAGACTTTGTGCCAAAGAGTAGGAACTACTCGTTAGAGAAATAAAAAAGTAAAGGAATAAAATGATAGGGTATGCAGTTTAAATCATAAAAAAAAGTGGAAGCTTCTTCAAAATAGCTTCTGAGATGATCGTTTTGAAAGCGATATGAAATTCTTCTACCAGATGGAACGTAGTGGTCATGGAGGAGAAGGTACGATGGATGCACTGGCCAGCGAAGCATGTAGTAGGAGCAAAGGAGATGAAAGATTTGAGCCTCTGTATCCTCGTCGGCGGAGTCTGATAACATGCATATTTCGCCCATTTTTACCATCATAAGTGGATGGTTAAACAAATATTTTACTAAGCTTTTAATGCATAAACACTAGATTTTGAGTATTTGTATGGTCAAGACTCTTTTCAGGTAAACTTAGCAAAGAACACATATTTTGGAGCAAAACAAATATTTTCGGAATACGTGCTCAAGGACATATGTTCAACATCAGATGGAGACCTTTCCACCGCGGGATCAAGCTCATTTTTGAAGACAAGATAGCCTGATCTACTATCTTTCACACCAAAGTGGCTTGAGTCCAATTCCACAGTTGGATCTCAAGTTACAAAGGAAGCAAGAAGGTCTGTCAAGCATCAAAAAGAACAAGGTGGCTGCGCCACAACCAACCCAGAAGAGTCACGGTCGAGCCACGGCCAGCTCGTCACGCGGCCAGCCCACTCGGCGATTTTAGGCCCATTTGCAAGCTCAATTCAAACCCGAAGGCGTCAAATGCAAGCCAAGATCTAAGTGACGACCATTAGAACTTCAAGACCTTTATATACTCGATGTTTAGGGTTTTATTGACAAGCCTTCTTTTCACGTTCTTTTTAGTTTTCTTCGAGACATTTCTCGTAGCCGTGAACCACTTTTCACGTTTTGGTCTTTGTTCTTCAAGGAAGATAAATTCATCTCTTGAACCCTTTTCATTCACCGATTTATACAAGTCATGCATTCATCCATTCATCCATCTCGATTTCTTCTTCTTCTTCTTCTATGTCTGAGTAGTTAAATTTTTTCAAAGAGATCTAAGGGGAATTTCATTATGTTCTTAAACTGGCTTTATCGATTTCTTAAACTGGCTTTATCAATTTCTTAAACCATATTTTAGGATTTTCTTTCGTCTGAATTTGTTTTTACTGCATGAGTCTAGCGTCATGAACTAGATTCTGATCTTAGAATTGTTAGGAGCCGCTAACATATTGGATCTTTCCACCGGATCCAATTTGGCCGAACGGTCACGTCGTGAGATGTTAATGCATACTCACCGTGAGATGTTAATGCATACTCACCGTGAGATGTTAACACAAAATAATACGTTTCTATTTCTTGTTGTATATAGAATGATATGAAAATAGAGTACGTGATGACATTTTATTCTATGTATGTGGTAATTTTTCTCTCATTCATAAGTAATTTAATAATATTATATATTATTCGGCCTATGTTCTAGCCCATAGTTGTTATTGGTCTCTAATCTGAAATGCTCCTCCGTACAAGAAGAAAATCTGATATGCCCCTGTTATAACATTTATTTTCTTTTTGATTTATATTTTAAACAAAAACGCGTGAAAAGACGACGAAGGGTATCCGAAATCCTCTAAATTACAAACCAACCAAATAATAGCTATTGGGTTTTGGTCCAAACCTAAATCTAAATCCGGCACAAACCCAAACGAAAAACAACTTCCAAATCCCTAATTTTTCGATCAAACCGCTAACTTTTCCAACTTTTCATCTTCTCCGAAAAACCACCAACTTTCCACTTTTCATCTTCTCCGAGAACATGGAACTTGTTGAAGACTGGGTTTCTAGAAACCCAGTCTTTATAGAAGGTAATGGAAGCTCAGACTGGAAGTCACTCGAGCCCATTAAGAGGACAGAATAAGTAGCTGTTATCGACGAAGCAGAAGACTTGGGTTCAGGTAACAAAACTTTCACAGAATCTAGTTATTTGGAGATAGAAAAAATGGTTTGATCTGTTTGTTATTCAATGAAATGTAAACAGGTTTTGATGATGCTGAGATATTCAAGGGAGAAAAGGAAGTGAGTGATGAAGGTTACTACACAAACATGTCAGAGAAGCTCTTCACTTGAACTCACTAAGAAGACCTCTTTTAATGTAATCATATAGGATTTGATTTGTTATTCAGTAGAAGTCTTTTTACCAGTTACCAATTTAAGCTGTGTCCCAGAAACTAATACTCATCAAAACCATTTAGAGATGTTGATTGGTATTATTAATTTTCAAGGTTTTTGTCCAATCTCCAGAATGTTGTTCAATTGTTTCACAAATAATCTTTGATTGAAAGACTAAGAGGTTTGTTTACAAAATGTCATTAGTTGGTTAATAAATGTATGGTTAAGGTTATGTGGTTTTCAAGAAGGCAACAATATATAAAGAGCCTTTATCCTCAAAAGAAAAGATAAAAGTTTGGTTCACAGAAAAGAAGAAATGGATGGGCTTAGCCATATCGGTCTCCCTGTTCTGGGAATCCTCAGAATTCATATTTCTATAAGAGGAAAAATACGAAACAGTCCACAACACAGCTATGTGTGGCGGCCGATGGCCTTGCCGCAGAGAAGAGCGTTCTTGGGGATCAAGTATTCATCTCTGAGAGAAGTGGAGGTTGTGTAAACACGAATATAGAACTGTTGTCCCAAGTATTGTCTTTCCCACAACTCTGATCTCAGGTTCCACATCCCTACGTTGTCCAGCGATATGTATATTGCAGTCCATGATTTCGGATACACCTGCACAGATTCATCCAAACGGTCCACATTTTACACAAACCCACACTGAAGTTTTATAACCTACTGTTTGAGATCAAAATTTTTAAAATTTTTTTAAGTCTCACCTGAACAGTGCAGCGTGAGACTGCGTCGTTTAGATTATAGACTTTTCTACTCGCAGGACTCCATTTCCCAAGTTCCATTCTGATAGTTGCCAAAGTCCACACAGTTAGCATAATGATCATTAATCAAAGAATCTAGAAGATGCACATAACTTTCGGTTTACTTGAGGATTGTTTCTTGTTAGTTAATGCTAACAATAGCTTACCGTATGGGATACTGTGGATGCAAATATGAACATATGAGAGGTTCAAGAATAAAGGAGCTTAGACAAGAGCTTGAAAGTAATACAAAACTTACCCAACAACGAAGAAAGAGTAACCGTCAAGGTGCCAGCTCTGGACAATATCTTCCCAATTCTCGAAAACAACCTCCATGAAACCTCTGTAGTCAGCTTGCATTACAGATGTGACAGGGAACATCCCTCCCTTTATGGGCTGGTCAGATATGCTTCCGTATACACCGTCGATTTTGAAGTAGTCCGCTAGTTTCAAAGGGGTGTCTGTTGGGTAAAACGATGCGCTGTTCACGGCGTATCGTTGCTTGCCTTTGATCTGTCCAGCAGAGTTGGCAAGCCTGATCCTTCTTGTGACGTTTATCGTACCATAGTGGTATGAACCTTGTGGGTTTGGCCTTGGTCCACTTGCAGTAAGGTTGGTCCTGTAAAACAAGAAACAAAACCACCTAGAAAATAGCTATGTATGCACTATGCACCATGAGAGTGATGCAAAACCAACAAAAACAAGCTCAATTTTTTTTTTTAATTTTAATTAAATGTACAATTTATTCAAAAAAAAAAAAAACATGTTTACAACAAGTGCTTCATGAGTCTGATTATTTCGAAATTTATGCTAAAGTAAAGGCAATATAGCTATATATCAGAGGGTTTAGAATTAGATTATAGGCTACATGGCATCAAAAGTATATTCACCTCTCGTAATTTTGAGCTTGTTGCCACAAGTATTTCCATAGCTTTCGATGCCATGTAACCTATAATCTAAAAGGTATTTAAGGAGTTTCCTTTAGCATTGATGACATGCAAATAACTGCAAGAAACAGTACCTGATAGCTCGAGCCTGGTCAAAAGACCAGCGCAAGAGAGTTGGTGCATCCGGAATCGGTCCAGAAACAGGTCCAACAGAATTGGTGTAATGAAGAACAACTGTAGTGGTGAGGATCTTCGGGGTAAACCTAGTAGATACCACAAGGTAATAGTCTTTTGCAGGCTGGTCAGCTGTTACAAGGACCGAGTAAGATTGACCTACGTGAACATCGAGCGAAGAGAAGACATTCTGAAGAGTGTGTGTCCCTTCGACCTCAACCAGCTTCATCACATGGTTTTGGATTCTGACGTTGAGGGAGTTCTGTAACCCAACATTTGATATTCTCAGCCTGTATGTCTTACCTGCATGGAAAATTCACATCGTATAACTAACAGTCGAGAAGATGCATATAATCACAGCGAGACAAAAGAAGGGAAAGTGCCAAACCTGGTTCAATGTTGAGTGTGGCACCGGTGCTACGGCCATTGATGAGGATTCCATCCGGTAAAGGAAGCTTTCCACCATTATCGAGTTGTGCCCTCAACTCCTACAAAGGAATTTACAAACATTGATTCAAAAAAATCCAACAACGTTTGGGTATATACATCACGAAGGCATTGCCAATTATAATCACTCTTTTTGTCCCACAATTATATGTAGGTTTGAATGGTCTGTGGTTTTTTCACCTTCACATTTTGAAAACGTGATTTGGTCCATTACACCATTCACAATAATAAGTATACAATAATAAAAATTTATATATTAATAAGCTATTTTTCAATTCATCCCGCGCTGGTTAAATTTATAAATAGTTTAGACAAAAAAAAATATATATTTATCTAACATATGGCAGCTTTTGTGTTTTAAGTTTATTGAGTTTTGATTATTTCGTCCTACTGATTCTGCTATTTTATTATTCAACTATTAGGTTATTCTGCCATTCAATTAACATACCAGTCAAGTCCATAATATATGTAACATTACTCTAAACACAATTTGGTTACCTTGTGGTTGGTTTTGTACCAGTCGCCGATAAGAAGAGTGTAATCATCGGCGGGAGGAGGGAAAGGAACTGGTATTTTTGGACGGCTGGAGATACGGATACCTCCAAATCCGCCGGCGGCTTTGTGAAACCCGAGCGACGGGAAGTAATAGAAGCTTCCGATCTGATCCTTCACCTGGAGCGCGTAGGTGAAGTTCTTCCCCGGCGGGATTGGGCACGTCGTTCCGTACACTCCGTCCTGGTACGAGTTCCTCCAATTTAGAATCCCGCTCCTTCACAAGAAAACAAATAAAATAAAATACAAGCAGAGAGTACTCATTTCATTTGCTAATGTTATAATCATCACCATGTTAATTTGCAAATGCATGGAATAAAATGATAAACCATCTAATTTTTTTAACTGAAGCACTAATGATCCAAGTTCGGTTTTTTTTTTTTTAATCTTCATTTCGGTTTGGATTTCAATTCGCGCCTCTTGTTGGTTATCAAATTTTTGCTGTACTTAAAATTTATTTTAATATATGTAAAATATCTAACTAATGAAAATATAAATGAACGCATTTTCAACTTTTATTAGTAAAATTAATGTGATCGATTTTCATATAATCTAATGTCTTTTTTTTGTGCAAAATAATCTCACGTCTAAAAAGAGTTTTTACAAAAGAAAACTAGACACACATTCGTTATATGAAAAGAAAAAGGAGAGACATAACATACCATGATATAAGGAAAGGTTCGTCGAGTTGGTTGAATACGTTAATAATGAGATTATCATTGGTTACAGAGTAAATATCCGGTCCTGGAAACATCCCGTTGATCAATATACCCTACCGTTCAAAAAAAAGGGTAAACAAACTCAAATCCAAAATAACAAAACAAACAAATAATTTGGCGATGTTTAAGATAAAGCACCTGTTGTGCAACGCCGAGGGGAGATATGTTGCCATAAGTTACGTGCCATTCGAAGAATCTGTACGGATCTTCTGCACCGACGCCGATTAGAATCAATAGACCGATTATCGTCGAGGCAGTGTTCATGCTATTGACAAAGAAAGGAATCAGGCTATGAGCTATCTCCTCAAAACAATTCTACAAATGAAAAGAGAAAGGAAATGAAACTGTTATGTTTTTTTATATGTGCGTGGTTGTGAGGACCATACATGAGAATCTTATAATATGTTAAACTCTGGCTTTGGGATTGTATTCCACTCGCATATATCATATAACAAGGTTACTGCATTGTGTTTATTCGCGTACGTAAATATGTTGAGATTTTCAAACAAACAAGTTTCTTTTTCTAATATGCAAATAAATTCATTTACCAAAAGAAAGAGGAAAAAATGCAAATAAATTTATCAAAATACGCACATATATATAAATATGTATATATATATATATATCTGATTAATTAAAAATAGTGTATTAAAATATATTAAATTAATATATCTTTATTTTTTTATTGATTTGGAAAAAAACTGTAAAGATTACAGTGGGTGTGATTGGTAACAGTTGTACCTTTACGTTTTTACAGTAAAAATATAGTTATAGATTTTTTTCTGTAGCTGTAGATTTTATTGCCTTAAAATTTTGGCTGTAAATTGTAAAATTTGGAAAGCTTAAAATTTTGTGCTTTAGAAAATTACTTTGTATAGCCAAAAAATGAAAAAAAAAAGAAATATTTTGGCTGTAAGTAAGAAAAAAAAACCAAAATTTTTTAAGTTTTATTGGCATGATTTATAGCTGTACACTTAATTTTGGATGTGTACATATTTTAAAGTCATGCCAATCACCCCAATATAGTAGGTTTGCTTTCCCAAAATAATAATTCTATTGAAATAGACATGTATATATAATGAGAATCCGAAAGATATACTAAATTTTAAAAGTCATGATTTGATCAATTTTTGTGGGATTCTATCTAGGAAAATATCTACATTTACCATACCTAATAGCATTAAATTACAAAATAATAATATTCATTATTAAATAAATAATTTACTTTATAAATTTTTTTGTTGAAATGTTGATTTTTATTTTTACTTTACATTTTTCTAACCGTAGAAATGACTAAAGTTCTGTTGTTTAAGGAAAAAAAAACAGCATGCTAATTTCTTTTAATCATTGGGATGATGATTAGAATTCTTTTTGTAATAGTTTTTGATTAAATTATATTAATAAACTATATAAGATACAAAATTGGTCTGTAAAATGAAACTAATGGTGAGCCTACAATGAATTTTAGGAAGAGAAAAAATGCAATATTCCAATGAAAAAAAAACAAGTGGTTGAATCTTGGATATGCTTTTGTATTTCTTTGATTTGACAAGTTATATGTATGTATATATATATGAATATATTTACATATTATGCATGCATCAGAATATGCTTCTAGAAAAGAGGGGGAATATGCATGCATCTGCATTTTCAATTTCAAAAGTCACAATATGGTTTATAACAAACTAACAAAGTTAGTGTTTATCTTTTACTGGATTCTGATGGCTATGTAAGTCTTATTGGCAAATTGATTGATCTATTGTAGATCACCGTACATGCTGTTTTATTTTACTGGATTGATATCTGTCTCAGTTTCACTTGTCCTAACATTATCATGCTATTTTATTTTACTTATCTGAGCTCATATTACGCAATTAATACTGATGTAAGATTAAAAACTTATAAAACGTATATTTGATTGTTTGTGATGATACTGGTCGGTTTACTACTGTTTTTTGCATGTTCACTAGAGATTTTGTGTTCTTAAATATCCAATACAACAACTTATTTTCCGTCTATACACAAAATATATCAAGATGTGAAATCAACGATATATCAACTATTTGTGCTATTACAAAAAGATAGAAGAACTCTTTCGATCGTTTTGCTTTTATCTCTCCATTGCTTTCATTTGTTCTATTTGAAATCTATTCAGAAATGTTAGGGTTTTTTATAGGGATTAGAATACTTCCGTTTTGTGTATCTCTGATTATGATATCAAATAGACAAATAGCCAGAGGATAATGCTTTCAATCAAAGGTTTGAAGTTGATTTGACTATTTTTGTGAAACTTTTGGTTGAGAAATGAATTCATTTATATTACTGTTACTTCACATAAACCAAATCACTATATAAATCCATTTTGATTACTAAACACCTCGATGAATCATCTCTGATGGAATATATATTTAAGTCGTTTGCTCATGGTGAAATCAGATTTTAATAAATAAATGAAATGAAGATTAATTGTTAGGAAAGTTTCAGTTGTTCTTTTTTTTTTAATGAATGTAAAATCAAAAAAAAAAATAACGTTTTTACAATGGTTGTGACTGATTTTTAGTTTAAAAAGAAACTTTAGCAAAGAATTAAAAACTACAACAGTGATTCGAGAATCAGATCTCGGAAGCTTTCTCATATCTGAGAGTCACCTTGCTTTTGGATTATAATCAGTCTATTACGGACTTGTTTGTCTATTTGCTTCACCATCTGTTTCGGTAGAGTACAAGTTTCAATTGTTCTTTCAAGCTAAATTAATGGTATCTGTCATGGTTTGAAGTTAATTTTTTCATGACGTCAAAGGACAATTAGTCGATTGGCTTGAGTAGTCTCTGTTATGTGTTAACTATAGAGAGACGCTCTAAAGTTATAGGATCAGTGGATCACATGAATTTTTGCAAAACATATCTTAAACCCCTTTAGCAAAAAAAGAAAAAAAAAAACACAACTAGTCGATTGGTCATACTTCTCTTTAGTACGTGAATATCAGTATGCATTAGCTTTTTGTTACTGTAGTTAAGTAAACGTGTATATATTTTTTGTTGGTCAGAATAGCCCGACCGGACTTAGAGCCTACCCGAAAAGCCTTACAATTTTTGACCAAGGCACGTTGAAACACTTACATACACTTGGTTAGATAGATTTAGATTTCGTGATCCAAGTAATAACATTTATAACATTCAACGATTTCTATTTATATTATGTTAAAACCTAATAATTTTTTTTTTACTTTTTATATGTAGCTTTTGATGATGATAAAAAATTAAAAGATACGGAAGAAACTTCAAATTTTAAAGATTCTCATCTCGATTTTACCGTCTCTACTATCTAGATTAAACATTTATTTATTTATTTGATATTAAATTTCATCTGGATTTCTTAAGTCAAACTTTTATTTTGAACGTAAATTGGATTTCACAAAACCATAGATGATTATTTCAATTTGAAATTATTTATAATAAATACTTTTACTTTTAGTTAATTTTGTATTTAGAATTTATTTTATTCTTCCAAAAAAGCCTGAAATGTTTGAAATAGCTCGATAATCTTGTTAGGATCGGGCCGGATTTTAAAATTTAGGTTCGATATATTTTCAGATCGGACCATGCAAGGCTTATATATATACGAGCTTTATAGGTTTCGGTCCGATTGACATGCGTAAATTAGAAAGCTATTTTTTTTTTTGAAATTGAATGTAAATTTATTCAAACCAATTTTTTTTTTTTATAATGAATGTTTTTTAGTGTAATCTAAAAACAAAAAATGCATTGAAATCTAGTTTGAAAAATAGTCATAATTTTCCAACGATAATGCAATCCTTTTTATGATAATCGTGCGTAGAACCAAACAATTAGATCCTCCTCATATTATGCATGCAGTCTTCTAAGGCGCGGATTGAGCTTATAAGCTTCGTGAGTCGAGAGAGTTGCTGGTGAAAGAGGAGGATCTCTCTGTCTACGATCATTTATCTCTCGCCAAATGTGATATATATAGTTGATTGAAAAACATACCGCAGTAAAAACTGTTTAGCCGACCGAAAAGGATACTTTTACAACATTGTAACATGTGAGAGAATCAAAGAAAAACACCAAATAGTAAAATACTACTCTTTCCGTTTTACAAAGAGTGTCATTTTGACTCTTGATTTTTCTTTCACAAAAAGTGTCACTTTATGTTTTCAATGCAATTTTTTAAACTAAATCTCATTTTTATATCTACTATTTTAACCTATTAGTTAGAGAGAAAAACTGATTTAGTTTATTAATAAAGAGCATAAAAAAATTTATAAATTTTTTTTAGTTTGTGTGAAGAATGTTAGAATGACATGTTTTGTGAATGGAAGGAACCTTTACTTGTATTTTCTGTAGAGGAACGTTTTATTAAAAAAAAAAAAAGACACCAATAAAAGATTTCATTAGCAATAAAATGGAAATATAAAAGAAAATGAGAGGACAAGAAGAAGAAGAAGCAAACAAAAACAGAGTTGGCCCATTTTCTATCTCTCTACTCTCCTCTCGTTTCATACTCTTTTTCCTCACTGGACAGAAGAGCTATGCCCAGAGACGGTGGTGTTTCGTGTCTACGAAGGTCGGAGATGATCGGAATAGGAATCGGAGAATTAGAATCTCCGCCGCTGGATTCTGACCAGGTTCACGTTCTCGCCGTCGATGACAGCCTCGTCGATCGTATCGTCATCGAGAGATTGCTTCGTATTAACTCCTGCAAAGGTTCGTCTATCTTCTTCCTCTTCTTCTTCTCTTTATCACAAAAAAAAAACTAATCTCCGGCGATTCAAATGCAGTCACGGCGGTTGATAGCGGATGGCGTGCTCTCGAATTCTTAGGATTAGACGACGGGAAAGCCTCCGTCGAATTCGATGTAAAATCCCTCAAAAACAAAATCTGTTTAACAATTCAGAGCTTTTGAGATTCCAGATTTTGATTTTGATTTCGATTTTTGATTTTCAGAGATTGAAGGTTGATCTGATCATCACTGATTACTGTATGCCTGGAATGACTGGATACGAGCTTCTCAAGAAGATTAAGGTCTGAAATCAATTTTCCCGCCCTGAGAGAAAAAAAATCTGGAAATTTTGTTTTTCTTAAGCTTTCCTGAACAATGTGGATCTTTCTGAAACAGGAATCGACTAGTTTCCGAGAAGTTCCGGTCGTAATTATGTCGTCGGAGAACGTATTGACTCGAATCGACAGGTGAATTCTCTCGCCGGAATATTTTTTTCCCCCCCAGTTTTGTTGCAGATGGATTAAAGAAAACGATAAATCTGCAGATGCCTTGAAGAAGGTGCGGAGGATTTCTTACTGAAACCGGTGAAACTCGCCGACGTGAAACGCCTGAGGAATTATTTGACGAGAGACGTAAAAGTCGCCGACGGAAACAAACCGAAGCTTCTTGAAGATCTCGGCAATTTCTCTTCTCCGGCACTGATTACTCCTCCGCCGCCGCCGTCATCCACCACCACGGTGGAATCTTCGTCTCTGGTGGAATTCGTTTCCTCTTCGCCTCTTTCTCCGGTTTTTGTTGACTATTTTCTGACATCGTTTCCGGAGTCTTCAGTTCCGCCGGTGGATTCTCCGATGAGACGGCTGGAGATGAGGAGTCCCGGATTAGATTAGAGCGATCCGTGTAATGACTATTTCCGTTAACTTTTTACTTTTTGACGGTTTTATTGACTGCACGTTGACTTGACGCCGTCAGTTTATAGATCTCTCTTATATATCCATGTGGGCCTCTTTACTCACGAACGAAAACCTTTTGGATTTCTTGTATTTAATTTTAATTACATATACATATCGTTAATATCAAATTCAAACTAATATTTCTTTCTTTAATCAAATAACTATCCACGAAAATACCTTTTTTTTTTTGTGTGGCAACCTACTGTTAATTGAGATTTGAAAGCTGATTTTTAATTCATTGCCAGCGATTATTTAATATGTGTAATTGATTGTATATCCAATGATGTACGATTTGGGGATACCGATAATTTTCATTAATCATCCATAGATTGTAAACTAGTAGTAGTAATATTAGTGATGAATGATATATTTTTGCGTTTTGGAAACGTAATTTCGTTTTTTTTTTTTTTTAATCATTTATCAGATTTCATGTTTTCATGTATCGAAAAAGTGATTTATAGTCATGTCTTTTGGACATGTTAAAAGTATAACTGAAAAAACAAAATGTTATTTATCTACTAAACCAGCCTTTTAGTGTTCTATGATTATTTTGCAAAAACTCTCTACTCAGCTTAAGTGTTTTTGCTGTAGAAATATTTAACTAATTCGCTATTCTTTTTTTTTTTGTGCTATCTAATCCGCTATTCTATTATTTATCTAACCTACATAAAAATCGAGTTAAGAGATGATATTAATCATCCATTACGGTTTACATTAAGTTTTTACTAATTATCCACATTTACATATCTATTGCAGTTGCCGAATGTAAGAACGGAGAAAAGGATGGAGATGAATATATAGTTTTTTGTGTGATTTTAATATAAGGTAATAGTTGACCACTTATTTAAGTATATAGTAATAGATAAATTAATTTTTTTTGATAACTGATAAATTAAATTTAGTTATTTAACAGAGAAAACATTTTTTGGTCAAAAAGTGTATTTTATTTTGCTTAATTACACAAATACCACTAATCTGAAAATTATGTTCGCTCCAACAACATTATTTACAGTCCGTCCAGTTAACACTGTTTACAGTCGCCTGACAACACTATTCGTCCAAAGTTAACCTTGTTGACATTGTTATTGTGTAATTAACATATTAACCCAGTTAGCATGTCATAGAGAATAATGTATTAAACTAGTTATCATATCGAGTTATCATATTATATAAAATATGAAATCATGTTAATCCAGTTGCTATATCAACAAATTATCGTGTTTATCGAGTTATCATATCATATAAAATATAAACTATAAAAATATGAAAATTATCGTGTTAACCAGTTATCATATCATAGAAAACATGTATTATTGATTAATTAACTATGTTAACTTTACAAAATTATATAAATTACGCCGATAACAACTTAACTACTGTCTTTTGTTATTGTTTAACTTAACTTCTGATGTGTATGAAGAAAGAGAAAGATGTACATTTGTAATTAAATCAACACTATAATTTTGGAATGTCTCTCCCACAAGCTGACACATCAGCTTTTTAAGTGATTGTGGAGCTGCCAGGTCAATAAATGAAAAAACTTAAACAACCAGTAAGAACATTTCGTTTTAACATATCACATTTTTATATGGGTCTAGATGTTTAATTTGGTTGGGCCTTAAAAGAAAATCCAATGTATTATTATTCAGTAAATTAGAAAACAGTTATTATTATATCAAATAAAGAAATATGTTAAAGTGTAGAAAATTAACGAAGCGGGGTGTAAACGGCACAATCATTTCTTCAGGGTGGAAACGGCACAATCATTTCTTCAGGGTTATTTTTGATATATTTTTAACTTGCCACTGAGGGGAAAAAATGGCTAAAAATGGCTTCGAGAGTCAGTGAGAAAAGCAAATCCGATGAGAGATGATGTCTGAAGATCAATTAATCTAAACTCTAAAGTTCGTGTTTCTTTATGCAATTTTTCAACACTTTGTAAGATCGTTTTTGAGACAGTCTTCTTCTTCTCTTTGTGGTGGAATCTATGGGATTGATGACTAAACTAAGACCTTTTGTTCAATCGTTTATGAGAGAATCAAATGAGATGTTCGTGATGTATATATACACGATGGGGTGATATGCGTTACACTTGGGAGATGGCTAAGCTGTTAGATCCGAAAGGTGAGTATTTTTGGGATCATATTATATCTGGTGATGATTGTATCATCTATGGTGAGACATAAAAAGAGTTTTGATATTGTCTTGGGAAACGACGAAGTTGTTGTTATCGTCGATGGCTCAAAGAATGTTTTTGGTCAAATGAGCATCAAGGTAACTTCATAGAGATTGAGAGGTACCACTTATTTGCTTGAAGCTCCAAACACAGAACTCTAATTCGTTATTAGAGATAAAGATGGATGAAAGTGAATCTGATGGAGCTCTTAGTACAATTCTTAAAATTCTAAAACAAACTCATCGCCTATTTTTTTAGAACACAAATAAGGATCTAACTTATAAAAATATGAGATCGATACTAAAACAAGCGCTAAAAAGAAAAATATGACATCGAGTCAATGTTATTCTAATATGTATCATACATGTAAATGTAAATTATGTAAATAAAATAAATAATTTCATTGTCCAAAATAAATGTAAATAAAATGTTCAAATAAACTTCCCCGCACGTAGGGCGGGGGTCAACACCTAGTGATGATAATAAGGATAGAAAATGTTTTTGATGTTATTGGTTGCTATGAGTTGCAATTACTCTAGTTTTTTTTTTTGAGAAAATACTCAAAGGATTACAAGCTAAAATGTACCATCATGTTATTAAAAGAAATGTAGGTTCACCTTAGCCTTGAAAATTTTGGGACGGATTTCCGGTTTCTACCCGTACCCATTTCGAATTTTCCGTACCGTTCCCGTTCCCGTTCAAAAAAATTCTCATTCAGGGCCATTTATTTTATTCAAACGGGTACGGGAAGGTAACAAGAATGAGATCGGGTACCCGAACTTCCCGAAATTTCCTGAATTTTCACAACTTTTCCCGAATTTTCCCGTAATTACTCGAATTTTCCCGAAATAATTACCCGTTTGGAAAGAGATTTTAGGTAAGAAAATTTCTCAAACCCGTCCCATTCTTATCGGATTCCCTTTTGGGAATTGTTTTTCAATTCCCAAATTTCTATTCCCGTCCCGATCCCATAAATACTCATCCCGAAACCTGAAATTTTCAGGGCTAGTTCACCCAATCACGATGAACAATGAGATGAATATATTGTTGTTTTTCTTTTCTTTTTGGTAAACGGAGATGAACATTTGTTAAAAAATCATTATGGAGACAATAAGTGCTCTGGCAAAGTAATTAATTAAAGATTATCATGAGGATTCATACGATCATATCTAACCTGAAATTAAGTAAGCATTTTAGCTCCTAATCACACGTACTTATTTCTTGATTGACACCACGACCAGAATATCTACTTATAAAGAGAAAGTATATTAAAGTATTTTGAACTTTCTTTAGAATGAAGGATCCGATCGGATACTACAAGATGGTACAGTATTAGTTAATTAATTATAGCGACCCTTTTACATTGCCCATTGGAACTTCGGAGGAGGCATTAATTTTTAAATTATAAGATGCAAATGCAATGTATCAAAATCAATAATCATTGTAGACAACAGAATCAGCCCAAAGATAGTCCCACGTTTGGCGTACTAAACTTGTGATAATTCAACTTTTATCTTCTGCCATTTTGATTTCTGTCTTGTCCCCTTAACGTACGGCAGATATTCAATTTTTGATTTGGTTTTCTAAGTAGAACATGCGATACAACATTGACTAACATTTACAATTAAAAAAAAAGTGTAAGCGTTTTGCAAGCGATGTTTATAATGCCAAAGCTATTAATTGAGTTCAGATAAAAACATGAAATGGGAAAGTTTATTATTCTGTTACTTAAAACACTTTTACAAGACTCCCTTTTATACACTGATACATGGTTTAGTAGACCAGATACCTTGATATTCTTCAAGATGAGGAAAAAGAAAAACCCCGAAGAAAGACTTATCTTGCGAATGAGAGAATTAAACTGAGTAAAACAGAATGATAGGTGGTGGACATAAATACTTGATACTTGTCTCGTATTCGTTACTTGTTTTGTACTCGGTTTGAAAAACTAAACACCTGTCATTAAGTAACACCGGATCGAGGTGGCCAGCGAATTCCAGGTTCTTTTTCTCGGTGGCGGTAAACAGGTGGGTGAGGGAAGAGGACAACGTGAGGCAAATTCATGGTCTTCTCGGCGGAAGCGGCCGCCGCCGGGAGTGATGCGGTGGGGATCAGGTAAACCACGTTCTGGATCCTTCGGCCAGAGTCGGTTCTTCGATTCTATGCGGCGAAGGGACGGTGGTGAGCCGCAAAGTTGTGTCATTAGTAACCGCCGGCGAAGGTGGTGGACAGGCGGCAGAACATGTTCGGGCTAAGTGGGTGGTCGTCACTAATTTTTTTTTTTTTTGGGGCGTCGTCACTATTCTTTAAACCGAGATGTTAGAACCCAGTTATTGGGAGTCCAGACAATAATTGTCTAATATATAAGTAATGTCCAACTCTGATTAGTATGATGCTTTTTGGGAGGAGCGCAAAAACAAATGCGTGCGGGCTTTGCCACCTGAACCCAAAGCGGACAACATCATACTAATGGGTGAGTTGTACATGAGCTTAAAAAACACAACAATTGGTAACAATTGGTATCAGAGCGTTTGGTTTAAGAGTCGATCAAGAGGACTCGATCTCGGACCCCTCGCAACAAGACGCAAGAACCGCACGATGGTGGAGATTGTGCAAACACGTCCAAAGGAATTGGACAGAGCAATTCCGATTCAATGCCCCATGCTTACGGCTACAAACTATACATTTTGGGCCATGAGGATGCGAGTATTGTTACGGATTCACAAAGTTTGGGAAGCGATTGTACCCGTAATTGATGACGCCAACAAAAATGACGTCGCAATAGCGATGCTCTTTCAATCCATTCCGTAGGCCCTTATCTTACAAGTAGGAGATAATAGGTCACCAAAGGATATTTGGGAAGCGATCAAGACTCGAAACCTGGGAGCTGATCGTGTCAAGGAGGCACGTCTACAAACCCTAATGGCCGAATTCTAGAGGATGAAGATGGTGGACCAAGATACAATTGATAACTTTGCTGGCAAGTTATCCGAGATAGCAACGAAGGCAACGACTCTTGGAGAAACTATTGACGTTCTGAAACTCGTCAAGAAGTTTCTCAATAGCTTGACAAGGAGTAAATTTATCCACATCATAGCCTCCCTCGAGCAAGTGCTAGACCTAAAAACAACAAGCTTTGAAGACATTGTAGGAAGACTCAAAGCATATGAGGAGCGAATTCTTGATGATGAGAAACAAGGAGACACGCAAGGAAAGTTGTTGCTCACCAGCTCAGAGCAATCTGGATCTACAAGCACATGAGGGAGAGGTCATGGAAGAGGAGGCAAAGGTAATAGAGGACAAGGCAGAGGAAGAAACAACTCGTAAGAACGGTCAACAAATTACAATGATCAAACAAAAGAGAAGAAGGATATATCAAAGATAATTTGTTTTCGCTGCGATAAATCCGGCCACTATGCCTCCTCATGCCCTGAAAGAATACAAAAGATGCAAGAAGCAAATAAAGTGGAGACGGAAGTAGCCGATCAAACCTTTTATATGCATGAGATCTTATTCTTGAACGAAGATAAACTCATACCAAAGAACTACGAAGGTGAAGATGGTATGTGGTATCTTGATAACGGTGCTAGTAATCACATGACGAGGAACAAGACTTACTTCTCCGAGCTTAACGAGAACATCAAAGGCAAGGTGAAGTTTGGAGATGGTTCATGTGTAGAAATAGAAGGGAAGGGGTCAATTCTATTTCAAAGTAAAACGGATGAACAAACTCTTGTCTCCGATATCTACTACATTCCGGATCTTAAGAGCAACATCCTAAGTTTAGGACAAGCTACTGAGGTCGGATGTGATGTACGAATGAGGCAAGACTACCTAACAGTCCATGACCCAAGTAAAAGACTTTTGGTGAAAGTCATGAGGTCACCAAATCGTCTTTACAAGATAAACTTAAAGATTGGGAAACCGATCTGTTTGCATACAAGAATAGAAGACGACACTTGTAACTGGCACGCTAGGTTGGGACATGTCAGCTTCGAGACGGTTAAAGCGATGTTCCAGAAAAAAATGGTTCACAGGTTAGAAGACGTAAGAGAAGAGAAAGAGCTATGTGAATCGTGTTTGGTAGGGAAACAAACTCGTCAAGCTTTCCCGAAGATGACTATGTTTCGAGCAACCAAGCCACTGGAACTCCTTTACGCTGACCTATGTGGTCCCATAACACCATCCACCATAGCAAATAACAAATACATATTTGTTATCATCGACGATTTCTCAAGATACATGTGGCCAGTCTTGTTAAAAGAGAAAAGTGAAGCATTCTCTAGCTTCAAGGCGTTTAAAAGAGTGGTAGAAAAGGATCTCGGGAAGGAGATCATAACTCTAAGAACCGATAGAGGTGGAGAATTCACGTCAAAGGAGTTTTATGACTTTTGTGATACGAGTGGTATCAAAAGACATTTAACGGCGCCCTACACACCACAACAAAACAGTGTAGTAGAACGAAGGAATAGGACAGTGATGGAGATGACAAGAAGTATGCTCAAGGCAATGAACGTGCCGAATTACTTGTGGGGAGAAGCAGTTCGTCACGCCACTTATGTCATAAATCGAATTTTGACAAGAGCTCTCTACAACATGACTCCGTATGAATGCTTGCGCGAGAAGAAACCGAACATAGAGCATCTAAGAGTTTTCGGTTGCTTAGCATTCGCAAAGATCGAAGCTCCAAACCTCAAGAAGCTTGACGACAGATCAAAGCCACAAGTACACCTTGGGATTGAGCCAGGATCCAAGGCATATAAACTCTACAATCAACCGGAAAGGAGAATTGTTGTAAGTCGCGATGTAGTCTTTGATGAGAAGAAAAGTTGGAGCTAGAATGAACCCAAAGACGGATCGAGAAGGGATCCGGGAATGTTCTACATGAGATGGGGAGAAGTAATAGATGGAGGAGAAGGACCCGCAATCATAAACAATGATCAACATCAAGATCATGGTGAATCCGAGAATGATGTGATGAGTGATCATGGCGATGATGATGACATGGAAGAAGGTGAAGACGCTCATCATCAACAAGAAGAGCAACCTCTTAGAATATCAACTTGCCATTGGACATGGGCTTAAAAAATCCCAACAATTGGTATCAGAGACAAGATCCTAAAAGGTAGACCTGGAGAATTGGGTTGGGCCGCATGTTCGTTGTGGGAGGAGAACCCTCAAGGTAACCTTGCGATTAAGGGTGCCTCGGTACAAGAGTTCCATTAATGAGTACGGCGGTACAAGATATGTGCCAAGTTTCGCAGGAGGTCAGATGCCAATGGTTCATGTGGTCCTTGACTTGAAGGAGAGATTATTGGGATATCAATCCAAGTCCCACATCAGAAGTCTAGACAATAATTTTCTAATATAAAAGTAATGTCCAACTCTGATTAGTATGAGACATGTTTGGAGGAGCCCAAAAACAAATCCGTGCGGGCTTTGCCACCTGGGCCCAAAGCGGACAATATCATACTAATGGGAGAGTTGGACATGGGCTTAAAAAGCCCAACAACCCGTTGCTCGGTTTGGTTTATTAATATAATATATATCTTCTTATTATATAAAGTTGGATGCATAAAAATTGCTAATTAACATGATTGCGGCATGTATCAAATTAATCGATAAGATTTTGATACTTTAAAAAAAAATATTTTTATTATATAAAGTTGGATACATCAAAGTTGCTAATTAACATGATCGTGCCAAATTAATCAATTAGATTTTGATACGTGTTAAAAAAAATTAACCAATTAAATTTTAACATAATGTTTACATAAATCTAAAAATAAGTTTTAAAAATAAGAAAGGAAAATAAGTTTCTTTTTCGATTACTAATACTAAAAGAAAAATACATAAAAATCAAAAAGGTTAAAAAAAAAATAAGTTTCTTTTATGTTTTTAATTTTAATTAAGAAAATTGTATGATCAATTACTATCTTATTGTATAAAGTTGGATGCGTCAAAATTGCTAATTAACATGATCATGACACATGTCAAGTTAATCGATTAGATTTGACATGTGTTAAAAAAATCTTATTATATAAAGTTGGATGCGTTAAAATTGCTAATTAACATGATTGTGATACGTGTCAAGTGCTTTTATCTTCAATCTTCATCCCGTTCAGAGAATGGCATACAACACTTGCTACTAACAAATCTTTGTAAACACATGATGCATAATTTCCTATTTTCATGTGTTTTGCTAAGTTGAAACCTCTTAGACTACCAAAAGACACCAACATCTCCATGAAACATTCTAGGATTTTGACAAGTCCAGAAGTAATGCTAGGGTGTGGGATTCTCGCAAGTGTTACATCTATGGTGCATTCTTTCTAAAAAAAAAAAAAAAAAAATAGATTGCTGAGTGTTAACTTTTGATCATCTCTTGGACCAATAAAGGGACCAGTAGCTTGTTGTGGCTGATTAGGAGCCAAGTTGCAAATCTACGTTCAAACCAGGAGATTGTTGAAGCTGATCAGGAGGACCAAGTGCTAGACCAAGTTGTTGATAAACCCTCATCTATGTAGATCTTTAATATATATTGATTTTCTTCAAGTTAATCTCTAATTTGTATTTTCTTCAGGCATTGGACATAAAGGCGAGAAGGCTCCAGAATACGTTATAAGAATTGAACATGCCTCCCGTCAACCTCCACTTGTTTTTAAGTCAACTCTTCTAGCCTTTTCTTCTTTGGGATCGTAAGAGAGAAAAGAAAACTGATTATTATGGGGATAGCTCGCCGGTACTAATAGCACCCCTGCAACGGATTAGGTCACACCGAGATAAAACTTGCCAAAAGAATGCTACGTCATTCCAACCTGATAAATCATCTTGCGAACAAGGAACCACATAAACTTTTGTCCATTCTTGTTTGTTGACATCCATTAGAACCCACAGGCCATCATTTACTAAGGCTATCTTTTTGTTGTAGCTCACCAAATCAGACTCATTATTTGGTTTGATGGGGACACCCTCAGGTAATGTAATAAGACTAAACTCTTCAAACCTCAAGTCAAAGCTCACTAGCTATTACAGAACATTTTCGCCAGGACGGTTGGACCGAGCTCCCTAAGAAACAACCCCATTCTGGCATATACCTTGAGTTAGAGGGTTATATGGATAATTACATTAATTCGATCATTCTCCATGATTTATATATTTGACGTGTATATTTGTGTAGATTTTTTATGGTTTTATAACTACATACTTTTTTCTTTAGTCGACAAAAAAGTTAGAATTTTCTTTCAAATTCTCTTAATGAGCAATTTACTCTCTAAAGCTAGTAATGAACAGACACATCGGTAGCTAGAGAAAGAGACAAGACGTTCACCTAAAAGGGATATTTACATTCGATCAGTCACCTGATGATCAATCCAAAATTTTCAATTTTTGTTTTTTAGTCCATTTATAAAAACGTGGCTCATACATATAGAATCCAATTTTTTATGTTTTTTTCATCAAATTAGAAACATATGAACAAACTTAACCTAATTACTTATCATTCTCAAATCATCGTCTCTTCCCTTCAATTACCGAGTGCTTCCAAAATCCAAAGTTCAAAATTCATTCACATTATCACGTAAATTATTCATAATTATTGTTTATTTTATTTTATAACATAGTTATCAATAATTAATAATTTTTATGGTGTTTATTTTAGGTGAAAAAACACTGGATATGTATAAAAATACTTTAAATTAGTTTTGGATTGACTCTTTTATCAATTTATAATAATAAAAAAATATAAATATTATGATTTTTTAAATAATAAATCATGTTTACACTATTTTGTGTCTGTTCACACTATTCTCATTTGTTCATTGAGATTTACATTACTTTTTTTTTCTTTTTCTAAACATGGTAATATTAATATTTTCAAAGCCAAAGAAAAATAGAGTTGATGTCAATATGCACCTTAACAAAACAAATCAGCTTTATGACTAATCATCTATATTAGAGATAATAAAAAAGAAGATAAATGAGGAAGAATCGTATTTTAACAAAATGGATGAGAAAATCGGATCGTTCTCAATCAACGAACATATATTGTACGAAATATCATGATGTGTGACCTGCGGCTTTCAGTTTCTGAATGGTTTTAGTGAAACCTTTGCGCCGGTAACGAGAGTCACGTTTCTAGGCTTCCTCTTTCTGGTGAGCCAATCGTCAATTCTATTTTTGATCTCCTCATCTGCGACTTGATCACCTCCTTTTTTCTTCCCTTTTTTTCTTACGATGTGTTTGGCGTGGTTCTAAAGTCCAGGAAGAAGGAAAAAAAAACAATATTTATTGTCAATATCTGACTGAAAACAAAAACAAAAAAACTTACTATCAAATTCTCTAGCACGATAGACTTTATTCTTTCGGTCCAGAAGAGGATCCACACAAGCGTCTATACACCAAATCCGCTGGCAAATCAGTGGGAACTGGCTAGATTTCCAGGTCCCACCAAATATCCATCTACAAAAAAAAAAAAACACAATTAACAATTTTTCAAACACTGACAAGGCATTATCAAAAGGAAATAGGAAATATATTCTAGGACCAGCAATATCATTGCCCTCATTGGGTGTCTCGCTGAATAGATAAACATGTTATTATGAGGATAGATCGCATTCAAACTTAAGCACAGACAAGAAAGACAGAGCCAATTCAGATCAACGCTAAGAATTTTGTTTACTCGGAATCGTCTTCGCCAATTCCTCCTCAGTCTTTTCCCCATCTTCTATCCTTCTCTTCCCTCTGGCAGCTCTACCTTGATTAGCTTTCCTCTTTCTTGTTTTATCTTTACGTGGCTGGGAGCAGTGGTTGACCCATGTGTAAACTTGGTGGGTCAGCTGATCCACCCAAAATTTTCAAATTTTGTTTTTTTTAACCCATTTATAAAAACGTGGCTCATACATATAGAATCCAATTTTTTATGCTTTTTTCATCAAATTAGAAACAAATGAACAAACTTAACCTAATTACTTATCATTCTCAAATCATCGTCTCTTCCCTTCAATTACCGAGTGCTTCCAAAATCCAAAGTTCAAAATTTATTCACCTTATCACGTAAGTCATTCATAATTATTGTTTATTTTCTTTTATAACACAGTTAGCAATAATTAATAATTTTTATGGTGTTTATTTTAGGTGAAAAAAGTAATGGACAAGTATTTAAAAAGAAAAGCTACAAAACCATCTAGTGATTCAGAATCAGATGATCTACCATGGGATCTTGCAGATTAGAAAAAAAATCACAGATTTTCATCCTAATCAAAGAGATGAGATAATTCGCAAATACTTGATTAAAGGTACTTGTCAACCCCGAGATCATGTTTTTGAACAAAAAATGATAGAGAAACATTGAGGCAATCAGATTGGAGATCAGTTTTTGAATGACTGTTTAGTTTGTTATGTAGAGAAAGATATATTTGAGACAATGTGATCAAAAGATTTCAGGATATGAAAAACTGTAGAGTAATTTTGTAAGATGTTTTTATTTCTATGATTTTTTTTATATTTTTATATGTAGAGAATTTTTTTGACTTTGGTTAAAAAAAATTATGGGACCGCCACTGCTGATGATCCATTTTTATTATGAACTAAATTCATGGAAAAGACTTTGTATAGATCATCAACCAGCTTATATCCAAGAAAAGATTCCTTTGAGTGTCGAGTTTTCCTCTTAAACCCTAACTTCTTGAAAAAAGAAAACCCTAATCACACTTTCACATAAATACTCCTTTTTTTTCTTTCTCAGAGATAATCTCGAATTGGTTCAATTTGGGTTAATGTGTTCGTTATCTGATTCGTAAGAACTATCGTCACATTAAAACCATTTTTTTTATCGTTTTAAGTACAATTTGGTTTGCTTTCTGGAAGTGAATATATGATCTCAATTAAAGAATAAAATATTTTTGTAACACTATAGAAAATGTTTTCAGTGTTCTTTTTAATAAAGAGAGGAAATAAAAAAACTTAATGTTGGTTTGCTTAAAAAGCCACTTGTGATGGTTTCTGAGAGTGCACGAAGAACTTGATTTATATATTTGACGTGTATATTTCTGTGTATATTTTTTTGTTTTATAACTAGATTTTTTTTTCTTTAGTCGACAAAAAAAAGTTATAATTTTCTTTCAATTTCTCTTAATGAGCAATCATATCTCTAAAGCTAGTAATGAACAGACACATCGGTAGCTAGAGAGAGAGAGAGAAGACGCAATGGTGGTTAGTTGAACACCCAAATGGTCACTGAAAATTTTCTCTCAAAATTTCAGATACAAATAATTTCACTTCTCCGAGAGATTCATTGAAAAACATTGTATAAGAATTAAGACTAAATAAAACACTGAAGCAAATACTTGAGCGTTTGAGCACAATGGTGACATTATTGTTGTTAGAAAATGTTCTGAAGCAACTCTTCAACCCATTTTTTGATCATGATCCATATAGTCTACCCCTACAACCAACGTCTCTAGTGTTTTTACGTTTCTCAGCACCATTTCCTTGAACGAAGCCACGAGATTCGACGTTGCATACTTACAACAATATACAATCCTACCAAACTCATCTGCGGTAGGAAACTCCTCATATTTTGGTCTCCAACATTGATCCGGATACAAGCCTTTTGAATCCAAACAGCAGTCCAGACACCTATCCTGTAGAGCATAAACAGTGTTACTCAACATGTGATTTTTACAAAATATTAGTCCTACTCCTACACATAGACTAGCCCAACAAAATGTGAAAGACATGGTTCGTGCCTTTGTGGAATCTTCCTACTTAATTATTAGTTTGCATGGTCTTACTTATTAATATACAAGGAAAAAAAGGTATCCGGAGAAAATACCTCTATATTGCCCAAGTATGTTGCGTGTGCTATAAGCTTCTTTAATCCAGGTGAACTTTGTAGTAACCTTGTTATACCAGGAATAACAGGTCTTGCACAAAAAAAAACAGATCTTGCAGACCTGGTTTCAAAAGTCAAAGTTTGGACCTTGAGCGTTGGGAAAGGAACACCGCGTAGCTCGGCAAGAGACAGAATCTAACAAAATGATGAAAACGTAGGTCATGAGCTATTAATGATACATTAAAAATAATAATTTAATTTTGCATTGAAAATATAAAACGTCAATTAACTTGAAACAATTTTGTTTTATAATGAAACAGAGGGAGTATACCTTAAGAAGGGTTCCCCCAAAAGTAAGTCCATTTTGCAGTTTTGCTAGCATCTTTAGCACCACTATTTGAAGAAACTCAGCTTTCGAATTCAAAGGAAAGGGTACTCTAGTGTCAAGGCTAGCTACGGCCAAAGAGGAGACATCGACTAAAGTAGGTGGTTCGTCATGAGTGCATTGCAAACTCAAGTAATGGATGTGCGGCGCTACAATCTCGGTTGTCCCTCGAGCCCCAAAGCGTTGATCAATCTCCAATCTCCTCAAACTCGGTGATTTACTCAGATCAAGACGCTTAACACGACATCCAAACAATCTCAGGGTTTCAAGAATTGGAGAGCCAGAGAGAATATTAGCAATAGATTCATCATGCAGATTACGACAACCCAACGTCAATTTCGTTAGGGATTTCCAAGACACAGTGCATCTGGGAATCAAACCAGAAAGCACGGTGAGTTGCTCTAATGAGGAACTAAGATAGAAGGAATCTTTGCACCTATAAGTCTTGCGTGTGTGGAAGTTCAGAAACAGCTTCTCCACATTACGGGACATAGCAAACTCGATCCACCTATCAATCTGGGGCTGATCAGGGACATATCGGGGCAACCAAAGATCGAAACACGTGATTTTCAGAGCCCTGTAGGAAGTTAGGATTTGGTCTATCCCTCGAGCCGTCACTTTTCGTCTACATCCACAAAAGTCGAGACAAGGTGTCTCGCACCAGACATGCCTCCATCGTCTGGACAAGAGGGAAGTTATGATCGCGAGATCGATGGGAAGAAAGGAGAGGATATGGTGGAGGATCTCATCTGGCAAAGAGCTGATCATAGTTCCACTACCGTTGATGAAGGATCTATTGCTCGTTTTCTTTTGTGGCGCCGCCATGGCTTTCTAGGACGTTTTCGTCGGTGGCGCCGTCTCTGTCGCTATCAGCCATAAGCAATAACTATGAATTGCAAATAATGTTTTTAGGGGTTTTCTTTCTGTTTCTATCAACGTAACCCACACACAATTTTGGATCTTTTTATTTCCATGGTTACGTAAATTTTTGCCCAAAAATACTCTCGGTATTGTCTTATTTTGTATTTTATTTTATAGATTTAACTTATTATATATTAAAAAAAACTTAATTATTCACTTTTCCCAAATGCTTGCTGGTTAACTTTAATTTTAAACCTTAAACAACAATGATTAAAACTTGGATCGTTTATTAGCTACAAATTAAACAAACAATAGCTTAGAGCATCTTCAATGAGACTCTATTTTTGCCTTTAAACTCTATTTTTAGAGTAAAATCATCTCCAATGGTACTCTATATCTTACTCTAAAAATAGAGATCTCTATTTGTAACTCCAAATTTGGAGTCACAAATAGAGATCTCTATTTTTAGAGTTAGAACTTTTTTATTTACAAAATAATCATTTACATTTTGATATGTTTTTATTTTATATCTAAACAAAACTTATATATTTTATTTTACACTAAAACAAGATTAAATTAATGATAAATAATTATATAATTAATTAAAATATGTAAATGTGACATTGAATGATATTAAATTAAAAATAACATTAAAAATTATTTTTGTGGTAAACGTTTAATATTAATAAAATCAAAATTTATTTATTTTTTGTTAAACATATAAGATAAATGGATAAAATTTGTATACTTTTAAAATAAAAGAACCTATAGAAAATTATTAACTAAAGAAAAATAGAATATAACTGGGTGATAACCCGCGCCCTGCGCGGTGTGAGAGTTTTATATTTTTTTGGGTACATGAATTTGAATTTAAAATATAATAATTTTTAATTATTTTAATATCAAATTTTCATTAAATTATTATTAATCAACGGGATTAATAAAATAATATTTAGTTTTGTTTAAGTGAAGTTAAATTTATTTTAATATTTCGTTTTTTATAAATGAAAAATTAAACTATAGTAAAATATTTTAATCCAGTTTTTTATATAATAAATTGTTATGTTGAATATATAGTAGGAAAAAGTTTAAAATTTGTATAATATTAAAACAATTAGAAAGATAAATGAAGAGATATCATAAATAAATTATGAAAACAATATCTGAAATAAATAATAATATGATTTGAAAAATAAAAGCACTAACATATGTCTTTAGAGACACTTATCTAGTTATTTTTAAATAAAATTTTTAAAATGACCTAAAATTTTATGGCTCGTATTTAATGTTATGTCCAAAAAGCATTTATTAATTAAAATTGAATATATTATTATCTTAATATATTGTGGTATTTACATTATACCAACTAATAACTTTCTTTACATAATGAAAACACAATAAATAAAAATTATAGGTCGACGATTTTGGTAAGTGTTATTATAGTCTATGAATTCGTACTTAATAGAATTAATTGAATCAGACTTATTTTGGGACTTAATGAAACTGGCAGCCAAGGAATATATGTTCGTCGATTTGTTTCCCTAAACTTATTTTGTGACTTAATGAAATTGTTCTTAATTAAGTCACTTAATAATAATAATAATAATTTTGTTGGCCATTATTCCATATTTTTGGAATAAATAGTAGGTTTATATTATTCTATTTTTTATTACTAATGATGCATAATATTTTTTATATAAATTTTCTGATTATATCAAAAAGATTTAATGGATAAATTTATTCTATTTTTTATTACTAATGATGAATAATAATTTTTATATATATTTTGTAGTTATATCAAAAAACCGAAGGTGGATAATGACATATAATGTAAATAGTTTATAATTTTAATATCTAAAGTAATTTATAGATATCTAAAAGAAACTGATTGGAAAACATATGAAATGTCTTAGTGAAAGTGGTTGTGTGCTTATTATGTTGTCTTCAATGTCTTAAGTTCGATTCCCCAAAAATGATATGTTATAATGAATGTGATGGTGACACATCAGCAAAATGGCACCATTGTAAATAAAATGGTTTGTGAGAATGTTTCTCAATCAATATATAGGGGATAAATGATATGTTAGAATGAATGTGGTGGTGACACATCAGCAAAATGACACCATTGTAAATAAAATGGTTTGTGAAAATGTTTCTCAATTAATATATAGGGGATAAGAATATTCTTTTTTAGAGTAAAAAATAGAGTTAACCATTGGAGCAAACTTATTCTCTATTTATAAAGAACTCTATATTTAGGGTAAAAAATAGAGTTAACCATTGGAGATGGTCTTAGAAGCAAAGAGGAGACCTCAACTAAACTACATATGGTAACTCAGAGTTTATCAATCTCAAACTATATCCATGTGGCGCCACAATCTGTTGGATAATTCCGTAACCTGAAGAAGAAGCTATCTGAAGGATAAGGAAATCTAAAGAGATAGAAAAAAAGAAAATCTTCCATTGTCATTAGGAAATAAGAAAGAGTAGTTTTCTATTCTAATAGAATAAGGAGTAGCTTAGTTCTATATAAATAAGAGGTTATGGAGAGATGTTTCATAAGACTTAAGAATAAGATATTTAGTTTTGAGAAAGTTTCTAAATCATAGGGTCACTATGTATCAGCTTGTCCAGAGAGACCAAACAAGCACCAAGAGGCGAACCTAAACGATGCTAGAAGAAGACGCTCTTTATGTCCATGAGGTGGTGTTCTTGAATGAAGATAAAGTATATTCAAGAAACTATGATATCAACAACGACGATACAAGTGTTTGGTTCCTAGACAATAGAGCAAGCAATCACATGACGGGAACAAATATTACTTCTCAAATTTGGATGAAAATATCAAAGGGAAAGTGAAGTTTGGTGATGGATCGTATGTTGATATCGTAGGGAAGGGTACGATTGTTTTTGTGGGCAAGACTGGAGAGAGAATAGCTCTCAAAGACATCTACTACATATCCGACCTAAAGCACAACATATTAAGTCTTGGACAAGCAACCGAGAATGGGTGTGAAGTACACATGAAGGGAGCTATTTTAACACTACGAGGTCCTCGCAGAAGGCTACTTGTACGAGTCACTAGATCACCAAACCTTCTCTACGAAACACCAATGGACATAAGCTACCCAAAGTGTCTACAAATTCAAGGAGAAGATACTACATGGACTTGGCATGCTCGGCTAGGACATGTAAGTATTGGCGTACTAAATAACATGGTCAAGAAAGACATGACCGTAGGGATGCCGCATACACTGCATGACAAGAGTATATGTGATGCTTGCTTAGCCGGAAAGCAAACAAGAAACATGTTTCCGACCAAAACAAGTTTTCGTGCGACACAAGCATTGGCATTGGTACATGGAGACTTATGTGGACCGATTTTTCCACCAACACCAGAAAATAATCGGTATGTTTTTGTCTTGATCGACGACTTCTCGAGATATATGTGGACGATGCTACTTAAGGAAAAAAGTGAACCTTTCGATCGTTTGAAAAAGTTCAAAGAGTTTGTCAAGAAACAAACTGGTTCGACAATAAAGACTTTTCGTACCGATAGAGGAGGAGAGTTTAACTCATTGGAATTCAATCAATTTTGTGAAGAGAATGGAATTTCAAGGCACCTAACGGCACCATACACACCACATCAAAAAGGTGTGGTAGAAAGAAGAAACAGAACTTTGATAGAGATGACAAGAAGCATACTTAAGGGAATGAAGATTCCAAACATATTGTGGGGAGAAGCCGCACGTCATTCGACCTACATCATAAATAGAGTTGCTACAAAAGCATTGGAGAACCAAACACCTTATGAAAGTCTCATGCGCAAGAAACCAAACATCAAGCATCTAAGGGTTTTTGGTTGTGTCGCTTACACGAAGATTAATGATATGTATCTCAAGAAGCTATAAGAGAGATCAAGGAGTGTGATTAATCTTGGAAGTGAGCCAGGGTCTAAATCATATAGACTCTATGATCCGGTTACAAAAAGGGAAATCATTAGTAAAGACGTAGTCTTTGATGAGAAGAAAGTATGGGACTGGACGCCTATAATGAGACAAGCTGATGGAGAACTGAGTATGTTCATTTTATTGTATTACGGACCCACAAAAGACGAAGGTGGACAGGAGCATGAGAAAAACAACAATCAAGATCACATAAACCAAGATGAGGAAGAAGGAGCAAACGACGACCACGAGGTGAATCAAGAACCCGAACCTCAACATATGGTGACTAGATATCGCCGCACAATAACTAAGCCAATGTATCTTGATGATTAGCCCTGAGCCCAAAAAGCGAACCCGAGGAATCGACCCGGAACCGACCCGAAAAAACCAGTTCGGATCCAAAGAATTAACCGAATGGGGCGTAAGACTTAGTAACTTCGGGTAAAGGATCGGTTCGATTATTAACCGATACCCGATTAAGTATCCGAACATAACCAATGAAATATATCAATTGCCATTGTTGGTATCGCCCAATACACCGACGATTGCATGTTCGCCTTCCTCTCTCTCTCTCCAATTTTCTCATTTTCCGAGTTCATCACTTTCTCTTTGTAATCTTCCTTACAAAGTCTTAGAAGTTAGTTCATCACTTTCTCTTTGTAATATTTCTTTAAAAGTCTTACAATTCTTAGCTACTGGTTTCTACTTTCTATGTTATCAGATTGTTTCCTATTTGTTTCATAGTTTAACTTGATTTTATTTGATCTTCAACAGGAGCGAGTTATATGATGATCCTACGCTTCCTTAGTTCTTTCTAATATGGCTGGATTCATCTCATTTGATGTTTTAAAACAGATTTTGGATGTTAGATTGGTGTTTGATGTTTGAAAACAGATTTTGGATGTTAGATTGGTGTTTGATAAAACAGATTTTGGATTTTAGTTTGGACTCTACTTTACGTCTTATTAGTTTGTTTCAGTTTTTAAATGTCATTTTCATTAATCTGCAGCTTCGGTTTTTAGGTTATTAATATGAGTATTTTCGGATACAAATTACTTAATGTACCCAAAAACCGAACGGTTTTCGGGTAATTTCCGATTTCTCACCCTTTGTACTTAACCGACCCGAACCCGACATAAACCGATCTGAACCCGACCCAAAAATTCAAAATACCTGAATGGGGCTTATAGTCTAAAACCGAAGTAACTAAAACTAAAACCCGAATAGACCCGATCTGAACCCGAACGGGTACCCGAATGCCCATTGCTATTGATGATTATGTGCTGCTAGCTGATTTTGAAAGTGAGAGGTTATTGCTCACGGTAGATGGAGAACCAGAGAATTACTTCGAAGCTGCGAGCTCAAAAGAATGGTTTGACGCGATGGAAAGTGAACTAGACTCTATCGTAATAAACAAGACTTGGGAGCTCGTTGAAACACCAAATGGTGTGAAAACAATAGGGCTAAAGTGGATCTTTAAGATCAAGAAAAAAGTAGATGGCTCGGTCAATAAACGTAAAGTGAGACTCGTGGCCAAAGGTTATATACAACAACAAGGAGTGGATTCGAAGATGCGTTTGCACCAGTTGCGCGGATCGAAACCGTACGGCTACTCATAGCCTTTGCGGCAACAAGAGGTTGGGAGATTCATCATTTAGACGTCAAGACTGCTTTCTTAAATGGTGATCTAAATGAGGTGGTCTATGTAAGTCAACCCGAAGGTTTTGTGAAGAAGGGAGAAGAAAATAGAGTATATAGACTCTATAAAGCGTTATATGGTCTACGCCAAGCTCCTAGAACCTGGAATGTGAAACTCGATCACGTTCTAAAGGGGATGAACTTTGAGAGATTGATAACATGCATATTTTACCCATTTTTATCATCATAATTGTATGCTTTAATAAGCATTTCACTAAGGTATTAATGTATATTTAGTAGTTTTCGAGTATTTGTGTGTCAAAGACTCTTTTTAGGTAATCTTAGAAAAAAAGATGCAAAACGGAGCAAAATGGATATTTTCGGATCGTGAGCCAAATGACAGAAGTTTAGCACAAGACGGAGACCTTCCCACCACAGGATCTAGCTGAATTGTGGTGACAAGATAGCCTGGTCTACTATCTTTCACCTAGAAGTGATTTGAATTCAATCCCATGGTTGGATATCAAGTTATGAAGGAAGCAAGAAGGCCCGTCAGACACATCCTCAGAAGAAGGATGGCCGCGCCAGGAAAATTCAGAAGACCAATGGCCGGGCCACGACCAGTCGCTCGCGCGGCCACAACACTTGACGATTCCCGAGCCCGTTTTCAAGCCCAAATCAAGCCCGATATCCCCCAAACTCGGTGGAACCCTAAGTGAACCCTAAGAGGACCTCAAGACCTATAAATACTCTTATTCTACATCTTATTTTCGGCACCAGCCTCCTCCCCTAGGAGAGAAACGCGGCCGCAAATCTTTTATCGCTTTTGTACTTTGTTCTTTGTTCTTAAGGGAGATAGATCTGTTCTTGAACCCTAGTTCTTTCACTACTCTGATTTCGTTTATGCAATTCTCTTCATCTATGAATCTAATTTTCGTTTCTATGATTGAGTAATCACCTTCGTTGGGTGTTCTTTAAGGGAATTTATGGAGAATTTTATTAACTGTTTTTGAACCAATCGTTTAGGCTGTAGATTAGGGTTTTCTTTCTTATCAAACTTGTTCTTATTTCATGATTCTAGAGTAGCTAACCAGAGTCTGATCTTAGAATCTTTGAGAGCCACAATCATGCGGAATTTCAGATCCAAACCTAGTTTGGTGGAGCGCAACGCTTCTTAGGATGCTCACACATACCTAAGAAGAAGTCGTGAATGTTTATTGTCCTTATCATCTACCGCGTGTTTGCTTAGGACACATGATACGAAAATATACCTATGAAGTTTGCATAACATAGATCAATCTTGCTTGTCAGAGTTAGGTCGCTAAATCCAGTGATTCCAGTTTAGGGAAAATCGCCTAGTCTCGTTTGTCTAACTTTTGTGAGTTTAATTTCTAATTAGAACCTCATAGATTTCCCGAGAAGATCCCCAACGTGTTTCCCCCATCTGCTTTTTAATCGAGATTTACGCACTTCCATACTTACTTTCTCCGCACTGCTTGCTTTGATTCCCATCTGATATAGAGTTGATTGACAACCGGCTCTATATAAACTTGCCTTTCGATTCCTGCATTCAATAGCTACTGAAACCGTGACACAATCCTACAAACCCCCAATTCTTCGCGGCTTTACTTGCCCTGATTTTTTGTCTTGCAGTTGACCTCCTCCCTTTGGTTCGATACCTTAAGTACTACAACGCACGTTGTGCACTTGCAGCTTAGGGTCCTACAAATTGAAAGCTCGACGATTCCCCAAAGAAATCCTCCAATCTGAGACGACTATTTAGACCCCATCAGAGATGCTTAAAGGAAACCTTTGTTTATCTCAAGAATAACAAAAGGGATTTCTTGATAGTTGCAATCTATGTTGATGATCTTTTCGTGACAGGATCTTCACGGGAAATCATTGACCAATTCAAGCAAGACATGTCAAGGAAATTTTAAGATGTCTGATCTTGGGAAGCTAACGTATTATCTTGACATTGAAGTGATTCAAAGAGACGATGGAATCAGAATCAAATAAGAAGGATATGCTGAAGGAATTCTCTTGGACACCAAGATGGATGCGTGTAACTCAACCCATATACCAATGGAGTCGAACTTAAAGATATCTAAAGCAGAAGATGAACCAGAAATCAATGCAACGAAGTATATAAGAGCAATAGGCTGCTTGAGATATCTTGTACATACAAGACCAAACTTATCGTTTTTAGTGGGAATCCTAAGTCGTTACATGCAGAGTCTGAGAGAGTCACACGGCCAAGCCATCAACATGTTCTGAGATACGTAAGAGGAACAACAAACATGGGTTTGTTTTTCAAGAAAAATGGATCAAGAGAGATCATCGGTTATAGTGATAACAGTAATAACATCGATGTCGATGATGGAAGAAGTACGTCAGGTCATGTGTTCTACTTGAGGTCATCACCAATCCCTTGGACGTCGCAGAAGCAGCCTACCGTTGCTTTCTCTTCCTGTGAAGCCGAGTTCATGGCAGCCACGGAAGCCGCAAAACAAGCTATATGGCTTAAGGAGTTGTTGAAAGAGATACAAAGTTTAGATGAGAAGATCATACAAAGGATCGACAACAAGTCAGTCATAGCGTTAACCAAGAACTCGGTGTTTCATGGAAGGAGTAAACACATTCTCAAGAAGTATCACTTTATATGTGAATGCGTGGAGAGCGAGCAGATCAAAGTGGAACATGTACCCGGCACGGAACAGAAGGCGGACATCTTTACTAAGCCATTAGCAAGGATCAAGTTCAAAAAAATGAGAAGCCTCATCGGATTTAAAGAGATCGAGTTTCCCGGAGTTCAAGTTAGAACTAAGGGGGAAAATGTTGGATAATTTCGTAACTTGAAGAAGAAGCTATCTCAAGGATAAGGAAATCTAAAGAGATAGAGAAAATGGTATCTTCCATTGTCATTAGAAAATAGGAAGTAGTAGTTTTCTATTTCTAATAGAATAAGCAGTAGCTTAGTTTTATATAAATAAGAGGTTATAGAGAAATGTTACATAAGACTCAAGAATAAGAGATTTAGTTTTGAGAGAGTTTCTAAATTAATAAAGAAAGATTGTTCTTTAAAGTTCTTTGAGTTTGCATTATCGATTTTGACAATCACCAATCGTCTTCTAAGACGCAGTGAATTGCTCAGATTGGTCAAGACGCCGAGGTGAGTCAAATAACTTCAGTTTCAAGCTTTCCAACACTCTATACAACCAGACAGGATTCATCAGAAAATGTATAACCTTTAGAAGACAGTTTCTTCTAGGTGTCTCGGACCATATTTATATATATGCCTCCATAGGATTTGTTAGAAACTGATGCTTCTCCTTACAAAGAACACAACAAGTAAAACACTTGTCGTGTAATAGAACGAGAACATATTATGATTGTAATCTGTGTTGTTCAGTTTCTTAGAAGAATTTGAAAACTGTAGTTTACATCACGACAACAAGGTGTTAAATAGTTCAACAAACAGACACAACAACTCAAGTGTTAAGTCTTTTCCTACTTGTGACTCTAAAATCGAAACAACAAAACCTAAACTAAAAGTCACGACTCTTAACTAAATGAACTAAACATAGCACAAACTCAATTATCGACCAACATTATTAATAAAGGAGAGGATGTGTTAGAGGATCACTAACAATGTTGCCATATTGTTTTAGAAATTTTGAAGAAATATGCCTATGTGCAGGAGGACCTAAAAAAAAGTTGTGTATCTTGACCTTATTCACTCCCCTCACTTCACTCCACTTACTTATTCAACATTCATATTTATTATTATTAATCCTAGTGTGGGGGGTTATATATTTTGACCATCCAAAGTTTCGAAATTTGGATTATACTACTATGTAATACGATACGATTAGCTAAAATAGAGTCTGAAGATTAGTGACGTTTTTGGGTTGTTATTTTCTCATGCGATATAGAGCCCAACACTAATCAAAGGGAGAAAAAATAAAGTAACGTTTTTTGGGTTGTTATTTACATACTTTTTTTTCTCTCTTCTGAGTACTTTATAAACCGAAATGACCATATATATCCACAAATGTGACAAACATGTTCACATTTCTATTATTCTCCATGTACTAACCTAGATCGAGCATACACCTCCCGATCTTTTTCTTATCAACAATTTTTTTTCTCTGAAACCTTCATCAGAAGAGTTTCATATTCCAACCAATTGTAAAACCCATATTACCTGAAATAAATGTTGTTCAGTAAATATCACTCTTTTTCAAACTCATTGCATACGAAACTGGAAAAATCTGTAACGTTTATCCCAGCGAATTTACATTGGATGCAAATGGTTGTTACTAAAAGTACTGGTAGAATAAATAATAAAAGAAAAAATGCATTGAATTTTACATGAATGAGTTCTTCTCCAAAATAGTAGAGAAATAAGTTGAACATATTTTCTTTATAATTAGTTTATTTTTCAACTTTTTTTTAGTGGAATGAGTTGAAACATTTTTCTAGTACTATTTTGGAAGAATCTTCAATTCTACCAAATTTTGTTCTTCTAAATATGCAACCATTTGCACCCTTTATCTCCTACCTGCACACCTATTAATTGTCTTCCTCCCACCAGTGTTTTAATGCATAACTACATCACCTTCATTAAATTGAACATACTTTCCAATGCTTTAAAATTCTTTTCTCGCCAAAACCATTCTCCCAAACTCTTCAATTAAGATTTAATTAATTTTGATTTCAAAATTTCACACACGTATTTATGTAAATTAATACTCCCTCTGTTTCACAAACAATGTCATTTGAGAGTTTTTCACAAATATTAAAAAATCTATTAAAACTCTATTTTACCCCTTATTAATACACCAAATACTTCTCTTTCTCTAATTAATACACTAAAACTACATGGTTAAAATTGGATTTTTCTTCAAAATTCTACATTGAAAACATAAAACGATACTATTTGTGAAAGAAGAATTAAACCTTAAAATGATACTCTTTGTAAAACGAAGGGTAATAAGTATTTTAGTAATTTTCTTACTAATGCTATTCTCAATAAGGAACCAGGACAGAGATTTATGTACATTCATGTTTGTTGACAACCACTACAACCCACAAATCGAATATACGGCTAGATAATTGATTCACTATATGGCTATATTTCCATTGCAGTTCACCAAATCAGACATATTACATGGTTTAAATCGGACACCCTCGGGTAATTAAGACTAAAACTCAAATTAAAGCACACTACTACAGATCTTACAAAAGTTAGACCAAGCTCGATAATAAACAACCCCATTCTTGTGGGGATACTTACATTTGATCATTCTCTCTGCTTTTCTAGCTCTAAACGTGAAAACCCACTTCCTTCTTTGGGCCTAGAAAAGGAATACAGACCCAACAACAATGAGCCCACTTGCTGAAGAGGGCTGAGGGGATGAGTAGCTCGCGCGTGTCTAAACTTCTTTTCTACATCTATTCAAGAGATACATATAACATTATTTGAAATCACTATTCACTATTACACGTATTATTATTGAATGAAGCTATTGCATCTATCTAATGAATCCATATGTTCTTTGTGTCAAAACATTCGACACTTCGGGCCATCATTATTTTGGTTTGTAGTTATCCTCTTTTTTTTGTTTTTCTAATTAATGTTTGACGGTTTTATTCAACCTTAGCATGGTACAGTACATTTTGTTCTTTCGCTAAATAAAATACCAAAAACTTGTTAAAAGAGTACTATTAAATAAAGATCATCACTTTATAAATGTCAAATAGATTTTTAAGATCTTTACAAAGAAGTTTCGAGAAGTCATTTTCGGCTTTTATATATGGGATGGGACCAAACGGATTAAATTTCTCAACATCTCAACAGCTATCGCTAAGCGACATTGATTCATATTTCATAAAGTCAAACATTCTAAAATCACATTTACACCTGAAAGCTTTCTCTTCCGGTTTATTTTGGGTTTTGTATATAATCATCATTACCAAAACTAATACATTCACAAGAAAAAAGGTAAAAAGGTCACGGGTTGGTTAGAACACTAGAGAGAACTAAATTGGTAGGTTTAAAAGTTTTATGAATATTAATAAACAAATTTAACATAGATAATTACTTTGAAAAGAGACATAAAAGTCAACGCGTAGCCGAAGAGTTGGATCAAATAAGTCAAACATCAAAAAAACATCTCTTCTAATTCTAAATTCGGACACTAACCCCCAAAACGCAAGACCTGGTCAACGCGTCCGCATTAGCGAAATGACAAAATTACCCTTTTCTAGACTCGTGTTAAAGCCGTTTAAGTGGAGGTTGTTTTCGTCAAAGCAGCCACGCTTTTGACATTGGACCGTATCTCATGAAAAAAAGTATAATCTTTTTTATATTTACCAAAAGGAGAAATAATTCTAATAATCATTAATGTGTTAAATCATGAAAATGGTTGTCATGTTCATCCGAATCATTCAACACATTTTCATTTTTTTTTCTTCCTCATTCCTCTTTCTTCGTTGTCAAAAATCCATAGGAACCTTCTGATTTGAGCTAAGCTTTTTTCTTAGCTCCGCCGCGTGAAATCCAAACTCCGTTTCACGGCGAGAGGTTTTCCGGTAAAGAACCACCGGCGATGTCTTTCCTTTTCCGGAAGAACGGGAGCAGTTCACGGAGGCGGATCAAAGAAAAACTTCGTGGTCGGAACTCAGATCGAGGGAAGAGGGAGGAAGAAGAGAGAGTCAGATACGACGGCGGCTCCGATTCGTTACCTCCACCGCCTTCTCCTTGGGGCTTTCTCTTCCCGGAGGATTTCGTGCGAATCGACGGGAATCTAAAAGCGGTTATCGTAGATGAGGAAGGATTAGATGTGATTTACTGGAGAAAGCTTATAGAGCTTGAAAACAGCGGGAAAATTAGGAAAAATCCTAGACCTAGAAGAGGAGGCGGAGGAAGAGGAGAGAAATCCGACGGTGGATTTAGAAGAGCTGGGGCAGACGAAGAAGGCGACGACGACGACGACGACGATGAAGAGGGATTGTACAGAGGATCGGGTGATAATCACATGGGAGACGAATCGATCGATGAGGCGTTTTCGTTTGGTGTGAGGAAATCTCAGTTTCCTTTATTTTCAGGTGGTGAAATCCGAGATCAGAGTGATAACTATAGTGGCGAAGGAGGGAGATACTACACTTCTTCTTCTACCTCTGCTGCTTCGCCGTCGCGGCCTTCTTCTTCTTCTACAGGCGGAGTTAGCGATTACGGTGCCGTCGGAAAACAATCCCAATCCAAATTTCAAGCTCCTGGCGGCGGCTCATTTCCCTCTTCTCCGTCGCAGATTCCGCCAAACCAAAGCAGTGGCGGTGGTGGTGGCGGTCGTTTTCCGCCACTTCCGCTTCCTCCGGGTCAATTCACGGCGGCAGCTGCGTCGTCCTCTACGTCGCCTTCGCCTGTTACTTTCAACCAAACGTTACCATCGCCACCGTCTGTTGCAGCTAACCAAACGTCACCACCACCACCACCTCCATCATCAGCTGGGGCTCCACCTCCGCCTCCGCCATCCGCAGGGGCTCCACCTCCGCCATCCGCAGGGGCTCCACCTCCGCCTCCACCGCCTATTCCGGCAAAGAAAGCGCCTGCACCACCACCACCTCCTCCGCCGGGTAAGAAGGCACCTGGGCCGCCTCCACCGCCTCCAATGTCGAAAGCTGGACCACCTAAACCGCCCGGTAATGCGAAAGGACCGACTAAAGCAGGTGAGAGTTCTTCGGCCATAGGCAAAACTGAGGATCCAGCGCAGCCAAAACTCAAGCCTTTACATTGGGATAAGGTTAACCCTGATGCGAGCCATTCAATGGTGTGGCACAGGATCGATGGCGGCTCTTTCAAGTAAGCATATAGTTCACAGTCACTAATGTCTATATAATCTAGAATGTGAATTTTAGGATCATGACTTCTTATGAAATTCTATTTGTATCTTCTTGGGTTAGCTTTGATGGTGATCTCATGGAGGCTCTGTTTGGATACGTTGGCGCTCGGAAACCAAGTGAAGCAAACAGTGTGCCACAGAAACCGACCGTCTCAACTTCGCAGACTTACATTCTCGATCCTCGGAAATCTCAGAACAAAGCAATCGTGCTTAAATCATTGGGAATGACCAAGGAGGAGATCATTGACTTGTTAACAGAAGGCCATGATGCTGATTCCGATACCCTTGAGAAGCTTTCTGGTATAGCTCCAACGCCAGAGGAACAGGCAGAGATCATAGAGTTCAATGGGGACCCAACGAAACTGGCTGACGCAGAAACTCTACTGTACCACATCTTACGAGCAGTTCCTTCGGCGTTTAACCGGTTCAACGTCATGCTCTTCAAGATTAATTATGCTTCAGAGGTTGCTCAGCAAAAGGGATCTTTACTGACACTTGAATCCGCGTGCAACGAGCTCCGTGCTCGCGGGCTGTTCATGAAGCTCCTGGAGGCAATCTTGAAAGCAGGTAACAGAATGAACGCTGGAACCGCGCGGGGAAATGCTCAGGCTTTCAATCTGACAGCTCTAAGAAAACTCTCCGATGTGAAGAGTGTTGATGGGAAAACTACTTTGCTTCACTTTGTTGTTGAAGAAGTTGTGAGATCTGAGGGAAAGCGAGCTGCGATGAGCAAGATCTCGAATGATAGTGCCAGTGGCGATATCGCAGATGCACCTAGAGAAGAACAAGAGATTGAATTTATAAAGCTAGGTTTACCCATTATTGGTGGCTTAAGTTCAGAGTTCACCAACGTGAAGAAAGCAGCTGGAGTCGATTATGACTCGTTTGTAGCCACGACTTTGGCTTTAGGCACCCGAGTGAAAGAAACGAAACGCCTCTTAGACCAGAGCAAAGGGAAAGAAGACGGGTGTTTGATAAAGCTGAGATCTTTCTTCGAATCTGCCGAGGAAGAACTGAGAGTTATTACAGAGGAACATCTCAGGATAATGGACTTTGTGAAGAAAACCACAAGTTATTACCAAGCTGGAGCATTGAAAGAGAGGAACCTGTTTCATCTGTTTGTTATAATCCGTGATTTCTTAGGGATGGTTGATAATGCGTGTAGTGAGATCGCGAGGATTCAACGGAAACAGAGACCAGCAACGACGGTGACAGGAGCATCAACTTCAGCAGCAGCAACACCGAGCGCTGCTGCTGCTGCACCGCAGAGAAACGCGGTTAGATTTCCGATTCTGCCTCCAAATTTCATGTCAGAGCAGTCAAGGTACAGTTCAAGTGACTCAGACTCGGATTCTTGATAACAAGGAAAACAAAAAAAAAGATTCTTTGCTTTTGTTGTATGTATATAGGTGATAGGAAAGCTTGTTGGTAAAAAAAAAAATATATTCGTTAGGTTCTTTGATGATGGTTCTTATGATTTCACCCTGTTTTGTTTGTTGAATTAAAAAGTTGATTCTTTTTTGGGAAGACGAAGAATACAAACAGAAGTAACCACCATTGGTCCTTTGTTTGTATTTCATATTGTTACTACTATATTTTGGAGTGCAGCAATAATACTATCACCGGCAACGCCATGTGCTTGAATATGAAACCTTCTGATAGAAACAAGAGACTCCATTAAACAGGTTTGAAGTAACCTAGATACAAAATACAAATGCTTCACAAGAATCACATGTTTCTCTTTATGTATGTAAAGATAGAGAGAGAGACATTAAACTCGAAAGAGTATACAATCAAAAGCCCAGAACAGAGCACCAAACACTCTAGCTCAAAAACCTCTTTATTCATAGCTTCCTATTAACCACTGTGCCAATGGTGCGTGGCAGTTTAACGAACAAGAGCTTCATGGAAGCGCAGCTTTGACTTCTTTCCTGTCAGGTCCAAATGACTGCCAACAGAAAAAAAAAGTAAAAAAAAAAGGTCAATAAGGAAGATTACACATAAGTTTAAGGAGCATGTTGCAAAATGCAGAATGTGTAAATTAGTAAGTACCTCGGTGCCAAATCCCTTGACATACACATTGGTGAAAAGCTCAGAAGGCTCTGGCATTGGGCAATCCTGAAACCGCAGAGAGAGTTTGAGCGTTAGTGAAAGTTCGATTCCAGAAGCAATATGACTGTTATGTTTTACCTTAGCTTTGGCAATGGCGTCATCAACTTCTTTTCTAATTTCCTTCTCCATATCCTTAAAAATAAAAGCACATTTTTTTTGGGAGTTAGATCATAAAACCAAAGATTACGTAGGATGCGGAAAGAAGAGCCTTTGCTAGTATAATACCTTAAGCTCCTTCTCGGTTGCTAGGTCATGAGATAGTACCAGCTTTTTTATTCTCTCAATTGGATCTCGTTCCTGAGTCATATAATAGCACATAAAACGTTTTAAGATTCATAGTAACCAAGTTCTCGACCAAGAAATAGTTTTCGGCAGGTATAGGGACTAGCGAACCTGTCTCACGCCAGATATCTCATCTCGTGTACGGTATGTGCTCCCAGGGTCAGACATGGAGTGACCGTGGTACCTGTATGTGTCCATCTCAAGAATCTGTATACAAAGAAATGATGGATAAATCAATTTTTCATGTAGTTCATATGATAGGAGAAGAGGAAACGCCAGCGAAATTGGAAAGCCGATGCTACTTATATTTTACATCAGCAGCTACAGAATCAATAACACAGTTCTTTAATGTACACCGATACACAAGAAGGGTGATTTCTATCGCATAGATAAAAAGTACACAAAGAGGAACTGAAGGAATGTAAAACTCAACTAGAAAGTGCAAAACTAAAGAAAACCTTTTCATCCTATGATCACAAGTCCCACAGGAGAGCTAGATGTTGTTTAAGGTAAATTCACAAAAATGCGACAGGCGACAAAGAGGAAGGGAATACTAAAATATAGACAAAACTTACTATCGGTCCATTCTTCAAGGCATGGTCCTTAGCAAATTTGCACGCTTGTTTGACAGCAAATGCATCCATACCATCTACCTGTTCATCCCAAAAAATTGCATCCAATCCAGCAACCAGTCAAACTCAAAACAGATTACAAGATACCCAATAAATATGATGCAATGATGCACTATGGCTCTGTTAATGATAGAGGATCCATGGCATCATTATCCACAAGAAATTTGCATTTCAGCCCTGAACTGATAGAATCATGAATGAGAGCTGCGTATATGGGAAACTAAGCAATTCATGTGGTTCAGGAAATGACACTAATCCANAAAATGCAGAATGTGTAAATTAGTAAGTACCTCGGTGCCAAATCCCTTGACATACACATTGGTGAAAAGCTCAGAAGGCTCTGGCATTGGGCAATCCTGAAACCGCAGAGAGAGTTTGAGCGTTAGTGAAAGTTCGATTCCAGAAGCAATATGACTGTTATGTTTTACCTTAGCTTTGGCAATGGCGTCATCAACTTCTTTTCTAATTTCCTTCTCCATATCCTTAAAAATAAAAGCACATTTTTTTTGGGAGTTAGATCATAAAACCAAAGATTACGTAGGATGCGGAAAGAAGAGCCTTTGCTAGTATAATACCTTAAGCTCCTTCTCGGTTGCTAGGTCATGAGATAGTACCAGCTTTTTTATTCTCTCAATTGGATCTCGTTCCTGAGTCATATAATAGCACATAAAACGTTTTAAGATTCATAGTAACCAAGTTCTCGACCAAGAAATAGTTTTCGGCAGGTATAGGGACTAGCGAACCTGTCTCACGCCAGATATCTCATCTCGTGTACGGTATGTGCTCCCAGGGTCAGACATGGAGTGACCGTGGTACCTGTATGTGTCCATCTCAAGAATCTGTATACAAAGAAATGATGGATAAATCAATTTTTCATGTAGTTCATATGATAGGAGAAGAGGAAACGCCAGCGAAATTGGAAAGCCGATGCTACTTATATTTTACATCAGCAGCTACAGAATCAATAACACAGTTCTTTAATGTACACCGATACACAAGAAGGGTGATTTCTATCGCATAGATAAAAAGTACACAAAGAGGAACTGAAGGAATGTAAAACTCAACTAGAAAGTGCAAAACTAAAGAAAACCTTTTCATCCTATGATCACAAGTCCCACAGGAGAGCTAGATGTTGTTTAAGGTAAATTCACAAAAATGCGACAGGCGACAAAGAGGAAGGGAATACTAAAATATAGACAAAACTTACTATCGGTCCATTCTTCAAGGCATGGTCCTTAGCAAATTTGCACGCTTGTTTGACAGCAAATGCATCCATACCATCTACCTGTTCATCCCAAAAAATTGCATCCAATCCAGCAACCAGTCAAACTCAAAACAGATTACAAGATACCCAATAAATATGATGCAATGATGCACTATGGCTCTGTTAATGATAGAGGATCCATGGCATCATTATCCACAAGAAATTTGCATTTCAGCCCTGAACTGATAGAATCATGAATGAGAGCTGCGTATATGGGAAACTAAGCAATTCATGTGGTTCAGGAAATGACACTAATCCATCCGCTAATAGACAAAGATGCAACCAAAACTTATCCCAAATTCAAAGATAAGAATATAACACAGGTGAGAGAACTAATCTACTATCAGCAATCTGCACAAATGCTTCATTTCTTATATACTTCTTGTTACTATGGCGTCTAAGATGATGATTTGATAACAAGCCTCACATTGCTAGTTGTTGTTACGAATAAGATTCAGAGCTAACCTTCAATCCAGGAACATAATCACCACGCTTGTAGTAAGATGGACTCTTAGCAGCTCTCCACTCAGCAGTTCCCATTCCATCTACACAAATCACATCCAAGCCAAGCCATAAGAAACCTAAAAGGAAAACAAACAAACAAACAAAGAAGAATGAAAATGCTTACAATGATTGTTCTCGCAGACCAGAATTGCAGGTAAATCCCAAAGAGCAGATATATTCAGAGCTTCAAAAAGCTGTCCCTGATTCGCAGCGCCATCACCGTACAGGGCGAACGTCACAGCCTCATCTTTAGAATACTTCTGCGCGAAAGCGATACCACAACCTAGCGGAACCTGAGCACCGACAATCCCATGTCCACCGTAGAACGACGATTCCTTCTTGTAGAAATGCATCGATCCACCTTTCCCTTTAGAGCAACCGGCCTGTCTCCCCATGAGCTCTGAGAAAACCTCGTGGAGCGAACCGCCGCGACCTAGGAAAATGCAGTGATCGCGATAAGCCGTGATAATCGCGTCCTTCTTCGTGATCGCAGCCTCCATTCCGATAGCTACGGCTTCCTGTCCGTCGTAGAGATGGCAAAACCCTCGGATTAGCTTCGCCTTGTAAAGTGAATCGGCTGCGATTTCCATCCGCCGCATCAGAGCCATGGTTCGGAAGAAAGTAAGTAGCTCTTGGCTAGACGATTCGACGGATCGAGACGGCGGGTCACATATGTGAGCGGTGAAAGGAAGCGAGGTCTCGATCGTAATCGGTGTGGTGTCCGTTGAGATGTAACGGCTGAAGGCGGCGGAGAGGGGACGGGAGATTCCGGTGGATCGCGATGAAAGGCGTGATAGAGCCATCTCCACCGTTGATTTTCAGAGGGTTTTCACTGCGAATCTGTTGAAAACTTGCAGGAACCAAAAACACAAAAATGAGAGAGGATTCTATAGTGAAAGAGATGCGAATAAAAGTTACAAGCAGATTTGCTACCGATTACCGAATTTAAGAGACTCTGAAAGTGTCAGAACTCTCAGAAGGCTATCCACACGCACTCGGCTCGTCTGGGTCACGTGACACCTACAATAGATTTGGATTTCGGTTCGGTTTAATTTTGATTTTTTTTGGAGTTCCTAAGATTATCGGTTAAAAAGGTTTATTATCCAAAAAATAGTGTGGAACAAGGAAAATGATCCTTTTTTTTTTGTGCAAAGAAAAATGATCCTTTAGTTTTTTTTTTTTAATAGTGCAGATTAAACCTTCAAAAATATGAATTGACTTTACAAAATTAAATTTAAAAAATATCAACGTTAAATATTAAATAGGAGTCGTTAAATTTCATTTCTCAAGAGTTTTTTTTTTATATATATATTTTGTCTCTAATTTGTTTTTTTTTTTCCAAATTGAAATCAAAAATCCCTAAATCGATTAGACTCTTTCAGTTTGAGTTTCTGATTTCAGTTTCATATCTATTTTTTTCTATCTTTATTGATTCATATTCCGATCAAATTTCAGTTCGATATCTATTCTGTGAAATTGTGAAACGGTATAGTTTTGAATTTTAAATTGTAATCAAATATATTTTTTAACTTTAAAAAGGAAAAAAAAATGATTTTCTTTAAAATAAAATTTTGTTTTAAAAATGATTTTCTTTAAAATATAAAATAATATTACAATTTTATTCATATTAAACTCAACCATGTTTTTAAATAAGATGTGTTCATAAATCCCGATTGAACACTCCTAAACACAAGGGGGTATATTCAACATAACATTTAAAATGATTTGGAATGATTTGAATTTTAATGAATTTTCATATGATTTGGTTGAATTATGGAAGTTGTTATGATTTGTTATTGAAGTTATATCAAATCTCACCTAAAACCATGGGATTTGAAATTTTATATTTTTAACTAGTAAACTCCATCAAAACATCATAAAATCATTTCAAATCTCTTAAAATCCACTACTTAAAATATTAGGAAAATTGGGTAAATAGGTCAAAAAAATTAACTTATTGTCCCACTAAACCTTTTACAACTTTTGTCAAATTTTGACTAAACTATCCTTACATAAATATTAAAAAATTCCAANAAACCGAAGCAATTTTTATCTTATATCAGCAACTGCAGAATCAATAAAACAGTTCTTTGATGTACACCGATGCACAAGCAGGGTAAATTTCTATCGCAAAGATAAGGAAGTTGAAAACTGTACAGAAAACAAATAAAATCAAAGAACCAGCCACCCCCATCAATATTCAGATATTGGAATTTCAGTTCCAGTACACAAAGAGGAACTGAAGGAATGTAAAACTCAACTAGAAAATGCAAAACTAAAGAAAAGCTTTTCATCCTGTGATCACAAGTCCCACAAGAGAGCTAGATGATGTTCAAAGGTAAATTCACAAAATGCGACAGACGACAAAGAGGAACAACAGAGAATGTGGGAATACTAAAATATAGACAAAACTTACTATCGGTCCATTCTTCAAGGCATGGTCCTTAGCAAATTTGCACGCTTGTTTGACAGCAAATGCATCCATACCATCTACCTGTTCATCCCAAAAAATTGCATCCAATCCAGCAACCAGTCAAACTCAAAACAGATTACAAGATACCCAATAAATATGATGCAATGATGCACTATGGCTCTGTTAATGATAGAGGATCCATGGCATCATTATCCACAAGAAATTTGCATTTCAGCCCTGAACTGATAGAATCATGAATGAGAGCTGCGTATATGGGAAACTAAGCAATTCATGTGGTTCAGGAAATGACACTAATCCATCCGCTAATAGACAAAGATGCAACCAAAACTTATCCCAAATTCAAAGATAAGAATATAACACAGGTGAGAGAACTAATCTACTATCAGCAATCTGCACAAATGCTTCATTTCTTATATACTTCTTGTTACTATGGCGTCTAAGATGATGATTTGATAACAAGCCTCACATTGTTAGTTGTTGTTACAAATAAGATTCAGAGCTAACCTTCAATCCAGGAACATAATCACCACGCTTGTAGTAAGATGGACTCTTAGCAGCTCTCCACTCAGCAGTTCCCATTCCATCTACACAAATCACATCCAAGCCAAGCCATAAGAAACCTAAAAGGAAAACAAACAAACAAACAAAGAAGAATGAAAATGCTTACAATGATTGTTCTCGCAGACCAGAATTGCAGGTAAATCCCAAAGAGCAGATATATTCAGAGCTTCAAAAAGCTGTCCCTGATTCGCAGCGCCATCACCGTACAGGGCGAACGTCACAGCCTCATCTTTAGAATACTTCTGCGCGAAAGCGATACCACAACCTAGCGGAACCTGAGCACCGACAATCCCATGGCCACCGTAGAACGACGATTCCTTCTTGTAGAAATGCATCGATCCACCTTTCCCTTTAGAGCAACCGGCCTGTCTCCCCATGAGCTCTGAGAAAACCTCGTGGAGCGAACCGCCGCGACCTAGGAAAATGCAGTGATCGCGATAAGCCGTGATAATCGCGTCCTTCTTCGTGATCGCAGCCTCCATTCCGATAGCTACGGCTTCCTGTCCGTCGTAGAGATGGCAAAACCCTCGGATTAGCTTCGCCTTGTAAAGTGAATCGGCTGCGATTTCCATCCGCCGCATCAGAGCCATGGTTCGGAAGAAAGTAAGTAGCTCTTGGCTAGACGATTCGACGGATCGAGACGGCGGGTCACATATGTGAGCGGTGAAAGGAAGCGAGGTCTCGATCGTAATCGGTGTGGTGTCCGTTGAGATGTAACGGCTGAAGGCGGCGGAGAGGGGACGGGAGATTCCGGTGGATCGCGATGAAAGGCGTGATAGAGCCATCTCCACCGTTGATTTTCAGAGGGTTTTCACTGCGAATCTGTTGAAAACTTGCAGGAACCAAAAACACAAAAATGAGAGAGGATTCTATAGTGAAAGAGATGCGAATAAAAGTTACAAGCAGATTTGCTACCGATTACCGAATTTAAGAGACTCTGAAAGTGTCAGAACTCAGAAGGCTATCCACACGCGCACTCGGCTCGTCTGGGTCACGTGACACCTACAATAGATTTGGATTTCGGTTCGGTTTAATTTTGATTTTTTTGGAGTTCTTAAGATTATCGGTTTAAAAAGGTTTATTATCCAAAAAATAGTGTGGAACAATGGGAAAATGATCATTTAGTTTTTTTCTAATAGTACAGATTAAACCTTCAAAAATATGAATTGACTTTACAAAATTAAATTTAAAAAATATCAACGTTAAATATTAAATAGGAGTCGTTAAATTTCATTTCTCAAGAGTTATTTTTTTATAGTTTGTCTCTAATTTGTTTTACTCAAATTGAAATAAAAAATCCCTAAATCGATTAGGCTCTTTCGGTTTGAGTTTCTGATTTCAGTTTTATATCTACTTTTTTATCTTTATTGATTTATATTCCGATCAAATTTCAGTTCGATATCTAATATTGAATTTTAAATTGTAATCAAATATATTCTTAACTTTAGATAGGAAAAAATGATTTTCTTTAAAATAAATCTTTTTTTTGCTTTTCCCTTTTCCGTTCTTTCCAAATATAGAATAGAAAATAATATTACAATTTTATTCATATTAAACTCAACCATGTTTTAAAATAAGATTTGTTCAGAAATCCCGATTGAACACTCCTAAACACAAGATTTCCAGCTGAATTTGATATTTTGAGTTTATTGAATTATCGGTTTAAAAAGGTTTATTATCCAAAAAATAGTGTGGAATCGTGGATAGGTGTTAGTTTTGATTTTAGATCAGATTCGAGTTGTAAAAAAAAAGCGTATTCTTAATGTTAGAAAAACAAATTGTTTCTTTAAAAGAAAAGGGAAAATTAAAAACAAAGGATACTTTATCTATAATTTTGTGTCTCTGCACCATCTCCTAACCAGCCTCAACAATGTTATGGTCCCTATGTTGATCAAAGAGGTGTTCAAGCTCTAGGTTACACTTTTCACTTACAACTAACTATATGCATATTTTCTAGCATCTTGATGAGCATTTACAAACTTCTAACATAATTGAGAGATTCAGAAGTTGTCACTCAGCAATCTATTTTTTTCTTTTTAGAAAGAATGGATCACAAATGCAATATTTGCGAGAAATTTGATGCGTCAAGAGCCCAGAAGGGGCCATGTGGCTAGGCACGATTCTTCTAGTTACTAATGGCTACGACAAGGGCATCTTCATTCTCCTCTTTGCCAATTATATGTAGAGTTCGGCCTGCGTTGATTAAATGTTATGCACATTATCGATGTTGTGTTACGGTTGCTTTGACACCGTGGATCACACGATCTGTGTGCAAACTAACCACTCAGTTTTTGTCATACCGTATTCTTTCCATCTGGTGAGTCTCTATAGTTTTTGAGGTTTACCACAATTTTCGTCATAGTTCTGACCAAGAATCTGTTCACAACAAAAATGTGTTGGTGCTAATCAGCCATATCACTAGATAGATGAACATATTAAGGAGATTTTGGAGTCTCTTGAGGGCCTTCTGAGGTTTCAACTTTGCAAAACACACAAAAACATGAAATTATGGTTTTTGTATTTACGAAGATCCGTTAGTAAAACAGATATTGCTACATGCCATGCTCTGAGCTGATGACGACTGAAGAGAAGCATTAACCGTTAGGTGGACAATCCTCGTACAAAGACTAAGAAATGTATAATTGAATTTCTATTAATCTACGGCCTAATTCACAGAGAAGGACTTGCAAAAGTATAAAAGCTCAAAACCTAGGATAAAGTAACATTTATTTTCAGTTTCCCAAAAGAAAATTTAGTTTTGTCTTTTCCTTTTCGGTTCCGTTCAAATTGAGTTTCCAAATGTAGAAAACAAATATTACAATTTTATTCATAGTAGTAAAGTCAACCATGTTTTCAGATAAGATTTGTTCGAGGTATTCTTAAACACAAGACTTTGTAGCTGAAATTGCAATAACTACAAACAAACAATAATAGATGAAGAACAAAATAAGAAAGTTTAATTGAAAGAGAAACATAAAAATTAGAAGGAATATTTCACCCTCGTTAGAAGATGAAGATTAACGGTGGAAGATGTGTTGCTGCTAATGCTGTTCATCCACCACTTGGTCCCCCTGATCAACAACCCACTGGTCTCTAAACCTGGAGTTGCATCTTGCATTAATTCACTGCTATGAAGAGCATCTCAACCTTTGCTTTCATTGTTTCAATGAACGCCAAGACTGTATTCCCAGTAGGCACCTAGTGGAGATATTCTATTTTCGTCTCACATGGTTTGCTTAGGTTTTAACTAGTTTCTAGCCCGTCCAGATTTTTTTTTTCTAATGTTTAGTTCTTTTTTTAAAGAAAAATGTGTTTATGATATGTGAAAATTTGAGATGTGTTGACGGTTTTATTTTTGGTATAATTATATTATATAATTTACTAAATTTTAATCCGTCTTGAAAGCGGACGACATTTTCTATTTGATTTCTACTTTGTATGGAAAAATATATTTGCAAAAATCAATAGTTGAGATGAGTTGATAACTTTATATTTGGTGTATGTGATGATATTATATAATTTGTATTAGTTGATGATGGTTTTAATTATTTAAAATCTTACCAACATCATACAAAATTTTAATATATTTATTATTTTAAAAAAATATTCGAACTGTATATTATATTTATTGTTAAGATTTTTAAATTGTTTACAGATATATCTTATTTGAATATTTAATTAAAGTTTACATTAAATTATTATTCGTTTTTATTTTACTAGAGGTTTGCTGCCTTATTTCATTGGTGAATCGCGAGTTGGTGAAGGAGATCGGAGGTAGCACAGAAACAGAGGATCTCTGCGGCAGCGAGCGTGTCTCGCATTTGAACCAGTGGCGGATCTAGGTAGGAAACTATGTGGCATGTGCCACACCCTATTTTTTTCTTTTTCTTAAAAATTAGTATTTCATTTAATTTTGTGCCCTTAGATTAGTTATTTTTTCAATAAATGACCCATACTAAATAAGTGTCTCGATCCGCTCCTAATTTGAACCGATTTGACGAATATGGCATGAATTTGGGAGAGGTCTCGCATAGTTCGGCATCTGTTGATTTGAGGAAAGAGAGAAGACGAGTGCGCCGCCTGAGATGCCGGCGAGCTCCCGCTGGTCGAGTAAAGTGAGGACTAAATTGATACTTATAATTATCCACCATTTTAGTTAAAAAAATGCTTGTACCTATGTAATATCTCAAATAATAACAAGTACCTAAGGTTTAGTTGGAAGGGGGAATAATAAACTGTTATAATTTTCGTAAATTTTATTAAAATTCAAGTAGTTTTACATCATCGACTGTTGTAAAAATCACGGTGTCTAACAATTGTAGACACAATTACATGTATATTTACCAGAGCCTGATGGCTTTTCAGCACAAGTTCCGAATCCGTTTAACTTCTTGAGACACATTTCCCTACACCTTGACAACAAACATTGTGTCCCCGGCTCTAGTTCTTGACTGCATCTGTTTTGTGCCTCAGTTTTAGGAATAACCAATAACACTGCGGCCAATTGTTAATTAAATTTTCATGAATACGTATGTATTAATTGTATGTAGCTTTCCTAAAAATTAAATAGGTTTGTTGTATTGATAATAGTGCATATAAAAAAATGTTAGCATTAGTCGATTATATACATGCCTGCACATCATTCAAAAACTGAGAAGTTGGTTACCTGAGAAGAGAACCATCAAAACCATAACATAAGAAACAAATTGCTTCGACATGGTGAGAGAGTCAGAGACTATTATATTTTATTATTTCTTAGGGATGTATGTAATAATATGTTTTTCGTTTGCCAAATCTCTTGTCTTATATACTACCCGAGAGTCAAACCATACTATTGTACGTATTAAGTACATTGATATGAATTCTTCATATTTAATTTTTATATGCATTGACTCTTACAAAATCTACATATCATTTGTTGACCAAATAATTTCAGGCTAAATCTAAAACTAAATCAGTAAATATGATATTGTATTGGATAATGTGTTGTGTTTTTACTTTTTTAGTCATACTAACTTTGAATACATACATGTGGTTTTCTGTATGGATGTGCGCACAAGATAAGTATAATCTGTACGAACTGTTTAAGAAATAAAGTTTTCCCAAAGACTAAATTAAATGTGGCAACCACAGATAGACACATTATCACTATCCCTGAGATCTGGGCCAGAGCTGATGCTTGCACAAAGGGCTTAACTCTTCATTCTGGGCTGAGAGTTTGTCTTCTTTGATTGATGAATTTCGACTCTCTTCTCTCCGTTTAATAAATACAAAAAAAATAATTGTAATATTTAAATTTATCATTTATATTGCATAATTGATTGGTTCACACATTTGAAAAATATATAAACACAAATTAATTTTAAATTATTGATACAATATAAGGTTGTTGATTTTGAACATATATATATATATATATATATATATATATATAAAAGAATTAATATGTGTAAAATGATATTTTTAATATTTTGATTGATATATTAAAAATTCAATGTTTGTCCATTTCTAATTTTAGTATTTGTGTTAATATAAAATATAAATAATAGATAACAACATATACAAAACATGATTCATGAAAGAATATTTTAATATGTTGGAAACAATATATGCATTAAGAAATTAATGTGCAAGATAGTATTTTCAAATACTTCAAAGAAAAACTTAAAACCAAAAAAAATAATTCTTCTCTCTTTTTATTTTTTACTTTTTTGGTCTTCTTTGAAAATATTATTCATATTTTTCATACTTCTTATTTATATTTTTTCATCTTATTATGATTTATTTTTCATCCGATTATTTTTTGTTTGATTTATAATATCGAATTCTCGCTTTATAATGAGAATTCATTCACATATGATATAAACTTTTGTTCTTATTTGTAAATAGAACAAGATGTGATGGTAACGAAAGCTCCAAAATTTTCATAAGATATTAATATATTAAAGTTTATAAAAAACTTAGACAAATATATGATTCCATTAATATCATAATATAATAATTAGTATATACTTTCTTTTCACATAGTAAATTCTGTTTTAAAGAAGATTTTATTTCGAAACTCTATTTGTGTTTTAAACTTTCAATAAAAAGTTAATTATTTTTTATATTACTTTTAACCATTTCTATTTTATAAATTATTATAATATGGTCGAATTTTATTGAAATTATCTCACCATTGGTTTTAGAGGAATGAAACAGCAAACAAAAGGCTGAGCAAACCTCTAGTAACTCAACATACATAGTTACATGAACTCCATGTTGGCCCAAATCAAATTTGGCTTTCAAATGTAGTTACAAACTTACAGGCTGTCAAAAAAAAAAAAGGGTAGTTACAGTTTAATGAATGCTATTTTTCTTAGTCTCACCCGTGTGTGATAAGTTTTAACAGTGACCATTGACCTTTCTAACTTATTTCTTGTGTTTCAGTTTCTTTTCACAATCCACTGAGAAGAATTCACGAGGCACTCTTTATGGAGTTGGAAGCCTCAAGGAAAATCTTGAAAATGTTCTCATTGGCAAGCGCAAGCGAGACTCTGAATCGTTTATGTCATTGCAAGAGCAACTGAAGGAAGCTCAACGTAAAATCGAAGACCGGGCTTCTTACAATGCACGACGTGATGCTGAGGTTGCTGCCTGTGAAGCAGAGCATTCATGAGCTGTGGCTGAGCAAAAAGACAAGCTCGAGCACTTGTCCTTGGTGGAAAAGTATGAAGCAGAGTGATATATCATGGTTTTTACCCATTTTTTGGACCATGATATAAGTCTTTTTATAGAGTCTTTTGGTATTTTTAGAGTCCTATTAGAATCTTTGCAGGTTTATCTACGTTTGGAGCATAATTAGAGATTATGGAACTTTTTGGAGCAGTCATGTGGTGTCGATCGACACCCGGATTTCCAATTTCCAGAAGTAAGAAGTTTCCAGTTTTTGAAGAAAAGGAAATCTCCAAGACTTTTCCTAATCTTCCAAGGAATTGAAGATGCGAACCTAGGCCTATAAATATAGTTTTTTCAGCTATTGTTTAGGCACAATCTCATACTTTAAGAATCATAGAAGTTTAGGTTTTTGGAGAGAAGAATTTGACTCATTTAGAGCAGATTTGGAACTCTTTTATTTTCTTCTATTGATTTCTTTTATGCTTTCTATTCAAATAATGAATTTTGTTTCATTGATCATGTCTGAATAGTTTACTTGTTAGGTTTAGGGTTTTTCAAAGGTGATTAATGAATTGTTAGGTCGAATTAAATTGTTAGGATAAAATCATTAGAGTTCTTCATCTGGATTTGTGTTTAATGCTTATTCTAGCTTCGCGACCTAGAATCTGATCTTAGGTTAATTAATAGATGCGAGAGTATTATTGATTGCCTGAACTAATGTTAGATGAGCAAAATACCTATTCGCAAAGAGATTTGGTTTAGGGTTTTGTGAACAATTGAACCTGAACTTTAATGCTTGTTTGAATTGTTAGGATTTGCAAAGAGATTTGGAATTCTAGGGTTTAGACATAGATAATCTTCGCAGCGAGAGTTGGTTGATTTTACATTAGTGTTTCGAGTTCTAGAAGAGTTCTTCATAATTCCGAACATTCTGTCTAGACCTGAAATTTAGATCACCTGAGAATTTCCCTGAACCTAGCGTTTCGTCTCCTGAACTTACACCGCTTTTAAATTATTCGCTGTATTTTACTTTTAATTAATTCTTCTTAGCTTAATTCGAAATTAGAAGTTCGCTGTGTGACTATCCCTTCTCTGTGGATTCGATCCCTAAGTACTACAACTGATCTCTTAATTTGAGAGAGTAGCTCTAGGGTAAATTTGAGAGCATATCAAAATTTTGGCGCCGTTGCCGGGGAAGGAGATTAGTTACCTACAGATTTCTAGTGTTAGAATTTTGTCTAGGTATTGTTTTTATTTTGGTTACTAATTTGGTTCTTACCTTTGCTTTCAGGTGCATGCCCAGTACCAGAAGCAACAAGGACAAAGAACTAATCGCGCTCAACCAGGAAATAACCCGTCTCGAATGTATGAACCGCAAGACCAAAGCAGTGTCGATCGACACTGATAGCGTCGATCGACACCTGAAGCAGAGCGAGATGGAACGTGTGATTATGATCCGCGATGCGGATGGTAACTTCACAGACCTGGAGGGCAATAGAAGAAACGACCGAGGACAGAGACTTGATGAGGCTGGCGCCGTCATAGTCGAACCAGCGATACAAATTGCCCCTGCAGAAGCTTGATGCGGAAGAACGTTAGGCGAGTACAACCGCCCAGACAGTTCTATGCTAATAGAGCTGCGATCCGTCCTCCTGCATTTCAGAGGAATGACTTCGAGCTGAAGCCTGCTTACTACACTTTAGTAGCTCAGCATCTTTTACATGGTCACCCTAATGAGCATCCCATGGATCATATAGAGAGATTCGAGGATTTAGCCTCAAGCATCAAGGCTAATGGAGTGACCTATGATTATCTTTTCTGCAAGCTTTTCCCCTACTCGCTTGCTGGGGATGCATCATACTGGCTGAAGCAGTTACCACCAGGATCCTTGACCACATGGGAAGATACAAAGAATGCATTCTTATGCAATTTCTTTGATGACGCGAGATCTGAAGAGCTAAGAACAAAGATCACCACGTTCTCCCAAGGACCTACTGAAGCATTCAAGGCTTCTTGGGTGAGATTCAGATCGTACCAGAGGGATTGCCCACACCACAGATTCAGCGAGCCGCAGCTTATCGGTATCTTTTACCGAGGGATCGATTGGAGATACCATATGGCTTTAGACGCTGCAAGCAATGGAAACTTCAACACCAGATATCCAGCTGACGCGGTGGTGCTTATAGAGAATTTGGCCTCTTGTAACAGCACCAAGAACGCGGACTTTGAAAGGAGACAACAAGCTGGTGCAAATGGAGGAAGCCAAATAGCTGAGGTTAACAGGAAGTTGGACGTCTTGATGGGAAAAAAGCAAGTTCACTTCGCTGCAGAAGTAAAGTCCTTTGAGCCAGAACAAGAAGAAGTCAATTACATCAATGGTGCTGGTTTTCAAGGACAAAGGTTTGGCAATCAGAGGGCTATGGTTCTTCTTACCAGAAGCCTTTTCAGAACAACAACTTCCAGAGAAGCTATGGTTCTTCTTCTTACCAGAAGCCTCCTGCACAAGACAATAAGATGGAGTCTATAATGGAACAGCTTTTAGAAGGGCAACATAAGATGACAGTGAGATTTAATGGGAAGATTGACACATTATATCAAGATATGACTGGAAAGATGGACGCCATGTACCAAGACTTGAATGGGAAATTCGAATCTCTAAACAACCATGTCAAGAAATTGGATACTCAAGTTGCTCAAGCTGCAGAAGCTGTTCGTAGGCAAGAAGGTTTCCTTCCAGGGAAAACTGATACTAATCCAAGAAACCACGTGAATGCCATCACAATCCAGAATGGAGGGAACCTTCAGCCTGTGCAGAAAAGAGGGTCAAGTACTGAAGAATTCGAGGAGCTTGAAGATGTGGAAGATGCTGCGGAGCCAGTGTCGATCGACACCCAAGGAGAAACCAGACGAAACGAGCAAACTCGACACGGAGGACTCGACACCAAAGGCGAGTGTCGATCGACACCAGGAGGGTGTCGATCGACGCTCTACACGGACTTCACCAGAACAGCTCACAACAACAAAAGTTGCAGAAGAAAGGGTGTACAAACCAAAAATATCCTATCCCCTACCTCCCAGAAGATCTAAACAGGAGAGAGAGGAAGCTAGATGCAAGGAGATGATGAGTAAGCTGATGGTTGAGCTTCCTTTAGTTGATGCAGTCCAACTTTCACCTGCATTAAGAAGGTATGTCAAGAGAATGGTAGTCAATGGTATAAGCCCTGAGGAAGGAGCATTGCTTACCAGAGACATGAATGCAATTCTCTTGAACATAGTTCCAAGGAAGAAGAAGAAGGTGTGGGTTTCAGAACAAATCAGTGCTGTGATTCAGAGGAGAATTCCAGAGAAGTTACCCGATCTAGGGAACTTTGTGCTAGATTGCTCCATCTCAACAGGAAGATTTCCTCATTCCCTCTGTGATTTAGGTTCAAGTATCAACTTGATACCATACTCAGTTGCTGTTAGACTTGGAATGACTGATTTTAAGCCAACCAGAATCACCCTTGTCCTAGCTGATCGATCTAAGAGAATCCCAGAAGGTGTCTTAGAAGATGTTCCCTTGAAGATTGAAGGCTACATTATTCCCACAGACTTTGTGGTTTTGAAGTATGATGAAGAACCTGCAGACCCTCTTATTCTGGGAAGATCATTCTTGGCTTCAGCTGGTGCTATCATTGATGTGAGGAAAGGGAAAATGGAGCTTGACTTGGGTATTGTTGTCATGAATTTTGACATGGACAAGTTAAGGGGACCTTCCACCATCAATGGTCAATCCTTTTCAGTAGAGATTTCCATGGATCGAGATCCAATAAGGGAAGATTCAGATGACATTACTGCTGGGAATATCAAGGAGCTGGATTCTAAAGAGCAAGTGAACAAAGTGGTTGTTCAAGAGGCATTGGCTGAGAATTCTGAGAAAGTTGTGGAGCTTGAAGATTGGAGTGGAAACAATCATCTCTTCAGGACTTTGGGCGAGGATGAAGGTCTAAACAATGCCAAGTTGATGGAGGAAGACGTTTTCATCATGGAAGCAAGGATTGCGGAGCTGAATTGCAGAAAAAGTGCAGAAATTCGAACTGAGGATGTGGTGTCGATCAACACCAATAGCGTCGATCGACACCCTACACGGATCACACCGAAGCTGCTTCCAATGCTTCAAATCCATCACCAGTGGTCAAACAGATGTCTCCACGTCCTATAGATCAGACACCTCGAAGGAAGCAAAGGTACGCATTTCCTGGAATCAATTATAAACCTCCTGATCTTGTCAATAAAAACTTTAAAGGTTCAAAAGATATTTCACGCTTATGCAAGCAACGAGATTCTCGTAGAGGGCTTGGTGTTTCTTTTGATGATGCTGCAGGAAAACGAAGTGTCCCACCCGAACTCAAGGCCCACCATGCTGTTGTTCCTCATTTCCTTGGTCGCTTTCATGCACCTACTGCCTATACACCGCCATGGATGAGAAGACATTCGTCTGGGAAACATTCATTGCCACCCTCTGATCCACCAGACGTCTGAACCCCGACACAGTCAAACTAATGCCTGAAAACGAGCGCTGAGTGGGAGGCAACCCACTATTAGGTACATTTTTTTTATTTATTTTGTTTTGCTTTTACTTAAGTCCTAGTTTCAGTCCGTTGAAAAAGGCGACTCTAATTTTTCTTTTAACCAACTTCGGGCTTGATAACACTGGAGACAGTGTTGTTTAAGTCTGGGGGAGGTGATTACTGACTTTGTGTTTTGTTTTGATTGTCAAAAAGTTTTCAAAAAAAAAAAATTTGTTTTATAGAATCAAAATCAGTTGGAAACTTTCAGGTTTTCTAGGAACTAACCACATGAAGTTGACACTTGAAAGAACCATTGCTATAAGAGTTGATTGCAGGACTTACTAAGTAGAAAGCTGCAAGTGGAATCAGTCTAACAGGGCGAGTTCAGATCCCCTTATAAGAACTAGGTATGCGCAGAACTTGATTCCTCTTTCAGTCCGAACAGATAGGCAATTGCAGTCTCTCCTTGATCTTCCCTTAAGAGAAAAGAAAAGAAAGAAAAAGAGTCTAAGTCTGGAATAGTGCCTTTGTCATGAGCCTGTCTCCTCACAAGGAACAATATTAGTGATGCTCTTGAACACGTCTCCTCACAAGGAACACAAGTAGAGAGTAGCACTATTCCAGAGATCCCAAAAAGAATAAGAAGAGTCAATGAAAAGATCTTAGAACACCCTGAAAATGGGCAGAAGTTGACTAAGGGAAGAGAAAATAGGGGAGCTGTATGAGAATGTCTTGTTCAGGCACTAAGGAAGGGAAAGAATCAGAAAAGTTCTATGGCATTACCAATGATAGAGTTCGATTCTTTTACCAAGGAAAGGATCTGGATTTGAACTGGGAGATTGCTAAACTTGTGGTAAGTACACTGAACATTTCCTAAGGTTGGCTCTATATCATGTGGATTCAAGAAGTGTTAATCAATGTGGCGTTTTGAAGAAGTACTCGAAAGTTCCTGTTTTCAAACTTCTACTTCATTCTAAGTTTCTGTTTTGCTTGAGGGCAAGCAAAGGCTAAGTCTGGGGGAGTTGATATATCATGGTTTTTACCCATTTTTAGACCATGATATAAGTGTTTTTATAGAGTCTTTTGGCTATTTTCGAGTCTATATAGAGTCTTTGCAGGTTCAGGTACAATTGAAGATAAATTGGAGATTTGGATGCATTTTGGAGCTTAATGGAATGAAGTCACGAAGTGATGAAGTCAAGACTGGAATTACACGCAAGGTGTCGATCGACACCATGTAGTGTCGATCGACACCAGGTTTTCCAATTTCCAGAATCGAGAAGTTTCCAGTTTTTGAAGAAAAGGAAATCTCCAAGACTTTTCCTAATCTTAAAAGGAATTGAAGACTCGTACCTAGGCCTATAAATATAGTTTTTCAGCCATTGTTTAGGCATAATCTCATACTTTAAGAATCATAGAAGTTTAGGTTTTTGGAGAGAAGAATTTGTCTCCTTAGAGCAAATTTGGAACTCCCTTTATTTATTCTATTGATTTCTTTTATGCTTTCTATTCAAGTTATGATTTCTGTTTCATTGATCATGTCTGAGTAGTTTGCTTGTTAGGTTTAGGGTTTTTCAAAGGTGATTAATGAATTGTTAGGTCGAATTAAATTGTTAGGATAAAATCATTAGAGTTCTTCATCTGGATTTGTGTTTAATGCTTATTCTAGCTTCGCGACCTAGAATCTGATCTTAGGTTAATTAATAGATTCGAGAGTATTATTGATTGCCTGAACTGATGTTAGATGAGCAAAATACCTATTCACAAAGAGATTTGGTTTAGGGATTTTGTGAACAATTGAACATGATCTTTAATGCTTGTTTGAATTGATAGGATTTGCAAAGAGATTTGGAATTCTAGGGTTTAGACATAGATAATCTTCGCAGCGAGAGTTGGTTGATTTTACATTAGTGTTTCGAGTTCTAGAACAGTTCTTCATAATTCCTAACATTTTTTCTAGACCTGAAATTTAGATCACCTGAGAATTTCCCTAAACCTAGCGTTTCGTCTCCTGAACTTACACCGCTTTTAAATTATTCGCTGTCTTTTACTTTTAATTAATTCTTCTTAGCTTAATTCGAAATTAGAAGTTCGCTGTGTGAGTATCCCTTCTCTGTGGATTCGATCCCTAAGTACTACAAGTGATCTCTTAATTTGAGAGAGTAGCTCTAGGGTAAATTTGAGAGCATATCACAGAGCATTCCCGAGCTGTGGCTGAGCAAAAGGACAAGCTCGAGCACTTGTCCTTGGTGGAAAGGTATCTGCGCCAAACTGATTCGGCCTTCCTGGACTTCATGACGACTCATTCAGCTGAATCACCCACCGACCCTCACTCAACCGGTATTCCCCCAGCAGCTCCAACTTCAACTCCACCTGCTTCTTAGGTTAATTATCAATCTCCATTTCTTAACTCTCATGAACTTGTCACTTTTGGATATATGTGTTTCTTTTTCTGATTATTTGTGTATGTTGTGACATGTAAGAATATTGGTTTCTTTTAAAGCTTTCTTTGAAAATGAATTTTGGTTTTGGTTCCATTAGAATAGTGGTTTTGTTTCCCTTAAAATCTTGGATTCGTAATTTTGAAAAACAAAACCAATTCAAATATAAAATCAAAACCAAATGGCAATCAGAAAAAATGCCATATAAACAGTATACTGACATTAAATGTCGCTATATAGTCGTTAAAATAGTCACAAAATAGTCACTAAATAGTCGCAACATAGTCATCAAAATTTAACGACTACAATCTGACTACAACAACAACCACTTTTGTTCATGCGGACTAATCGTAAACTAGTCGTAACATAGTCGTCAAAATTTTTACGACTTCTATCCGACTACAACAATAACCACTTCTGTTTATGCGTACTAATCGTTAAATAGTCGCAGTGTAGTCGTAAAAGGTAATGACTACGTTACGACAAAACTTTACGACAATGAATCATAGTCGCCATGTAGTCGTCAATTGCCGACTATATTTACGACTACGGGCCTTAGCGACTATCAATTTACGACTACATGTATTAGTCGCTAAGTAGTCGTATCTATGATTTAGCGACTACACTGCGACTATTTGTGCAGTCGAAAAATCCTTGCTTTCTTGTAATGGGCTCTAGCCATGACTTTCCTTGTTTCAGTCAGTCTCCAATATGTCAGCAATGTCAACTTCGTGTTGCATTAATTCACTGCTATGAAGAGCATCTCAACCGTTGCTTTCATTGTTTCAATGAACGCCAAGACTGTATTCCCAATAGGCACCTAGTGAAGATAATTTTATTTTCGTCTCACATGGTTTGCTCATGTTTTAACTAGTTTATAGCCCGTCCAGATTTTTTATTTTTGTTTTCTAATGTTTAGTTTTTTTTTTAAAGAAAAATGTGTTTACGATATGTGAAAATTTGAGATGTGTTGACGGTTTTATTTTTGGTATAAATGTATTATATAATTTACTAAATTTTAATCCGTCTTAAAAACGGACGACATTTTCTATTTGATTTCTACTTTGTATGGAAAAATATATTTGCAAAAATCGATGGTTGAGATGTGTTGATAACTTTATTTTGGTGTATGTGATAATATTATATAATTTGTATTAGTTGATGATGGTTTTAATTATTTAAAATCTTACCAACATCATACAGACTTTTAATATATTTATTATTTTTTAAAAAATATTCGAATTGTATATTATATTTATTGTTAAGATTTTTAGATTGTTTAAAGATATATCTTATTTGAATATTTAATTAAAGTTTAAATTAAATTATTATTCGTTTTTTATATTACTAGAGGTTTGCTCAGCCTTTTGTTTGATCCCTTATTTCATTGGTAAATCGCGAGTTGGTGAAGGAGATCGGAGGTAGCATAGAAACACAAGATCTCTGTGGCAACGAGCATGTCTCGCATTAGACCTAGTGGCGGATCTAGGTAGGAAAATATGTGACCCATGTGCCACATCCTATTTTTTTTGTTATTTTTAAAAAATTAGTATTTAATTTAATTTTGTGCCCTTAGATTAATTTTTTTTTCTTCAATAAGTGCCCCATACTAAATAAGTTTCTCCATCTGCTCCTGATTTGACCCGATTTGACGAATATGACATGGATTTGGAAGAGGTCTCGCATAGTTCGGCATTTGTTGATTTGAGGAAAGAGAGAAGATGGGTGTGCCGCCTGAGATGACAGCGAGCTCCCGCCGGTCGAATAAAGTTATGAGTTGACTAAATTGACTCTTATAATTATCCACCATTTTAGTTAACAAAATTCTGGTACCTATGTAACATCTCAAATAATAACAAGTACCTAAGGTTTAGTTGGAAGGGGGGGGATTCCTTTTAAATTTGGAAGGGGGGAATAATAAATTGTTATAATTGTCATAAATTTTATTAAAATTCAAGTAGTTTTACATCATCGACTGTTGTAAAAATCACGGTGTCTAACAATTGTAGACACAATTACATGTATATTTACCAGAGCCTGATGGCTTTTCAGCACAAGTTCCGAATCCGTTTAACTTCTTGAGACACATTTCCCTACACCTTGACAACAAACATTGTGTCCCCGGCTCTAGTTCTTGACTGCATCTGTTTTGTGCCTCAGTTTTAGGAATAACCAATAACACTGCGGCCAATTGTTAATTAAATTTTCATGAATACGTATGTATTAATTGTATGTAGCTTTCCTAAAAATTAAATAGGTTTGTTGTATTGATAATAGTGCATATAAAAAAATGTTAGCATTAGTCGATTATATACATGCCTGCACATCATTCAAAAACTGAGAAGTTGGTTACCTGAGAAGAGAACCATCAAAACCATAACATAAGAAACAAATTGCTTCGACATGGTGAGAGAGTCAGAGACTATTATATTTTATTATTTCTTAGGGATGTATGTAATAATATGTTTTTCGTTTGCCAAATCTCTTGTCTTATATACTACCCGAGAGTCAAACCATACTATTGTACGTATTAAGTACATTGATATGAATTCTTCATATTTAATTTTTATATGCATTGACTCTTACAAAATCTACATATCATTTGTTGACCAAATAATTTCAGGCTAAATCTAAAACTAAATCAGTAAATATGATATTGTATTGGATAATGTGTTGTGTTTTTACTTTTTTAGTCATACTAACTTTGAATACATACATGTGGTTTTCTGTATGGATGTGCGCACAAGATAAGTATAATCTGTACGAACTGTTTAAGAAATAAAGTTTTCCCAAAGACTAAATTAAATGTGGCAACCACAGATAGACACATTATCACTATCCCTGAGATCTGGGCCAGAGCTGATGCTTGCACAAAGGGCTTAACTCTTCATTCTGGGCTGAGAGTTTGTCTTCTTTGATTGATGAATTTCGACTCTCTTCTCTCCGTTTAATAAATACAAAAAAAATAATTGTAATATTTAAATTTATCATTTATATTGCATAATTGATTGGTTCACACATTTGAAAAATATATAAACACAAATTAATTTTAAATTATTGATACAATATAAGGTTGTTGATTTTGAACATATATATATATATATATATATATATATATATAAAAGAATTAATATGTGTAAAATGATATTTTTAATATTTTGATTGATATATTAAAAATTCAATGTTTGTCCATTTCTAATTTTAGTATTTGTGTTAATATAAAATATAAATAATAGATAACAACATATGCAAAACATGATTCATGAAAGAATATTTTAATATGTTGGAAAAAATATATGCATTAAGAAATTAATTTGCAAGATAATATTTTCAAATACTTCAAAGAAAAACTTAAAACCAAAAAAAAAAAAAAATTCTTCTCTCTTTTTTTCTTTTATGGTCTTTTTGAAAATATTATTCATATTTTTTCATACTTCTTATTTATATTTTTTCATCTTATTATGATTTATTTTTCATCCGATTATTTTTCGTTTCATTTATAATCTCGAATTTTTCCTTTATGGGAATTCACATATGATATAATAGGTAGGGCTGTCCAATCTGGTAAAACCGAACCGAACCGAAATAAAACATATGGTTGGATTCCAGATATATTATATTAACCGTATGTATGTAATAATTTCAAAACCGTAGGATTCGGATATGGTTTGGATATTAAACGATAAAACCGATTAAACCGGAAAAACCGATTAATTTTAAATCATAATATAATATATATATATATATATATATACAATAAATATGTAAATTATGTAACTCTAAAAATCTAATGTCTAAATAAATTAAAAAAAACAATATAATTAACCTAGTAGTTAACAAAAAAAAAACCTAATGTGGCGCCGTCAAAGTGTAAAAGATTTCATCTTTTATATAATAGTAATACCATTATTGATCTTAGCGATAGTTTTCTTTTACAACTTTTTCCAAAAAAATTATCTTGCTTTTGTTTGTCTATTAAGTAACCAAACTCGCTTGAAGGTATGTCTTTCTAATTAGATGATAAGATTATATCATCGTAAGTTTGTTTTTTAATTACAAATTATAAAGTTTTATTAATTTTATAATAGATATGGATTTTACAATTTTAATTGTTTCTATATTTTTTACTTTTTATTGTTACTTGTATTTCTACTTTTCTATACAAAAAAAATAGAAATTCACATTATACCAAACAAAAATTTTGGTTTTTGGTTAAAAACCAAATAAACCGAAAATATCCAAAGCAAACGAAACCATATTATATCGATATCCAAATTGGACTGCCCAAATAAAGGGTAGTTACAGTTCTAAAACAGTTAACAATTTGAAACGCAAAGAGTACACATTTTTTTCATATCAAACTCAACCATTTTATCTAGGTGATGAATGTTTGTGTGGTTTTTAGATTTTGGTTTTTGGTTTTTGGATTTTGGTTTTTGTGTTTAGATTTTAGTTTTTAGATTTTGGTTTTTTGATTTTGGTGTAGATTTTGGTTTTTCTAGAAACTTGAATGGTGATTTATTTAGTTTTTGGTTTTTATAAGTATATTTTTAATATATAATAGTAACTTAATTATAAGATATGGTTTTATGTTTTTTTAGTTTTTGTTGTATTAAGTGTTTAAAATTTGTAAAATAAATAAATATAACCTATAACATGATACTATTTCTTATAAAATAATAAATAATTCCAAACAATGTAAAAATATACATATATTTATTTCATAAATATATATAAAAAGGTCTTCAAATTTTTTTATAATCAATAGTATTAAAATTAACAAGAAAAATGCATAGTTTTATTTTATAATTTTATTTTTAAAACCATAAACTTATGAGCACCTATTGCTGAAATCTTTACACAAATGGAAATGAGATTTTTGTGTGCAGAAGTATGAAAATTTTACTTTTATATAAATAATAGTATTTAGTTAATAAAATAGCAATGTTAATAAAAAAAGAAAAATTGTAAGTAAATAAAAAGATTACAAAACTTTTTGAAAAAACCCACAAAACATGGTTTTTGGTTTTTGTTTGTAAAGTATTGAAAACCATGAAAAACTAGTTTCCCTATAATTTAGGAAATCCATTTGTTGAAAAACTTGAATGGCTAAAAATAGTTTTTGAGAAACAAAAACTAAAAACCATTTCAAAAACTACAAACATTCAAGGCCCTAATAAGATTCGTCAGATATCCAGTTCTAACAGTCCTAAACACAAGATTTGCAGCTGAAATTGCAATAACTAAAAAAACAAAAAAAAAATAGATGAAGAAAAAAATGAGAGATTTAACTGAAAGAGAGACAAAAAAAAATAGGAGGAAAATTAAACATTTGTTTGAATGAATGAATTAAAAATCTCCGATTTTAGCATCGTCATTACATATATATATAATCTAACACTATACACCAAAACTGGCGGCTCCAGACGCAATTTAGGAAAATAAAAGGTATGGTTGTCATGTGAACCTCTTTGAGCCAAATGATGCAAGAATCTTGTCAAACACAGTTTGGTCTCTAGCTCTACCACTAAACTGATGCTTGCATATCTCAGCCAAGAACTTCACACCTACATAATAATCTCGAATCAGAAAATTATTGAGGCTAATCTGCGGTGATTAAACCATGATTAAGAAAAGAAGATGGGTTACTTACGAGCTTGGTGTTGTGATTAAGGCAAGGCAGCGAGTCTGCGGTTTAGACTCGCGTGAAAACGCGATATTCTTGTCTTTCTCGAGATTTGACTGCTACCAGAAGTTTTAGCATTGTCAGGCTCATTTGGATTCTGCTTTTGTTTCTTCTGCTTGCTTCTATACAGAAGATCTGCTGTGTTTGGTTCATACTTGACCTAATAACAATTGAAAACTCTCAATAATCGTATTCACATTAAAGAAACAGAATATGTATCTCATGAGGATAAGGTTTTTTACCTTGGAAGAACTACAAGCCATCTTACATTCAACCTCGTTGATAATTTTAAGTCCTTCAAGTGCACGCGACATCCCTGATTCATCTGGACCGCTTAGTTTCGCCTTGTTCCTGAAGAGAGAGTATGTTAAGATGATTACTAGATGCAGTTGCAAAGTTATGCTCTCATCATTGCTTTTTTTCACTCACCTCTTCAGAAACAGTCCGGGCTTTTCTTCATCAGGTACAAGCGTAAGAAAATCATTCTGAAGATAATTTGCAAAACCTGGCTCCACTGTTACCGCTGTGACTTCAGGCTGATCGTTCCCACTGTTCATAAGCTGGATCGAGAGACGGGTTTGAGCAGATGACTGCACAGGAATTTGCAAGGAGAGATTAGTATGTGAGACCATATACACACATGTGTCCACAAGTATCAAGAGAGAAGCATTACATATTCAATCCGGTATATGTTCTGATCATGGAGAAGGGCTCGAGCATTCTCATGGTACACAATATCAAAGAATCTCCCCGGTTTTCTGTAGTTCTCGTATGCATATAGTTGCAGAAGCTTGGTGTCTGTCTCATCAGCTGCAACAGCATGAAGCTGAAGCATGTCCAAGCCATTTCAATGATCAGTACAGAACAAAAAACAAAGGAGAGAGAACAGAAGCAGAGTCAAGACAAGACACAAGTTGCTGGGTGAAATGGAAGCTTACATGCTTAACAAACTTCTGAACTAGCTTGTCCAATGTGAAGAGAACATAGGATTGTGCTCCAATAATAGCTCGGCATTCATCTTCAAACTTTGTATTATCGCTAGAGCCGTCAAGTAAATTATAGAGTGCATCCATGAACCTATGATTCAAAATATCAGTAAGGAAAGGAACTATTGTTTCAACTTAAACTTACCAATACTCCTTGGAAAATAAACCACCTGGTATAAGAATCAGGAGATGTGTTATCTGGATCCGGAGCTTTCCATTTCCTCTCTGAATGTATCTTTGCAGATTGTATTCTCTCGTACAACATCTGTAAGAAATCAACGGAATTAGCGGGTATGGACCGAAAACAATTGACAATTTGAGGAACTTGAGAAGGTTGTTTCGTGGTGCTTACTTGATGAAGCCTGAAAAGCACATAAAATGAATCATTCCCATAGAAAACTCGAGAATCATTGCGGGAGTCGCTTTCACTAGCTTGCAGTGCCCCAGGAACATGCTTTGCGAGGGGCTTCACAGGTCGCAGATACCGATCTGAAAATGTGATAAAGGATCCATCTTCACCGTCGTTGGAATTAATCATCCCTACAGCCTCGTTTTCACTCTCAGCCACACTATCACGCCGGTCACGGTTCATTGCTCCTTTATGCTCTTCATCTGAAGAAACTTGGACACCGAACTTGCTTCCCGAGGCAATAACTTTGGAGGCATTTTCATTCGCTTCTGGTAACTTTTGAGTAACTTTATTTCCATCATCTTCAAGGGAAGATTTGCTCTTTTCTCCAGCTTCAGTAAAACATCCTCCCTCTTTATGTTCTTGGTCTTTGTTACTTCTAACACTGTCAGGTAGTTTCTGCACAGGAGCGAGGCCGTTCTCTCTATAAACCTCAAAATTGTCTTGCTCAAAACTTTCGGTGGGAGATAATTCACCCTCTTCTCGCTCAACCTTATGCTCTCCTTTTGATACGTCACTAACCTTACTACAAATCTCTAAACCTTCCTTTATCAACTCATTTTTGGGTGACGCCAGCTTGGAAGGCTTGCTATCCTGTAGAAACACACAAACCAAAATTAGTAAAAACAATCTTTTTCTTTCACATAGAGGAAATCTTTCTCAAGTCTCATAATGAAATAAACTTTGGATTAGTCACTCTTGAATGCCTTATTAAGGCATCTAATTGGTACTTAAGGAAAGCAACTTTCATTCATTTAAATAGGATATACCACCATCAGTTCGAATTTATGAGAACCATTGACTATATTTAGCCAGCGAAAAGTGTATACGGCATCAGCTAAAGAACAAAGGCAACAGAAGGGAGAGCCAGCCAGGTTACCTCATTAGTCATAGCTGCAACAACATGCAGTTTATCTTGCTGAATGGTTTCTTGTGTGTTGGCCGGGATATCATGCGCGAAAGAGCTTCCTCGTACTGTTGGGTTTTCTTTGTTAGGTGTTCTTGGAGGTGTTAGAAGTTTAAGGTTTGAGGCAAGAGAACCGTCGCAGGCGTTGTCCTTCACTGCCTCACATGCATCATGCTGCTCTTGGTTGTCTTTTAACTTTGCAACATCTTCCATTGTCTCGTTAGTTTGAGACCTAGAAGGAACGCCAAACATGGGCTCCAGAAACGTTACCCACAGCTTCATTACTTTATCCGACTGCTCCGTAGCACATATTTCTTCGCAGTAATACTTGATTAGTTGATATAAGTCAGCATGAACTTGTGTATCAGAATAACTGAACTCCACATCTGGGGTGAAAGAAGGCCTAGATCCAACAGCAATCGCATGAAGCAGGTCTTCTTTATGCTTTTTCTCACTGATATCTTTGATTTCCGCCACTAAACCTGCATTTGGGACATAACAGACAACTTTACTCGATGCAGATTTGCACTTAATATGATACAAGACATTATCTTTGTTTCATCAACTTTTATTCAACAATCATGAGCCCTTTATATGATACGTTCTCTCCATGTCGAAGAAGAAATTGCTAATGGGATATTCATGCATTCTTCTATGTAGCTTCAAATGCAGTAAAACAAAATCTACTACTTTCAGCAAACCTAATTTGTGTTGATAATCTAAACAAGATTCACTCATAAAAGCTGTAAGAAAACATACCTTTTGTGCTCAAATTCTTGGAGTCCTGCTGCTTGAAATAGAAACTACGATGATCTAGTGATTTGTGATGGTTCTTAGCATATACTTCAGCCCATACTTTCCTGAAATCAGAGCGACACCTAGCCCATTCTTCTTGTTTCTGCTTCAAGCGAGTTAGAATCACCGGTAAGGCGATGTGAGAATTCTTCTTCAGAAAATCCATGACATCAAGGCCATAATCCCCGTACAACCGCTCAATGCATCTTAGGTTCAGCTCTATTAGATCGTCACATATAAGGGCATTAGACCAAGTAAGAGAATAATAGACATACATATAGCACATCCAGATTTGATCAGATATCTACTTGCCTGTTAAGTGTTCTTTGATACAAATCGGTGTCTCTATAGAGATTGTGTTGTTGTTGATCTTTTCCAGAAGAGTTTCCACACGCTTAATGGCTGCATTCACAGACTCCAATAACATGTCCAACTCAAACCTAAAACCATATCAGGAAATGGATAGATCAAGATGGAAGTAGAATTTGTCTGGGAATTATATTGTCAGCAAAAACAAAACCCACCATATATACACACAAATTTAAGACAGCTTAGTGAAATCAGAAGCGAATAAAAACAATCATGAACTCATAAATGTTATCAGAAGACTCCTAATTCGAGATATAGAAATAAATACAAGAACCTAAAATAATATATTAGGTCTTACCTGTCGTCCTCACATCGAAACAAGCTTTCTTCATACTGGTTTTTGCGCATGTGCTTGAATGAGTAATCCTCACTCCCCGATGTGACAGATACCCAATGATCGTTAAGTACCTTTTCACCTAGTGAGTTTCGGTAGCTTGGAGTCTGAATGACATACTACACAGGAGAAAGCCAACCATGTGATCATCATAGAGCACAAAACGCTGCACTAAACTGAAGTATGATACGTAAAATTATTTTAAGGTTTAAGAGGCGCTCACATCATCTGGCAGGAGACGATAACTTGGTGTGCATTGTGCACACTCAGTAAGATCCAGCTCATTTATAGCCTTGGCCATATGGTTGGTGGTAGATAGAAGATTTTTCTGACTGCCAAAAGCTTCTGGATATCTTTCATGACCACCATTATTTTCATAATCGTGAATCCCCTCGTTGTCCTCTACCTTCAGGCATCCCGGCCATTGACCTTGATTAACAAGTGATTCTGAAAATATTGACATAGTTGGACCTTAACACCAGATAAAAACTGACCAGTCCATTGAAGATGACGATATGTATCACAGATATATATACTAGTTTTCCATTTTTATCAAAATCACTGAAAAGTTGAAGACATATATTTGAAATTATGCTCTCAGCAGGCGCTCAGGCCAAGCCATAATAGATAAAAATGCAAAGAAATATAAATGAAAATGCTATAGGTGATCCAAATACTCACTTCCCAGAGAATTACCAGCAGAGCAAGCCACAAGGTTCTCGTCACCATCTTCACGTTGATCATCAGGATACTCATCAGGCCTACTCCGTATTTTTAATCTCTGTGGCAGGAAAGAGTCCGTATCAACATCTCATTCAAACTCTGAAACATCGAGTTTCTTAAACATATTTACGTCATCCATTTGCAGTAAACTGCTTATTAATTCCTACATATTTATCACTCTTAGCACCATTAGGGAAAGGGTGTTAATACTTTCCAAACTAAGCATGCATGGTCGCAAAGCAGGCTTTCTACCACAAACAGCAATTAGAAACACTGGTGAATTAAGCTAATTGCTGTGAACGATATGAGAATCTTTTAGAAAGATGAATAAGAGAAACCTTCTCAAAATGCCTTGGATGCATGGCAGAAGCTGGAGAGTTTTTATCGCGCGGTACTGCATTCCTTCCGGAAAGAGGGTAATAAGCAGAAGCTGATCCTGAATGATCAGGCAAGAAATGAACAAACTCCGCAAGCAGATCTTCATGGTCCTGGAACAACAGAGTAACCTGTACAAACAGATGATAATCAGAAGAAAACAAAACACAAGAAATGAAGCTGTATCAAATCAGCAAATCAGCAATATGCACATTTACTGTAAATGACCTCTTGATAGACCTCGGAGATGGACTTGGTTTCCTTTCTATACATGTTCAAGATGTCTAGAAACCTTTTATACGCACGTTCATCACCACCTAATCGCGCCTGCAGCAATAACGATATCTCTTTAGATCATGACTAGATTGGTAATATGATTCACAACACTACTAGATACATACCTTAATCTTGTTGACAAACTCAATAGCTTCATCGAAATCCACCCGCTTCTTCTCCGGAAGGGTTATTTTGTACCCTTTGGGCAAAAAGGTGTTAAAACCCAAAAGCAAGTCGTCATAGCCCTTGAACAACTCTTTTACTCTTGCTATGACTCCATTAGTGTCAACTCTACAAAAACCAACATGAGACAACCAAGACATCAAACACATATTCTTGTTGTAAGAAGAAAAAGACCACATGTAAGAGAGAAGAAGGGCGACATTACCTCTGAGCTTTAAAGTCCTTCATGACTCCAAGGAAAGTTTCATACTTATCTTTCTTGTCTTGAAACATATCCTTCACAGCTTTGAGATACGACAAGGCATCACCTGTTGTTAACCCTCCCATGTTTCCTCCTCCACCTATCGTTAAAGGCTTACCAATACCATTTCTGCATTACCATTTACAAAAAAAACATTAAAACTAAGTTGCTTTTCGGCATTTAAGGTCTGAGGAAAAATCAAATTAAATTTTCCCCCTTTGAAACTGCAGTATCTTTACTTTAAAGCCTATAAGGTAATGAAGCCAAGAACGATTTTAGACTTATCTATCATCCTGCAAATTCGATTTCATAATTTTGACTTCCGTACAACAACAACAAAAAAAAAAGCAGAATTTGAAAAAGAACACAAAATCACAACCAATTAGGATTTGACAGGAGCTTACGTTTCTCCACGAGACGAAACGGTAGGTCCTCGTATCTGAGCTTCAACGTAAACCTCTTCTCTAACCCTCTTCATTCTCTTTTCGATTTTTACGAATTACACAGAAAAATACAAAGATTTCACGCTTCACTACCCTGAAACCAATCGAAGTCGGAGGAAAAGACGAATTCAAATTCAAAATTTTCCCTCTGATAACAAAGAGAAACCAGATCTATCGGCGAAAATCGGAACACAGAAGATAAGAGGAGAGCGAGGAAAAGTAAGAGAGGGGATATTCAAACCTTGTAAAGACCGGATCACATTCTTCAAAGGACAAAAGCGAACTTCTCGGCTCCTTCCGAAGAAGATAAAACGTACATAGAAGCGATTAAGAAGAGTGGATCGACGACGTAAGCCGCCGCCGTGAGTTTGCCGGAGAAAAGGGATACGAATCTTCACACGAAAGAGAAGAAAAAACGAAAAAAAAAAAGCAAACGGAGAAGATTGCTTCTGGTTTGGATCTCTCTCTCTCTCTCTCTCTCGCTCTCTCTGTTTCTCTTTCTCTCTCTCTCTCTCTCTCAGATACAAATAGTTTGAGAAGAGAAAAGAGGTTACCCGTAAAAACCAAAGGCTAAAGCTCGCGAGCAACAGAGGGAAGAGAAGGGCCTGTGTATGTATATGTATGTATGTGTGTGTACATATATATGTGCGGACATACACATGTACTCATCATGCATTTTAAGTATGTATAACCTTCGGAACGAAAGAGATGGGTTTCAAATGGGATTAATAATTTTCCTAATTCCCACGGTCAAGCAAGGGCGCGGCTGTATATGCAATTACAGGGTAAATTACTTAATTAGTACGAAGTGAGATTATTTGGATTTCTGTTTTCTGTATCTTCTGCTAATTAATTTTTAGCATAATTTCTTAATTTAATAATTAAATATTTTCCCTAATTTCTCTAATTTCCAGCAAGGGCGCAGCTTTATATACAATTATAGGGTAAATTACTTCATTAGTACCAAGTGAGATTATTTGGATTTCTGTTTTCTGTATCTTGTGGTAATTAATTTTTAATATAATTTCTTAATTTTTGTTGACAGCATATAATTTTTTAATTTTCTATTATTTTTTTTCCTTTTTGATTTTTTTTCTTATTCTTTCCTTTTAATTTTTAATATATTATATTTCTTCATGTTTTATTTTCTTAATTTGTTCTAATTTTTCCTTTGTATTTTTGATAAAATTTAAATTTAAATATATTTACATGTTCATTACTAAATTTAAAACTAAATTAATTTGAGATTTAATAATTAGTAATTATAAAATTAAAATTATTAATTATAAAATTAAAATTATTAATTTGAGATTTAAATTATTTTTAATATAGAATTTACTATAGTATTTCTTTCTTTTTTACCTTTTTCTGATTCTTTCTTTTTAATTTTATTTTAACTTTTAATGAATTACATTTCTGTATATTTTAGTATGTATATTTTATTTTCTAAATATATCCTTTGTGTTTTTTTTGATAAAATTTAAATATATTTACATGTTAATTAGTAACTTTAAAATTAATTAATTTTAGATTTAATAATTAATAATTCTAAAATTAAAATTATTAATTTGATATCTAAATTAATTTTTAATATAAATTCTTATTAATTTAGTATGTGTTATTACTTATTAGTAGGTCAAGGTAGGACGCAACTTTATATACAATTATAGGGTAAATTACTTAATTAGTAGCCACTCAGATTATTTGTATTTTTATGTATCTTCTCGTAATTAATTTTTAATATAATTTCTTAATTTACTATAGTTTTCCCCTTTTAAATTTTTTCTTATTCTTTCCTTTTAATTTTAAATAACTTATATTTCTTCATATTTTAGTATGTATGTTTTATTTTCTTAATTTGTTCTAGTTTTTCCTTTGTTTTTTTTGATAAACTTTAAATTTAAATATATTTACATGTTAATTGCTAACTTTAAACTTAAATTCATTTGAGACCTAATAATTAGTAATTATTAAATTAAAATTATTAATTTGAGATTAAAATTAATTTTTAATATATAAATTTTGTTTTTTACAGCAAAATTTTTTAATATATAATTTACTATAGTTTTTCTTTTTACCTTTTTCTTATTCTTTCCTTTAAATTTTATTTTACCTATTAATAAATTACATTTCTTTATATTTTAGTATTTATATTTTATTTTCTTAATATGTTCTACTTTTTTCCTTTGTATTTTTTGATAAAATTTAAATATAAATATATTACATGATAATTATTAACTTTAAACTTAAATTAATCTGAGATTAAATAATTATTAATTTGATATTTTATAGGGGCAATCTATACTATATAAAAATTTATGCATTATGCCATTGAAGACGTCCACATAAGACGAAGAAACTCGATTTGATTGGTTCAAATCAGCGTTTTCATTAAACACAAAATGTAAAATATGATTAACAATTTTTATTGGTCCAAATCATCATATTATTAGACGTAAAATATGAAATATGATCTTAAATTTAACAAACCAAAAACAGACCAAAAAATAGAAAATATCTTGATATCTAGGCGAAGTTTTAAAAAATTAACATAAAAACTAACTAACAAAAAATAAATAGGAGATTGTGTCTTAAAATATATTAATACCTACAAAAAGTAGTATCTGCTAAAACTAAATAGAAATCAATATTAAGAATAAAAAATTATGAAAATCGAATTCGCAAAAATAAATGAAAATAAACAAAAAACAGACCAAAAATGGAAAATTCAAAACAAATTAACTAACAAAAAATAAAAAGGATAGTAAATCTTAAGAAAATATTAATACTAACAATAAATTGTATATGTCAAAATTACATAGAAATCAATATTAAAAATAGAAAATGTAAATATCGTATTTAACAATATAAATAAAACTTAAGATTAAAAAACTAAATCAAAAATCAAAAATGATAAAAAATTAAATTAACTTAATATCTAGACTAAATTATGGAGAATTAACATAAAAAGCTAATTAACAAAAAAAAGGAAATTATGTCTTAAAAAATATTAATACCTACAAAAAATAGTATATGTTAAAACTAAACAAAAATATATACTATATAAAATTTGATGCATTATGCCATTGAGGACGTCCACATAGGATGAAGAAACCCGATTTGATTGGCCCAAATCAGCGTTTTCATTAAACACAAAATGTAAAATATGATTAACAATTTTTATTGGTCCAAATCATCATATTATTAGACATAAAATATTAAATATGATCTTAAATTCAACAAACCAAAAACAGACCAAAAAATGGAAAATATCTTGATATCTAGGCGAAGTTTTTAAAAATTAACATAAAAAACTAACCAACAAAAAATAAATAGGAAATTATGTCTTAAAATATATTAATACCTACATGAGACATTAAGGGCGTCCACGTGAGACAAATAAACTCAATTTGATTGGTTCAAATCAGCGTTTTCATTAAATACAAAAATATTAAATATGATTAACAATTTTTATTGGTCCAAATCATCATATTATTAGAGATAAAATTTAAATATGATCTTAAATTAAACAAACAAAAAACAGACAAAAAAAGGAAAATAACTTGATATCTAGGCGAAATTTTAGAAAATTAACATAAAAAAGTAACTAACAAAAAATAAAAAGATATTAAATCTTAAAAAATGTTAATACCAACAATAAATATTATATGTCAAAATTAAATAGAAATCAATATTAAAAATATTAAAAATAGAAATTAACTTTATGTGTAGACTAATTTTTTGGAAAATAAACTTAAAAGTTAACTAACAAATATAATAAAACAGAAAAATATGTCTTACAAAAATGTCAATACATTCACATAATAGTATATGTCAAAATTAAATAGAAATGATNTTTCAAAGGGGTGTCTGTTGGGTAAAACGATGCGCTGTTCACGGCGTATCGTTGCTTGCCTTTGATCTGTCCAGCAGAGTTGGCAAGCCTGATCCTTCTTGTGACGTTTATCGTACCATAGTGGTATGAACCTTGTGGGTTTGGCCTTGGTCCACTTGCAGTAAGGTTGGTCCTGTAAAACAAGAAACAAAACCACCTAGAAAATAGCTATGTATGCACTATGCACCATGAGAGTGATGCAAAACCAACAAAAACAAGCTCAATTTTTTTTTTTAATTTTAATTAAATGTACAATTTATTCAAAAAAAAAAAAAACATGTTTACAACAAGTGCTTCATGAGTCTGATTATTTCGAAATTTATGCTAAAGTAAAGGCAATATAGCTATATATCAGAGGGTTTAGAATTAGATTATAGGCTACATGGCATCAAAAGTATATTCACCTCTCGTAATTTTGAGCTTGTTGCCACAAGTATTTCCATAGCTTTCGATGCCATGTAACCTATAATCTAAAAGGTATTTAAGGAGTTTCCTTTAGCATTGATGACATGCAAATAACTGCAAGAAACAGTACCTGATAGCTCGAGCCTGGTCAAAAGACCAGCGCAAGAGAGTTGGTGCATCCGGAATCGGTCCAGAAACAGGTCCAACAGAATTGGTGTAATGAAGAACAACTGTAGTGGTGAGGATCTTCGGGGTAAACCTAGTAGATACCACAAGGTAATAGTCTTTTGCAGGCTGGTCAGCTGTTACAAGGACCGAGTAAGATTGACCCTGTCTCTTATACACATCTAGATGTGTATAAGAGACATGTCCAGCGATATGTATATTGCAGTCCATGATTTCGGATACACCTGCACAGATTCATCCAAACGGTCCACATTTTACACAAACCCACACTGAAGTCTCTTATACACATCTAGATGTGTATAAGAGACAGGTATATTGCAGTCCATGATTTCGGATACACCTGCACAGATTCATCCAAACGGTCCACATTTTACACAAACCCACACTGAAGTTTTATAACCTACTGTTTGAGATCAAAATTTTTAAAATATTTTTAAGTCTCACCTGAACAGTGCAGCGTGAGACTGCGTCGTTTAGATTATAGACTTTTCTACTCGCAGGACTCCATTTCCCAAGTTCCATTCTGATAGTTGCCAAAGTCCACACAGTTAGTATAATGATCATTAATCAAAGAATCTAGAAGAATACACATAACTTTCGGTTTACTTGAGGATTGTTTCTTGGTTAGATAATGCTAACAATAGCTTACCGTATGGATACGGATGCAAATATGAACATATGAGAGGTTCAAGAATAAAGGAGCTTAGACAAGAGCTAAAGTAATACAAAACTTACCCAAGAACGAAGAAAGAGTAACCGTCAAGGTGCCAGCTCTGGACAATATCTTCCCAATTCTCGAAAACAACCTCCACGAAAGCTCTGTAGTCAGCTTGCAATACAGATGTGACAGGGAATATACCTCCCTTTATGGGCTGGTCAGATATGCTTCCGTATACACCGTCGATTTTGAAGTAGTCCGCTAGTTTCAAAGGGGTGTCTGTTGGGTAAAACGATGCGCTGTTCACGGCGTATCGTTGCTTGCCGTTGATCTGTCCAGCAGAGTTGGCAAGCCTGATGCTTCTTGTGACGTTTATCGTACCATAGTGGTATGAACCTTGTGGGTTTGGCCTTGGTCCACTTGCTGTAAGGTTTGTCCTGTAAAACAAGAAACAAAACCACTAAGAAAATAGCTATGTATGCATCGTGAAGTGATGCAAAACCAACAAAAACAAGCTCATTTTTTTTTATTTTTAGTAAATGTAAAACTTATTCAAAAAAAAAAAAAGATGTTTACAACAAGTGCTTCATGAGTCTGTGTTTTTCGAAATTATGCTAAAGTAAAGGCAATATAGCTATCAGAGGGTTTAGAATGAGAACTAGATCCTTGTGGCAACAAGCTCAAATTTACGAGAGGTGAATATACTAAGTATTTCCATAGCTTTTGATGCTATGGAGCATATAATCTAAAAGGTATTTAAGGAGTTTCCTTTAGCATTGATGACATGCAATGATGCAAATAACAGCAAGAAACAGTACCTGATAGATCGAGCCTGGTCAAAAGACCAGCGCAAAAGTGTTGGTGCATCTGGAATAGGTCCAGAAACAGGTGCAACAGAATTGGTGTAATGAAGAACACCTGTAGTGGTAAGGATCTTGGAGATAAACCTAGTAGATACCACAAGGTAATAGTCTTTTGCAGGCTGGTCAGCTGTTACAAGGACCGAATAAGATTGACCTACGTGAACATCGAGCGAAGAGAAGACATTCTGAAGAGTGTGTGTCCCTTCGACCTCAACCAGCTTCATCACATGGTTTTGGATTCGGACGTTGAGGGAGTTCTGTAACCCAACATTTGATATTCTCAGCCTGTATGTCTTACCTGCAGGGAAAATTCACATCATATAACTAACAGTCGAGAAAATGCATATAATCACAGCGAGACAAAAGAAGGGAAAGTGCCAAAACCTGGTTCAATGTTTAGTGTGGCACCGGTACTACGGCCATTGATGAGGATTCCATCCGGTAAAGGAAGCTTTCCACCATTATCGAGTTGTGCTCTCAACTCCTACAAAGGAATTTACAAACATTGATACATCACGAAGGCATTGCCAATTATAATCACTCTTTTTGTCCCACAATTATATGTAGGTTTGAATGGTCTGTGGTTTTTTCACCTTCACATTTTGAAAACATGATTTCGTCCATTACATACCATTCACAATAATAAGTATACAATAATAAAAATTTATATATTACTAAGCTATTTTTCAATTCATCTCCGTTCAAATTTATAAATAGTTTAGACAAAAAAAATATATTTATCTAACATATGGCAGCTTTTGTGTTTTAAGTTTATTGAGTTTTGAATTTCTTTCGTCCTATTGATTCTCCTATTTTATTATTCAACTATTAGGTTGTTCTGCTATTCAATTAACATACTAGTCAAGTCCATAATCTGTAACATTACTCTAAACACAATTTGGTTACCTTGTGGTTGGTTTTGTACCAGTCGCCGATAAGAAGAGTGTAGTCATCGGCAGGAGGAGGGAAAGGAACAGGTATTTTTGGACGGCTGGAGATACGGATACCTCCGAATCCGCCGGCGGCTTTGTGAAATCCGAGGGACGGGAAGTAATAGAAGCTTCCGATCTGATCCTTAACCTGGAGCGCGTAGGTGAAGTTCTTCCCCGGTGGGATTGGGCACGTCGTTCCGTACACTCCGTCCTGGTACGAGTTCCTCCAATTCAGAACTCCGCTCCTTCACAAGAAAACAAATAAAATAAAATACAAGCAGAGAGTACTCATTTCATTTGCTAATGTTATAATCACCACGTCAATTTGCAAATGCATGGAATGAAATGATAAACCATCTAATTTTTACCAAAGTGGTAGTGGCCTCGTGGTAGTAAAAGAGTTGGTTACCTTGTGCCCCGGTTTAAAAAACCCCTTTGGGACGTAAGTATATTCTTTAAAATCGGAATATANTATATATATATGAATATATTTACATATTATGCATGCATCAGAATATGCTTCTAGAAAAGAGGGGGAATATGCATGCATCTGCATTTTCAATTTCAAAAGTCACAATATGGTTTATAACAAACTAACAAAGTTAGTGTTTATCTTTTACTGGATTCTGATGGCTATGTAAGTCTTATTGGCAAATTGATCTATGATCTGTCTCAGATTCACTTGTCCTAACATTATCATGCTATTTTATTTTACTTATCTGAGCTCATATTACGCAATTAATACTGATTTAAGATTAAAAACTTATAAATGTATATTTGATTGTTTGTGATGATACTGGTCGGTTTACTACTGGTTTTTGCATGTTCACAAGCTAGAGATTTTGTGTTCTTAAATATCCAATACAACAAATTATTTTCCGTCTATACACCAAATATATCAAGATGTGAAATCAACGACATATCAACTATTTGTGCTATTACAAAAAGATAGAAGAACTCTTTCGATCGTTTTGCTCTTTTCTCTCCATCGCTTTCATCTGTTCTATTTGAAATTTATTCAGAAATGTTAGGGGTTTTTGTAGGGATTAGAATACTTCCGTTTTGTGTATCTCTGATTATGATATTAAATAGCCAGTGGATAATGCTTTCAATCAAAGGTTTGAAGTTGATTTGACTATTTCTGTGAAACTTTTGGTGGAGAATTCATTTATATTATTGTTACTTCACATAAACCAAATCACTATATAAATCCATTTTGATTACTAAACACCTTGACGAATCATCTCTGATGGAATCTTATATATATTTAAGTCGTTTGTTCATGGTGAAATAAGATTTTAATAAATAAATGAAATGGAGATTAATCGTTAGGATAGTTTCAATTGTTCTTTCATGCTAAATTAATGGTATCTGTCGTGGTTTGAAGTTAATTTTCATGCGTTAAAGGACAATTAGTCGATTGGGCTTCAGTAGTCTCTGTTATGTGTTAACTATAGAGAGACGCTCAATTTAATCTTGTACTTTAGATTTACGTTTAAAGTTTCAAACTACATATGCATATGATGTAAACTAATTTTTTCTTTGAATTAATTTAACATACAATTCAAAAAAAAAAAAACTATAGAGAGACGCTTTAAAGTTATAGGATCACATGAATTTTTGCAAAACATATCTTAAACCCCTTTTGCTAAAAAGAAAAGAAAACAATTAGTCGATTGGTCATACTTCTCTTTAGTACGTGAATATCAGTATGCATTACCTTTTTGTTACTGTGGTTAAGTAAACGTGTATATATATTTTGTTGGTAAGATTAGCCCGAAAGAGTTTGGACCTACAATTTTGATTAAGACACCTTGAAATAAGTCGCACTTGGTTGGATAGATTTAATTTTCGTGATCCAAATAATAATATTTATAACATTCAATAATTTATTTTTATATTATCTTAAACATAATAATTTTTTTTTAATTTTTATATGTAGTTTTTAATGACGATGAGATTTTAGAAGATGCAGAAGAAACTTGCAATCTTGAAGATTCTCATCTCGATTCTACCGTCTATACTATCTATATTATTAAACATTTATTTATTTATTTGATATTAGATTTCATTTGGATTTCTTAAGTCAAACTTTTATTTTTAACTTAAATTGACAAAACCATAGATGATTGTTTCAATTTGAATTTATTTATAATAAATTCTTTTACTTTTAGTTAATTTTGTATTTGGAATTTATTTTATTCTTTCAGAAAAGCCTGAAAATTCTAAAATAGCTCGATAATCTTGTTAAGACCGGGCCGGATTTTTAGATTTAGGTTTGATATATTTTCAAACCTGGCAGGGCAAGGCTTATATACATGAGGGTTTTATAGGTTTGGTCTGATTGACATGCCTAAATGATGCAGCACATCTTTAGTTTTAATCCGTTAAGTTGTTATCTTTTATTTCGGGATAGTTAGGATTCTATTTCATTTTTTTTATCAGATCTTTTGTGAAGATTCTGTTTCGTGTATAAAAGAGATTAGGATCACTTGTAAAGAACTCGGTTGAGATTGAATATATTCAGAGCTTTACAGCTTATTTCATTGTCGAATAACAGCTACAATCGAGCTATTGATCTTTGAGAAGAGCCTTCTGTTCGGGTATTCAGAGAATCAACAAACGTCAGGGTTTGTTACGCTTGCGCTACACCACTAAATTATTAAGCTATTTTTTTTTTTTTGGAATTGAATGTAAAATTTATTCAAACTAAAAAAATTTCTTTTATAATGAATGTTTCAGTTTATTTTAAAAACAAAAAAAAATGCATTGAAATCTAGTTTGAAAAATAGTCATAAGTTTCCAACGATAATGCAATCCTTTTTATGATAATCGTGCGTCGAACCAAACAATTAGATCCTCCTCATATATGCATGCAGTCTTATAAGGTGCGGATTGAGCTTATACGATTCCTTATAATCTTGTCTATTAGCTTTACGAGTCTGGTGAAAAATACCAAATAACCTTTAATTGTATATTCTGTAGACGAACGTTTTATTAAAAACAAAACAAAAAAAAAAGACACCAATAAAAGATTTGATTCTGAGAGCAATAATGGAAATATAAAAGAAAGTGAGAGGACAAGAAGAAGAAGCAAGCAAAAAACAGAGTTGGCATTTTCTCTCTCTACTCTCCTCTCATTTCATACTCTTTTTCCTCACTGGACAGAAAAGCTATGCCCAGCGACGGTGGCGTTTCGTGTCTACGAAGGTCGGAGATGATCGGAATAGGAATCGGAGAATTAGAATCTCCGCCGCTGGATTCTGACCAGGTTCACGTTCTCGCCGTCGATGACAGCCTCGTCGATCGTATCGTCATCGAGAGATTGCTTCGTATTAACTCCTGCAAAGGTTCGTCTATCTTCTTCCTCTTCTTCTTCTCTTTATCACAAAAAAAAAACTAATCTCCGGCGATTCAAATGCAGTCACGGCGGTTGATAGCGGATGGCGTGCTCTCGAATTCTTAGGATTAGACGACGGGAAAGCCTCCGTCGAATTCGATGTAAAATCCCTCAAAAACAAAATCTGTTTAACAATTCAGAGCTTTTGAGATTCCAGATTTTGATTTTGATTTCGATTTTTGATTTTCAGAGATTGAAGGTTGATCTGATCATCACTGATTACTGTATGCCTGGAATGACTGGATACGAGCTTCTCAAGAAGATTAAGGTCTGAAATCAATTTTCCCGCCCTGAGAGAAAAAAAATCTGGAAATTTTGTTTTTCTTAAGCTTTCCTGAACAATGTGGATCTTTCTGAAACAGGAATCGACTAGTTTCCGAGAAGTTCCGGTCGTAATTATGTCGTCGGAGAACGTATTGACTCGAATCGACAGGTGAATTCTCTCGCCGGAATTTTGTTTCCCCCAATTTTATTGTATCAGATCGATTAAAGAAAACGATAAATCTGCAGATGCCTTGAAGAAGGCGCGGAGGATTTCTTACTGAAACCGGTGAAAATCGCCGACGTGAAACGCCTGAGGAATTATTTGACGAGAGACGTCAAAGTCGCCGACGGAAACAAACCGAAGCTTCATGAAGATCTCGGCCGTTTCTCTTCCCCGGCACCGATTACTCCTCCTCCGCCGTCATCCACCACCGCGATGGAAACTTCGGACGCTACTCGATCTTCATCTGCGATGAAATTCGTGTCAACTTCGCCTCCGTCGCCTGCTATCGATGACGATTCATTGACATCGTCGCCGGAGTCTCCAACTTCGCCGGTAGATTCTCCGATGAGACGGCTGGAGATGAGGAGTCCCGGATTAGATTAGAGATAATCCGTGTAATGACTATTTCCGTTAACTTTTACTTTTGACGGTTTTATTGACTGCACGTTGATTGACGCCGTCAGTTTATAGATATCTCTTTTATATATCCTCACGAAAACCTTTTGGATTTCTTGTATTTAATTTTAATTACATATATACAGGAGAAACTCTATAAATTTATTTTGATATTTTATTAATTTATAAAGTTATTTATTTATCGATTTTAAATAAAATTAATTATTTAATAATAATTAATTAAAAAAACATTTTTAAAGTTTAAAATATTTTAAAAAATTTATTTAAAATTATAGATGTGTTGTAAAAAATTTCAATTTTCATAAAAACAAACAACAATATACTCATATTTTAGTAGATTATCATATTTATATATTTGTATATGATTATTTTTATGTTAATTATTAATTTATGACCATATATTTATATAGGGTTTTTAAAAATTATTATCTTATTATTTTATCGATTTGTGTTATATTTTGAACCGGTCCAATTTAGGACCGGAAAATTTTATTAATTTATAGAGTTTATTAATTTATCGAATAATAATTTATAGAGTTTCTATTGTACATCTCGTTAATTAATGTTTTCTTTCTTTAATCAAATAACTATCCACGAAAACTCGTGATTTTCTATAAATATGGTTGTCTGAGTTGTGACAAATCATAAAAGAGAATATTAAGAGCTTTTTTTTTGTTTAGTTTTTGAGTTATATTTTTAAACATAAATAAGAGAGTTATTCTTATAAGTTGAGTTCTTCCTTTCAGTCACTTTATTTGGTATCTGAGCGGTTAGAGAGAGGCGGCGACGACAATAGTATACCCGAGCTATGGGTGATGCTATTATTCCTCCGAAGACGAAGGAGAACGTATCATCGTCGGTTCTCTGTCCGATGTTAAATTCATCGAACTACACTGTGTGGTCGATGAGGATGAAGGTGACCTTACGTGTTCATAAGGTATGGGACACAATAGAAAAAAACGACATGACAATCGCTTTATTGTTTCAGTCAATACCCGAAAATCTCATACTACAAGTTGGTGATCTAGATTCACCAAAAAGTATATGGGAAGCAATCAAGGCAAGAAATCTTGGAACAAACAGAGTTAAAGAAGTTAGACTCCAAACCCTAATGTCCGAGTTCGAATGATTGAAGATGAAAGACTCGGACACGATTGATATCTTCTCAGGGAAGTTATCAGAACTAGCCTCAAAATCTGCAGCCCTAGGTCAACACATCCGAGAGTGTGTTTAAGATGATCAAATTGAAGTTGAGCATGTATCCGGAGAAGAACAGTGTGCAGATATACTACCAAAGGCCTTAGCAAGAATCAAGTTCAAGAAGATGAGAGATTTGATCGGAGCTCAAGATCTCTCGAAAACTGGTTTGAAGCTTAAGGGAGTGAATGTTGGATAAGCTTCCAAAGCTTGAAGCCCACGAACATCATTAACAAGTCGGTTAATGACAAAATAGGCTTAAAGGAAGTTGTCTAGTTTTTTTAGGAATAGGAAAAGTATGTTTTCCTATTATCCATAAGATTAAAAGTATATTCTATAAATATGGTTGTCGAATTGTGACAAATCATAAGCGAGAATATTGAAAGCTTTTGTGTTTAGTTTTTAAGTTATATTTCTAAACATAAATAAAAGAGTTATTTTTATAAAGTTGAATTCTTGCATTCAATCTCTATAAAGAGATGATTATTTTTTTACTAATTATCCACATTTACATATCTATTGCAGTTGCCGAACGTAAGAACGTAAAAAAGGATGGAGATGAATATATAGTTTTTTTGAGAAAATACTCAAAAGGATTACAAGCTAAAATGTACCATCAATCATGTACTGAACCATCAGCTTTTAAAAGAAATGTAGGTTCACCCAATCACGATGACCAATGAGATTAATATATATATTTTTTTTTTGGTAAACGGAGATGAACATTTGTTAAATATCATTATGGAGACAATAAGTACTCTGTCTAAGTAACTAATTAAAGATTATCATGGGGATTCATATGATCATATGTAAACATTTTAGCTCCTAATCACACGTACTTATTTCTTGATTGACACCACGACCAGAATATCTACTTATAGAGAGAAAGTATATTAAAGTATTTTGAACTTTCTTTAGAATGAAGGATCCGATCGGATACTACAAGATGGTACAGTATTAGTTAATTAATTATAGCGACCCTTTTACATTGCCCATTGGAACTTCAGAGGAGGCATTAGTTTTTAAATTATAAGATGCAAATGCAATGTATCAAAATCAATAATCATTGTAGACAACAGAATCAACCCAAAGATAGTCCCACGTTTGGCGTACTAAACTTGTGATAATTCAACTTTTATCTTCTGCCATTTTGATTTCTGTTTTGTCCCCTTAACGTACGACAGATATTCAATTTTTGATTTGGTTTTCTAAGTAGAACATGCGATACAACATTGTCTAACANCATCAAGGTAACTTCATAGAGATTGAGAGGTACCACTTATTTGCTTGAAGCTCCAAACACAGAACTCTAATTCGTTATTAGAGATAAAGATGGATGAAAGTGAATCTGATGGAGCTCTTAGTACAATTCTTAAAATTCTAAAACAAACTCATCGCCTATTTTTTTAGAACACAAATAAGGATCTAACTTATAAAAATATGAGATCGATACTAAAACAAGCGCTAAAAAGAAAAATATGACATCGAGTCAATGTTATTCTAATATGTATCATACATGTAAATGTAAATTATGTAAATAAAATAAATAATTTCATTGTCCAAAATAAATGTAAATAAAATGTTCAAATAAACTTCCCCGCACGTAGGGCGGGGGTCAACACCTAGTGATGATAATAAGGATAGAAAATGTTTTTGATGTTATTGGTTGCTATGAGTTGCAATTACTCTAGTTTTTTTTTTTGAGAAAATACTCAAAGGATTACAAGCTAAAATGTACCATCATGTTATTAAAAGAAATGTAGGTTCACCTTAGCCTTGAAAATTTTGGGACGGATTTCCGGTTTCTACCCGTACCCATTTCGAATTTTCCGTACCGTTCCCGTTCCCGTTCAAAAAAATTCTCATTCAGGGCCATTTATTTTATTCAAACGGGTACGGGAAGGTAACAAGAATGAGATCGGGTACCCGAACTTCCCGAAATTTCCTGAATTTTCACAACTTTTCCCGAATTTTCCCGTAATTACTCGAATTTTCCCGAAATAATTACCCGTTTGGAAAGAGATTTTAGGTAAGAAAATTTCTCAAACCCGTCCCATTCTTATCGGATTCCCTTTTGGGAATTGTTTTTCAATTCCCAAATTTCTATTCCCGTCCCGATCCCATAAATACTCATCCCGAAACCTGAAATTTTCAGGGCTAGTTCACCCAATCACGATGAACAATGAGATGAATATATTGTTGTTTTTCTTTTCTTTTTGGTAAACGGAGATGAACATTTGTTAAAAAATCATTATGGAGACAATAAGTGCTCTGGCAAAGTAATTAATTAAAGATTATCATGAGGATTCATACGATCATATCTAACCTGAAATTAAGTAAACATTTTAGCTCCTAATCACACGTACTTATTTCTTGATTGACACCACGACCAGAATATCTACTTATAAAGAGAAAGTATATTAAAGTATTTTGAACTTTCTTTAGAATGAAGGATCCGATCGGATACTACAAGATGGTACAGTATTAGTTAATTAATTATAGCGACCCTNATACATCAGTGAGCTGTTTCTCATATCCTTTATCACTACTTAATCAAGTGTAAATCAAAATCTCTATCTGTGCTTTCAAAGCAAATAGATCACACATTAAAGTAAACAAATCAAACACAAGTTAAGCTGCTTAGAGCCACTCAAATCTAAGAATTACACATCAGTGAGCTGCAGGGCTGTTCAATCTGGATGTCGGTTCGGTTTTCTCGGTTTTTCGGTTAGTAAAAAATAGCTACCACTTTAAAACCATATCTAGTTTGATTTTGTTCGGTTTGGATATCTTCGATTTTTAGTTTATTCGGTTTTTAACCAAAAACCAAAAGTTTTGTTTGGTATAATATGGATTTTGTTTTTTTTATAAAAAATTAGAAATATTAAAGATAACCAGTTGATTATGAATCAAAGAATCATAAAAAACAGGGGAACTTTATGGTTTGAACTTGTTTTGACTCTTCTTGATCTCTTCCAAAGAAATTACATGTTACAAACTTACAATGATACAATTTAATCATATAATTACCAAGACATATATTCAAGCGAGTTGTAAAAGATGAATATCGCTAAGATCAATAATGGTGTATTACTATTATATAAGAGATGAGTCTTTGATGGCGAGACCAGAGTTTTCTTTTATTTTTAACAATTTAACATTGGTTTAATTAATTTTTTTTAATACATTAGTTTTTTAGGATTACATAATTTACATACTTAGTGTATACTATATACTATTATATTATCTTTTAAAATTAATCGTTTTTTCTGTTTTATCAGTTTTATCGGTTTAATATCTAAACCATATCTGGATCCTACGGTTTTGAAATTATTACATCTGTATGGTTAATATGGTATATCCTAAATCCAACTATATGTTCTATTTCAATTTGGTTCAGTTTGGTTCGGTTCGGTCTTATCAGATTGAATAGCCCTAGTGAGCTGTTTCTCAAACGGTTTTGTCACCTACTTAATCAAATGTTTTAAGAGTTTTCACACATATTCAATTGAATAGGACAATGCAGAGATTATTACCAAAAATATAAAAATGGAGTTTTCACACATACTATTAAAGAAAATATTAATGTCTAATCAGAAATGTATAAATTTGTTGTGTAAAACAATTTTATATGACTCTAAATCAATAATAATTCATGAAATTTAATTATTTTTAATAAATGTTTTTTAAAATCTGAAATTTATTACCATTAATTAATAAAAAAAATCATAAAAACCTCTTACATTTATCTTTATTTATAAAAAAAACCTAGAAAATCTACAAAATGGAAGGAGTGTAGGATAATTGAAACAATAATTACAATCAAACAAAGGAAGATGCAAGAAGTATTTTAGTATTTCTAGCCAATCACGTGATTAAGATGATTAATGTTGCTTAAAGAGTCTACCGGTTAAGGTGATTATGATGTTATAGTGTTAGGAAAATGTGGTACAACAAAGTTTGTATTTTACTTTGGAAATTGAAGCAACTTGAGCGACAAAAGAGGTCAATGACTTCTGCTTCTGTCTCTTCATTCTTCTCTCTCATTCCTCTTGATTTTTTTTGTTTCCATTCGTTTTTAGTTTCTTCTTTGTAAAACTTTTGTGTACACTCTCATAATTACTTATGTGTAAAAAATTTCTCATATACTTCAGTGTTTATGCGTGCTCTGTTGCACATATACAGTACATAGACAAGCAGTATATATGATCCATCTTTCTTCAATTCACATGAAATAGTTAAGCCTCTAATTAGCAAATACTCCATCCGTTCCACATCGATGTTTTAGAATTTTCACAGATATTAAGATATGAATTTTATTAAAAAAGAAAGATAGTATTAAAATGGGATTTCCTTCTTCTTTAAACAGTACAGACCCTCTAATTATTTAATCAAATGAATATGTAGACGGTTAATGTAATCAAATGAAAAAGGATACATATCGGATAGAGGATAGGGGGCCATATAGGGGTATTCGAATTACATGTTTGGAAAGAACAAAAATTGCAAAAATATTAAAAGTTATCCAAAAAAATTTCAAATGATTAATTAGACAGTTAAATAATTTTGGATATCCAAATGTATTTATGTGGATAACCGTCTAATTATTCATTTATAATTTATAAATTTAATATTTTAGATATCCAATTTTATATATATATATATACATATATTATATATTTATTATATATTATATATCAGTTGTTCAAAAAAGTGCTAGACGCTAAGCGGGTGGTGATCCTCAACCTAGCATCTAGAACGCCTAGTCGGAACCTAGACGATTTTTTAGGTAATTTAATCGCTTTTATAATAATAAATAAAAATATATACAATAAACAAAAATATACAATATTTAATATATTATAATGAAATAATGGTCAATTACATGATTCAACCATAAATTAAAAAAAAAAGTTTAAACTAAACATAAATGTTATAAAATAAGCAAAATTAGAGTTTTAAAGATAAATAAGCTCTCATATATTCTTTTTACATAAAAAATAAGGATTTCACCGCCTATATCCGTTTACTAGCCGTCTAAACCGTCGAATGATAGTGTCCGCCTAATTTAACCGATTAACATGAAATCCAAGCGGGTTAGGAGCGTCTAACGCCTAAAAGGCGCCTAGCCCGTATATATATATATATAAGTTTACTAAATATATTTATAAATTTCATTATAAATCTATTAATTTTTAAAAAATTAAAAATTAAATGAATATTTTTGTCACAAATTTCGGGCTTAAACCTTAATTTTGTGGGTTCGGAAGTAGCATTTAGACTGTTCCGTTTGAGAATATCTCTCCTCTCAAATGGACTCAGATATATAATTTTTTTCTCTTAAAGAACCCACTAGACCAAACATCACTTGGCTAATTGAAATGAATAATGCATCTTATTCTTAGTTAATCTTAACTTTTACAATACGTTGTCCATATCTACGAGATCTCAATTCTTGTAGCAGTCTCGCATCTCACAATGTCATGCAACATGAATGAGATTAAATACTTGAAAAGATCTCCCGGTCAGGATATCAAACTCGTATTACAGTGGTTTCATGAATCTTACGAAGTATTGTTATATTAGATTGAACAGCTAATTATTCGCGCTTGCACACTGTTATTTAATAGGCTATTTATTTTTTGGTAAATCACTTATATCATAGAAGACATAAAAGCATGCCATGGCTTCGTTTTATGGCGACGAAACAAGTGAAGTCACGGGAGCTTTTACACTCTTATCTCTGTAGAACAATTTTTTTTTATTCAATTACATGCATTCCATATTGCCTCAAAAACTCTTCTTTAGTCGACGTACTAAACACATCGAAATTGAATTCCATTTCATGTGTTAGTTTAAACCTTTGATGGTATCATTGTCAAGTTACGCATTAATGTCTTTGATGAACTAACTTTTTTGGGTTAAATTGATGATCTAACTTAAAGGAAAATATATACTAAGATATTATTGATACTAACATATTTCCTACTGTATATAATTTTTTTTCTATATTCCGTATAAGCGTAATTCGAGCAAGTTGATTCTATATAACTATACACCGTATATGTTAAATTTGGCGATGGAATAATATTTCCGAAAAACTCTTGACAAAACTTTTTGTACTCTTAGAAAATTATTGTGCAATAATTATCTAATATGATTGGAACATTTATAAATATTTGCATAAAACTATTTAGAAAAAAAAAACTATTTAGAAAAGGTTGACATGCTCCGTAGGATCTTGAATAGTTGGTGATTGCTGACGTAATATTCTGTACGACTGTACCGTTTATCATTGTCGGGAAACGATTTGACATTTCACACGATTTGTTTGTAATAATACAAAAGTACGTGATATACAGGGAGAGAAAGAAATTATAATTGAATGAAAATTGTTAATGTAATACATTATCTTAATTTGTCGCAGTCAATATTGGTTAGTCCCTTTTTAATATTAGTTTGTCTTCGTACAGAAAAACAAACTCAAATATTCATGCAAAACTTCTATTACATGTTCTATTTTTATCCAGCTATCATACTGTTTTTAGTTACTATCACCATTACCAATTGGAACGTAATCATGAAACAAATTTTAACAACGTTGTGAGATTGATGACTAGCGAGTTAATTTTTTTTCTCCTTGTTATATCATAACATTTTAAATATTTAGATAAAAAAAATTCTTTAAAATAAGGTGGGAGATAATTACGATCATTAACCTAGAAAGCAATTTATGTTTTGTGTTTATACTATTTAATTTTACATAGAGAAAGAAGGAAAGAACAAGGATGCTTTGGTTCAATGTTATATGGTTTGGTAGATGAAGCCAAAAGACAGTGTATAAAGGATGTAATGTTAGAGCTTTGATTAAAACCTAAATAAATACTAGACCTTTGAATGTTTAGTGGCAAAGCAACAAATCGACATTCTAAACTAACTTTAATTAGACACTGGCTAAACACCACATTGTCCACTTAATAAGTGGGTCCCTTATCTATACGAAGATTACTAACATCATAGAATACCTTTACCTTTATTTTTGTCAAAAGAATAAAACTTTACTTTTTGATCTTTTGTGAAACAAGGGCGATATATTATATAGTATAAGTTTTTTGTTAAAGATATATTATATATAATTGTTGGATCCAATTGAGTTCATTTTACTCTCACTTAACTAAAAATGAGGTATAGGAAAGCTATAACAAAGAAACAGATAAAAGTCGATTTAATTTTATCAAGAATCTTCTAGTTCGGTGATACTACGCTATCTAGTCATTAATATGATTAGGAATCTCAAGCAAATCAATATTTATGAACTTTCTTACCATGATATAATTATAAATAAACAAAACTAAAATGGTTAAATGCACGTGATTGACCTTTCCACGACTAATTTTCAAGAGCACGGTTGTATCATCCACTACTAATTTAGTAAATTTCGTAACTGGTTGGCTGCATGCATTTTTTGCGGCTAACAGCAACCATAATTTTAATGGTGACAGCAATCTTTAGATTCACTATACGGATCAATTTGTTTGTGGATTAGAACANGCGAAGGCTGAATCGGAACGGAAAGTCTTCGTTTGATCCGATTTGTACCCGGAAAAAAATGTGTGCTCGGTTCGACCAGGTTCGTCGATCCAACTGGTCGAACCGAACCCCTGGATGTTTGGTTTGACCACCTTCGTCGATCCAACTCGTCGAACCCAACCCCTGGATGTTTGGTTCGAGCAGCTCGTCGATCCAACTCGTCGATCCGAACCGAAATCGATGTAACTTTCTAACCACAGGTCGGAATGACTTGATTCCAACGGCACTAGAAAGCACTCTGGATCCTCTACAACTCTTAAGAAGGCTTCGGAGTCTGAATCTCAGTGCAAGACCTTCTTCCGGACACATATATTTCGCGCCTCCAAATGCTCGATATGCTTCTAAAAGACTTCTGCTTCTCATTTGGCTGCTTCTCTTCCTCCTCTTGATCATCCATGAAACTCCATATGGTCCTCCAAGCCTCCAAAACACCTAATAAGGACTCAATATGTACAAATATGCAACAACCTAAGGTAAAACTCATTAAACTCTAATATGGATGCAAATGAGAATAAAAGTGGCTAAATGAATGCAAAAGTACATGCAAAACTATCTAAAATGAATGCTACAATATGTTAAATTATGAGTCTATCAATCGCACAGGAGGACCTGTGTCGATCGACACCAGATGGTGTCGATCGACACCATGCGACATCGAGCAAGGATGCAGAACTTGGCGATTGGAGTGAGATCAAAGCACCTAAAGTTGAGCTCAAACAGCTCCCTGCCGGGCTAAGGTACGCATTTCTTGGTCCTAATTCGACTTATCCTGTTATAGTAAATGCTTCCTTAAACAACGCAGAGCTCACCTTACTGCTAAGCAAGCTGCGCAAGTACCGCAAAGCTCTTGACTATTCTCTTGATGACATTTCAGGTATTTCACCAGACTTATGCATGCATTGGATTCACCTTGAGGATGAGACCAAGTCGTCAATTGAACACCAAAGGAGGCTGAATCCGAACCTGAAGGAAGTTGTCAAGAAAGAGATCATGAAGCTGTTGGACGCAGGGATCATCTATCTCATCTCAGATAGTGCTTGGGCCAGCCCTGTCCACGTGGTCCCTAAGAAAGGAGGAGTCACAGTGGTGAAGAATGAGAAGAATGAGCTGATTCCTACAAGGACTGTGACTGGTCACAGGATGTGCATAGACTACAGGAAGCTGAATGCCGCTACCAGAAAGGATCATTTTCCTCTGCCTTTCATTGATCAGATGCTGGAGAGATTGGCGAATCATCCGGATGATCAGGAGAAGACCACGTTTACATGTCCTTACGGTACTTTTGCATATCGCAGAATGCCATTTGGACTTTGTAATGCTCCTGCGACTTTCCAGAGGTGTATGATGTCTATCTTCACAGACATGACTGAGAAGTTCATGGAGGTCTTTATGGATGACTTTTCTGTTTATGGGTCATCCTTTAAAGACTGCCTAGAGAACCTGTGCGCTGTACTTCAGAGATGTGAGGAGAAACACTTAGTCCTGAACTGGGAAAAGTGTCATTTCATGGTCGCAGATGGGATTGTACTTGGACATCGAGTTTCAGCAGCTGGAATCGCAGTGGACCGCGCCAAGATTGAAGTCATGACTACTTTGCAAGCACCTGATTCTGTGAAATCAGTGAGGAGTTTTCTGGGTCACGCTGGGTTCTACAGAAGATTCATCAAGGATTTTAACAAGATCGCGAGACCACTCACTGCTCTTCTCTGCAAAGACGTGAAGTTTGAGTTCACAGAAGAATGCCTTTCAGCCTTTGAGCAGATCAAGCAAGCCTTAGTGAGTGCTCCAATTGTTCAGCCACCAGATTGGGATCTACCTTTCGAGGTGATGTGTGACGCAAGTGACTTTGCAGTAGGAGCAGTTCTAGGACAGAAGAAGGACAAGAAGCTACACGCCATCTATTATGCCAGCAGGACCTTGGATGATGCTCAGAAGAACTACGCAACTACGGAGAAAGAATTGCTAGCTGTGGTCTTTGCCTTTGAGAAATTTCGCCAGTATCTTGTTGGCTCAAAGGTGATTGTCCACACTGATCATTCTGCATTGAAGTACTTGATGCAGAAGAAGGATGCAAAGCCAAGGTTGCTAAGGTGGATTTTACTTCTACAAGATTTTGACATAGAAGTGAAGGACAAGAAAGGAGTTGAAAACGGAGTAGCTGATCATCTCTCAAGGATTATGATTGAAGATGACGTGCCAATAGACGATTTTCTGCCAGAAGAGAACGTTTATCTCATTGAAAGTCGTTTCCAAGCTGAGAGTTCAAACCCTACGAGCTTAGTGTCGATCGACACTAGTGGAGTGTCGATCGACACTCCGTCCGAATCGAAGTTCAAAAATTCATGTGCCCGAGTGTCGATCGACACCCTACTCGAGCTTCACTTCGCAGGATCTTGGATGATGTGTTTCGATAGCCAATCTTTGCCATCAATGCTGCGAACCGACCATGGTATGCTGACATTGTGAATTCACTTGCTGCTGACATTGAGCCCAAGCATCTCAAGAACTATGTGAAGAAGAAGTTCATGAGAGAACTTAGGAGATACTATTGGGATGAGCCTCACTTGTACAAGCATTGTTCAGACAATGTTTACAGAAGATGCATTGCAGAGAGTGAAGTTCGTGATGTCCTATTCCATTGTCATGGTTCGGAGTACGCTGGACACTTTGCAACATTCAAGACTGTGTCCAAGGTTCTTCAAGCAGGCTTTTGGTGGCCTACTATGTTCAAGGATGCGCAGCTGTTCATCATGCAATG
>JAHZTW010000001.1:89475756-89493515 GCA_020283515.1 Alliaria petiolata
AAAAAAAAACTATGGATTAAATACATCAACCAATTTATTCATAGAAACACATTTAGACCATCCAAAATACTTGATAAATTATAATATTTATTTTGCAAATACATTAACCAAATTATTCATAGAAACGGTGTCTTCCATTTATCTTCCACCATTTACTTTGCATCATTTGTTTCTTTTTGCTTTTTTGTAAGAACCGTACTTGAACTTGCATGACCTTTTCTTGTATCTGAATTTGCAGGAGCCAGACTTAAAGTTGTAGAAACTGTATCTGAATTTTCAGGAACCGTAGCTGAACTTCTAGCATTTATAAAATTGTCAATATGTTATATATAGCTACATCAAAATAACATGGTATTGTATAAAACTTCTAGATCATATAAAGTATGGTGTACTAGAAACTAACATATTCATAATTTAGATCAATAATGCAAATGTAACATACAATTCTTTTAATTATAATATACATGACATAAAACCCAGCAAAAATATCATTAGTTCATAAAAAATATTAGTTTCACAAATCTATTAAGAAAATGAATAATTAATGAAAAGTAACTAAAAAAAGAAAAATCACCCCATCGAAAAAATGAATTTGACATCGTCCCAATATAAGTTGATGACATCTCCAGTTTTGAGATCTCTGTCTTTTCTAATTTCTGTCCATCAATTTATGAGTATATATTGTTTGTTCAGAAGAATAAGAGTTACACTATAGGAGTTGTCATTATCCTTAATTTCCATTTGAATACCATTTCGAGGTACTGTACGATTCATCCTTTTTAGTATGTTTTCTACCTTCACTTTTGGTAAACTTAACGCACCATTCCTCGAAAGATCAGAATCTGTCAATGTTTTTGTTATCATCATATTTAGATCCATTATACTAAATTTTTAACTGTTTTGGGAATATAACTTATAGATAGCTTTTAGAAAATAAAATAATTGAGGAGTATGAAGAGCCCAACCTATATATATATAGCTTTCAGCCAAAGTAATATTCCTTGTCTTCTATATATGCTTATTTTAATATTATTAATGCTCTTAAAAAAACTCTCTAAATATAGTTACTTGCAAGGATATGTTTTTGTAAGTTAGCATATGTTATTTTTCTAAATTTATTACTTCAACAATTTAATTAACTATTTATTTTTATTATGCTAATTGTATTTATATCACCCTAGGTGTTTTTGGTTCACAAAAAGATTTTTGTATATATACAAGCTAAATTTATTACAATAGATAAGAAACAGAAAATCTATTAATACCTAAAAAAATCATTTCCAAACACTCTATAATTGAGTCTTTGGTACTTTTATTTTTGACATCTATATTTAAATTTAATAATGATTCTGGTTATTTACAACATTTATTTTTTAAATTAATGAAGAACAAGTTCTTGTTATTAATACACAATTTGTTTTGTTTATAAGTATTTGTTATTAACAAAGAAAAGTCACAACAAAATATAATTTCTTGTACAATAAATATATCAATGCTGCTAAAAGTATATTAATTAAGTGCAAAATTATCTATATAATAATAATAAATTGATTATATTAAAAATTTATTGGTAAATGATCGTTAATGAAATGAAAAATAACCAAAATGACCATTAATTTTCTTGTTAAGAATATAATCTTACATGTTTTTTATATTCCTTTTTTTTTTGACAGTCATGTTTTTTATATTCAAAAAATCATTTAATGTGTAGAAATCTTTTTGTCTATGTAACATATAATTTTAGGATAAAATAGGGTTATATTTTCAAAGAAGTTAATTATATGGATGTATTTTCTAGGTTAGCATACTTTTTTTCCTTCTAAATTTTCAATCTTGTTACATCTATGTAGGAGTGTAGGTTAACCTAGTTACTATTTATTGATTTAATATTTTTTGCTTTATTTTTTTCTCATTTCCTTTTTAAATTTATCCCCAAACATATAATCTAAATCTATTGTAATATTCTAGAAAATTAAATTCTATTAACATTATCAAACATTTTCTTTTAAAGCATTCTAAAAATTTCATAATCGGGTTAGGTGCTTTAAGATAGAGAAGGGAAATCGTGGTTTGATTCGGTTAAAAATCCTGATTTGACACACAGTTAAAAATTACATATCTAATTTTTTCGAATTAGGAACCAAAGCCCATTTTAACAGCATATGAATAAGCCCATAAGAAAAGCCCTTGCCAAAAAGCTTAAACCCCTTTTGCCTCCTCAGCTTGGTACACAGGAGAGATAAGGAAGGAGAAAGGAACAACGAGAAGAAAAAAATGGCGAATACTCAGCAATTGATTCAGTGTTTTGGGACCATAACGTTTCTTCACCCCAAACCCTAGAAGGCACGGCTCGTTCTGTTCCCGGTGAGCCATTTCCCGTCGGTGCACGAGCCAGCGCTCTCACCGGATTCAGCAGCTCTCTCTCCTCCGAGAAGGCTTTCCTCTCGGAGTAATCCCTTTGTTTTCTCCTGCTTCCGAAAAGAGACTCGACTCTTTCTCTCTCAATTCTCTCGTGCTCAGACTTTCCTCTTCCAACTGGTAAAATCTTTAACCTCTCCACTGGTTTTACATATTTTAGTGGTGAAATCACTTCGATTTTGGTGTTTGAGTGAGTAACGCTTAAGGTTTTCACTGGAAATTTGAATTCAGAAACCCAATTGATGAAATAGAAAAGAAACATCACAGCATTTGGAGATTTTGTCTTTTTCTAGGTGTTGATATTATTGCATTTGGCTTTTCTTTTACTCAAATCTGTCTTTGGATCGTTGTAGGTGGCTATGATTGGTTGGGCAATTTAAACCAAAGAAGCTCTTTGCTGATATCAAAGAAAATATTAGCAATGCAGAAGAGTGGGATCTCCAACTTTTCAAGGATACAACAAAACACATTGTAGACAAATCCCTTTACTCTTTTGGTTTATGGACTCAGATTGCGTTAGGCTCTTCTTGATCACGAGAGTGTNCCCGCAGTCGCCAAAAACGGTCTTCCAAGGATCAGGGGATCCTTAGGTTCTTCATCCATTTCGAGAACAACAAAGTCCGTCGAGACACTCACATTGCTTATCCTTACCGATAAGTCTTCAAGCATTCCTACCGGGAGCCTTATACTTCGGTCAGCCAAGATCAGTGAGATTCGGCATTCCTTGAATTTGGTGAAGCCTAGCTTATTTGCAATGAAGTGAGGCATCAGGTTTATGCTTGCTCCTAAGTCGCACAAACAGTTGTCGAACTTCAATGGTCCTAGCGCACAAGGTATGGTGAATGAGCCTGGATCTCCTAGCTTCTTTGGTGCTATCTCTTTGTGGATGATTGCACTGCATTCTTGGCTCAACACCATGACTTCTTGGCAACCCTTAGCTGTCTTGGTGAGTGTATCCTTTAGAAACTTGGCGTACTTCGGCACCATGGCTAAACAATCGAGTAGTGGTAATTTCAGCTCAAGGTTTCTTAAATGTTTCTCGAACAAAGCTCTCTGCTTTTCTACCAGTTGCTTCTTGAAACGTGCAGGGAAGGGGAGCTTTGGTTTGTAAGGTGGAGGTATGAAAATATTTTTATCCTTGCTTGTTTCCCCCACTTCTTTTTCCAAAACTGCTTCCTCCCCGGCAACGGCGCCATTTGATTAACAGGATTTTAACCAGTTTGATAATCAAAACCCAAAGGTCTTTTTGCAGTTGTAGTACTTTAGGTGTCAAACCAACCTTGGGGTGAAAGCTACTAAGATTACAAGAGATTTATAAAGCTAAGCAAAATTCGGTTAATTTGGGGAACAAATCAAAATAAAATACTTACGATTGCTAGATAGAAATGAAAACAATTTTAAAATCCCTATAGAAGTGTTATACAACTACAAGATGACAATTAAACGATATAACAACCGATCTAATAATTTAATAAATTCAAAAGTTAAAACCGGATTTATAAAAAAGATTTGACGGTGAGCAGCTAAATAATTTAAAAACTATTTATAAAAATAAAACGACTACAAACTCAACTCCACACAGTAAAATAAGGCTCTAAGCAATTTTTAAAATATTAAAAAGAGCAAGAACACAATTCTACAAATTTATGAAATTATAATGCATAAATAAACTATTTAATAAGAAATTTAAATAAAGATAAATAAACACAAACTAGAGGAAAATGGTTTTTGGTTTTTAAAATACTAAAAACAGATTCAAGGTTGGGAATCATTCTTAAGAAGGTTGAAAATTCGATCTTGGGGTTTGAAAACATATTTTTACTCTTTTTAGTTAATTCTCTAAACCTTAAGAAAACAAAATAGAATTATCCATGATGTGTGGTATAATTCTTTTCTTCACCCTTTCCTCCTAACCATGATGTTTGGTGGAAAGAAAAGGTTAAGAACATTAAGAATGGATCTTAAAAGAAATGGTTTAACTAGCTCCCTAAGCATCCATGATGTGTGGGAAAGGATGAGCTAGTCTCTTGGATTTGGTTTTAAGGGATTTCCTAAGTCTTGTTAGGATAAGGAAATCCCTAGATTAAAGAGATCTCCAAGAAGAATCTCTAGACCTTAAAACCCCCAAATCCAAGAAGAAATTTAAAATAAAGAACAAGATAAACACAAACCAAGATTTTAGTTTCCAACCTCCTTAATCATCCCAACCTCAAACCTTAAGCGGTTTACTCACAAATCATGTTCTTACCTTTTTTAAACATTAGTTTAGAGTTAAGGAACATGATCTATGGGGTTGAGAAGAAAAACTTGAAATTAGAAATATTTAAATACTTGCTATAAAAAAAACACAAGAGATTTTTACAAAGAAAACAATAAGTATTAAGAAGAAAGACCTGACATTAGAATTAGAAATAAAATTGAATATTAATTAAAAACACAAAAGATTTTTCACAAAGATTTAATCAAGAATTTAGAAGAAAGACTTGACATTAGAATAACTTAAATAAGATATATATATAATAAAAATAAGAGTTTTTAAGAAACTAAATAGTAAGAACTATAGAACTCAAGAACACTTCAAGAACACTAAGAAAACTTACAAGAACACTAAGAAGACTTTTGAAAGAGAGAATATAAGACTTGATTAAAAACTTGAATGAAAACTGAATGATTATTACAAGCACACACACACTCCTTATATAGAGTTTTAAACATGGCTCTTGGCCTTAAAAGAGGGGTCAAAGGGCAAGAGACAAGGGCAAGGGACAAGGGACCTCTCTAATCCCACTTTTACTAAAGCATAAACACTTTTTTGGAGCAACTTGCAAGTGGTATCTTTTGGTTCGGGTACATGGATTGATCGATCTGTATCTTTTGCACTACTGCACCGTTTTCCTTGAAATCACCACCAAATTAAAGCTAACTCAATTGCCTAAGACTCTCATGAAGACTGTCGAGGCTAAATCGCAATTAAACCCCTTCATCCGAGCTGATCGTTCAGTTAACGAAATTGATCGCCAAATTTCCAGACGGACATGTTGTTACTTAAATAGCCGTATCTTCTGAAACACTGACTATAATGACTTGAAATAACCTCTGAACGAAAGGTAACTCAATTTTCTATGAGTTTTATGAAGATTACGGAGGCTGGATCGGAATGGAAAGTCTTTGTAGAGTCTGATCTTTAAGTCGCTTTAGGTGGCATGGACTTGAATCGGTTGCAATATCTCGGTACAGCAAGTCAGATGACATCAATTTGCTTCTTACTCTTCTCTAATTGTTCCTAGCTCATCATCTTATGTTTCCAGCTTCCACATTGTCGCCAAATCCATAGAATAACCTGAAATGATGCATATATACAAAAGAAAATGCAAATGCTAATGCAAATGTTTTAAATCCTATAAATGATCAAATACTATGATTATACTTAGCTATAAATAAAATATGGATGAAAAATTATTCTAAATGCATGATAAATATGCGAAATATATGAGTATATCAGTGGTGTTCTCCATATGAAGTGTTATATGGAAACAAACTATCATATGCTGAGCTTCGAGTATTTGGAAGCTTCTGTCATGCGCATATGCAGTCTAGGACGAAGGAAAAATTTGGTTCAAGAAGTCAGCTATGCATATTCTTAGGTTATCCATTTGGGAGGAAAGGGTGGAAGCTATTTGATCTGGAAAAACAAGAATTTTCCGTGTCTCGTGACGTGGTGTTTCACGAAAACGAATTTCCGTATGCAACTATATCCACGACCGCAAGATCTCAAGAGAAGAGAATATTAGCAGTTCCTGATATTTATGAAGACAATGATTGGCTCATTGAGCCCATCCACAGTCTAGACGAAAGGGGGAGCACGCTTTCTCCTGCTCCATTGGCCGTAGAATCTGGAATTGCAGAGATACCTGCCAATCTCCATCTTCTGAAATTCTGGATACTCCTGGTTCTCCTGCAGTCGAGTCCGCTCCGCAATCACCATTGGCTGATTCTTCGTAAACCCCACAATTGGACACAAACAACACGCAAACAAAAACTGGTGTCATTGTGTGTATTGAAAATTTGGGCAGAGGTTTGCGTACACGAAATCCACCAGTGAGCTTAAGGACTACGTCATTTATAATGTGTCTGCAACGTCACTAAACCCTATCTCGCTCAAAGCACTTCACCCTCCGAGTCCTCCGAAACTGTCCAAGGTAAAACACCATATCCTTTAGTTGATTATGTCTCTGACTTTGTTTTTTCTCAGTCGCATAGAGGGTTTTTTGGCGGCGGTTACAGCTCAAACAGAACCAAAGTCGTATGCTGAAGCTGTTAAATATGTCGAATGGAGGGGTGCCGTGAAAGATGAAGTTGTTGCGTTAGAACACCAACACACGTGGGACATAGCATCGCTTCCACCAGGTAAAGTAGCACTCGGTTGCAAATGGGTGTTCCGTCTCAAGTTTAATGCAGACGGTACATTAGAGAGGCATAAGTCCCAACTTGTGGTGTTGGGAAACAGACAAATCGAACAAGAAGACTTCGATGAAACATTCGCTCCGGTTGCAAAAATGTCAACGGTCCGTAGTCTTCTTCAGTTAGTTGCGGGCAAAGGTTGGGAGGTGCACCAAATGGACGTCCATAATGCCTTCTTACTTAGAGACCTTGAGGAAGAAGTTTATATGAAGTTGCCACCTGGTTTTACACACTCAGACCCTACTAAAGTTTGTCATCTCCGAAAGTCTTTGTATAGACTTCGTCAAGCACCATGTTGCTGGTTCGAGAAATTACGAGCAGCTCTCTTGAAATTCAGGTTTGTTGAATCATACTCCGACTACTCCTTATTTGTTTATATGACTGGTGATATCGAGCTCCGCGTTTTGGTGTACGTCGATGATCTAGTCATTTGTGGGAACGATGGTGATGTTTTGACAAAATTTAAAAATTATTTCTCTCACTGTTTTAAGATGAAGAATTTGAGGAAGCTGAAATGTTTTTTAGGAATTGAAGTGGCTCGTTCTCCTGAAGGCATTTTCCTTTATCAATGGAAAAATGCTTTAGACATTGTTGCTGAAGCAGGACTTCTGGCCGGTAAACCTGCATGTACTCCCATCGAACAAAACCATAAGTTGGCCTCTGATGACGGTCATGTTTATCCGGATCCTAGCAGGTATCAGCGTCTAGTAGGCTGTCTAGTTTACCTTATCAACACTCGTCCAGAGTTGAGTTATGCTGTTCATTTGTTGTCGCAATTCATGACGACGCCGCGAGTTGCTCATTTGGAGGCTGCATCGAGAGTAGTTCGATTTCTTAAGAGTTCTCCCGGCCAAGGTATCTTGCTTAAGGCAGACTGCAACCTTCGTATATCAGTCTTTTGTGATGCAGATTGGGCATTGATATATCATGATTTTTATCCATTTTTGGACCATGATATAAGAGTTTTTTTAGAGTCTTTTGTTAGTTTTAGAGTCATATTAGAGTCTTTACATGATGGAGAGCATTTGGAGCTTAATAGGAGTTTTTAGAACTTTTTGGAGTGTTCTAGAGAAGCAGTCAAAGTGATGAAGTCGGAGTCAAATTACACCAAGGTGTCGATCGACACCAATGAAGACCGCCCAAGCTTACAGATTTCCATCAGAAAATGGAAATTACCCAAGTTTTGAAGAATTACAAGATTGTCCCTGACAAAAATCATCCTCTATAAATAGTTTTCAGGCATTGTTTAGCCATTCACCTTATCATTATTTTCTATTTTTGAGACTTAGAGAGAGATTGATCCTGAGCTTTTGGGGAGACAATTCTAACTCATCTGAGCCAGATTTCGAATCCCTGTATCATTCTCTATTCTTATTTTATGCAATTTATTTCAGTCATGACTTGTGTTTTCATCTCTATGTCTGAGTAGTTTGCTAGTTAGGTTAGGGTGATTTAGGGTTGATGATGAGTTTGTAGAATCATTAGGCTTTTAGGGAAATCAATAGGATCTTCACCTTGATTTATGCTTAACTTGATTTCTGAAATTGATCACTTAGAAATCAAACATTAGGTTATTTAATAGATGCGAGAGAATTATTAGTAACTTGAACTAATCATAGGTGAGCAAAATATCAATTCGCAAAGAGATTTGGTTTAGGTATTTTGTGAACAATCGAACATGTTTTTAATGCTTGCCTTAATTGTTTGAGTTTGCAAAGAGATTTGGAATTCTGGAATTTAGGCATAGATAACTTCTGCAACGAAAGTTGATTGGTTTTAACTTAGAGTTTCGAGTTCTAAACGGTTCTTAATAAATCTCTAATAAGAATAATTTCTGCATTCTTATGAATAAGCCTGGCGCCTTAGTCTCCTGAACTTTAATCCACATTAATCTCGTTTACTTATTCTTTTAGATTGCTTAGTTTACTTTATTTCGAATTTGATCTAGCATAATCTGAACTTAGAAACCTTAGTGTAGCATCTACTTCCCTTGGGATTTGATAACCCCTTTATACTTCAACTGCATTGTTGTGCACTTGCAGTGTTGTTATTTGGGTAAAACCTGAGCCCTATCAAGTTTTTGGCGCCGTTGCAGGGGAAGTAATAGCTGCCTACGGAATCTAGTACTAGGATTTTGACTAGGTTTTGTTTTTATTTTGGTTACTAATTTTGTTTTTTATCTTTGGTTTCAGGTGCATGCCCAGTACCAGAAGCAACAAGGACAAGGAACTAGTCGCACTGAACCAGGAGCTCGGTCGCTTGGAACGTACGAACCGTGCACGAGTGTCGATCGACACCAATACTAGCATCGATCGACACCCTGCGCAGACAACAATGGTTGAGCCTGTGGTTTTGATTCACGACGCAGAAGGCAACTTATTCGACGGAGAAGGCAACAGAAGGAATGCCATAGGCCAAAGACTTGATGATAATAGAGCTGTTATCATTGAGCAAGTAATACAAGTTGTACATGCAGAAGTTGGACGTGGAAGAACGCTTGGAGAGTACAACCGACCAGACCAGTTCTATGCTAATAGAGCTGCGATCCGTCCTCATGCATTTCAGAGGAATGATTTCGAGCAGAAGCCTGCTTACTTCACACTGGTGGCTCAGCATCCCTTCCATGGTCTTCCTCAAGAGCATCCCATGGACCATATTGAGCGATTCGAAGACTTGGCATCCATCATTAAGGCTAATGGAGTGTCCAATGATTATCTCTTTTGCAAGTTTTTCCCTTACTCGCTTGCTGGAGATGCATCATATTGGCTGAAGCAGCTGGATCCAGGATCCTTGACTACATGGGAAGAAACAAAGAATGCATTCTTATGCAATTTCTTTGATGACGCGAGATCCGAAGAGCTGAGGACAAAAATCACTGCATTCTCTCAAGGACCCACTGAAGCATTCAAAACTTCTTGGGTGAGGTTCAGATCGTACCAGAGGGATTGCCCACATCACGGTTTCAGCGAACCGCAGCTTCTCGGTATCTTTTACCGAGGGATCGATTGGAGGTACCAGATGGCTTTAGACGCAGCAAGCAATGGCAACTTCAACACCAGATACCCGGATGATGCGATGGTGCTTATAGAGAATTTGGCCTCTTGTAACAGCACCAAAAACGCAGACTTTGAAAGGAGACAACATGCTGGTGCAAATGGAGGAAGCCAAATTGCTGAGATTAAAAGGAAGCTGGATCTTTTAGGTGGGGAAGAAGCAAGTCCACTTTGCTAATGAAGTGGAGACGTTCGAACCTAGTGAAGAATGCGAAGAAGAGGACGTCAACTTCATCAACGGAGGTGGCTTTCAAGGCCAAAGATTTGGGAACCAGCAAGGAAACAAGAGTTTCAATGGGAATTATCAGAAGAGCTCCTTCACAGGAAATCAAAACTCTTCTGGTTATACTCAAAAGCTCCCATTCCAGAACAGCAACAGCAATTACACAAGGAGCTATGGAAATTCTTCTTACCAGAAACCTCCTGCACAAGACAACAAGATGGAGTCTATGCTAGAGCAAATCTTTGAAGGACAGAAGAAGAGGACATTGGATTTCAATGGAAAGATTGATTCACTGTATCAGGACCTAAATGGAAAGATTGATAGCTTGAACTCTCATATGAAGAAGCTAGATGTTCAAGTTGCTCAAATTGCAGGAGCTGTTAACAGGCAAGAAGGATTTCTTCCAGGGAAGACTGATACCAATCCCAAACGCCATGTGAATGCCATCACGTTTAGGAGTGGGAAGAACCTTCAGCCTGTGCAGAAAAGAGGACTTATTGCTGAAGAATTCGAAGAGCTTGAAGATGTTGAAGATGCTGCGGAGCCAGTGTACACCCATCCAGATACACGACGAAACGAGCAAACCCGACGCGAAGGACTCAACTTCAAAGACAAGTGTCGATCGACACTAGATCAGCCCAAGACAACGAAAGCTGCAGCAGAGAAGGTCTACAAACCGAAGATCCCTTTCTCCTTGATACCAAAGAAGTCGAAGAAGGAGCTACTTGATGCTAGATGCAAGGCTATCATGGATAGACTAGTGGTTGAAATCCCTTTGATGGATGCCATTAGAACTACTCCAGTGATAAAGAGATACTTGAAGTGGATGATGACAAAGAACATGGAAAAGAAGGAAGGAGTAATGATGATATCAGAGCAAGTTAGTGCTGTCATTCAGAACAGACTTCCAGAAAAACTCTCCGATCCGGGAAGCTTTGTTCTTGATTGCTCCATCTTTTCAGACAAGTTTGGGAGGTCTCTATGCGACTTGGGTTCAAGTGTCAACTTGATGCCTCTTTCAGTTGCTCTTAGGATGGATATGACAGACTTCAAACCCACCAGAATCTCCTTAGTTCTTGCTGATCGTTCTATAAGGATCCCTGAAGGTGTCTTTGAAGATGTTCCTATCAAAGTGGGAGATTGCTTGATTCCCACAGACTTTGTGGTATTAGCCTATGATGAGGAACCTAAAGACCCTCTCATACTTGGAAGACCATTCCTAGCTACAGCTGGAGCCATCATTGTTGTGAGAAAGGGAAGGATCGCGCTGAACATTGGTGATTTGGTGATGAATTTCGACATGGAGAAGCTGATGAAGAGGCCAACAATCGATGGACAGACCTTCTGTGTCGATTCACTCACCAACCTTGCTGAAGAGATTTTCCAAGAGGACCATCCTACAGACCCTTTGTAAAGAGCATTGACGACTTCTACAAAGGACGCTGACCACTTGGACGATGCCGCTGGTGGATACATAAAGATGATGGATGCTAGTGAGCAAGTGCTGCAGTTAGTCGTACAAGAGGATTGGGGTCGATCGACATCATCACATAGTGTCGATCGACACTCTGCGAAAGCTGCAACATTGGAAGACTGGAGTGAGGCTAAGGCGCCTAAAGTTGAGCTTAAACAGCTCCCTGCCGGGCTAAGGTACGCGTTTCTTGGTCATAATTCGACTTATCCTGTTATCGTGAATAATTCCTTAAACAATGCAGACCTCACATTGTTGCTAAGGAAGCTGCGAAAATTTCGTAAAGCACTTGGCTATTCTCTTGATGACATTTCAGGTATCTCACCAGACTTGTGCATGCATCGGATTCACCCTGAGGATGAGACGAAGTCATCGATCGAACATCAAAGGAGGCTGAATCCGAACCTGAAGGAAGTGATCAAGAAGGAGATCATGAAGCTCTTGGAAGCTGGGATCATCTATCCCATTTCGGACAGTGCTTGGGTCAGTCCAGTTCATGTGGTTCCTAAGAAAGGAGGAGTCACAGTGGTGAAGAACGAGAAGAACGAACTGATTCCTACAAGAACTGTGACAGGACACAGGATGTGCATAGACTACATGAAGCTGAATGCCGCGACCAGAAAGGATCGCATTCCTTTACCTTTCATCGATCAGATGCTAGAGAGATTGGCGAATCATCCCTACTACTGTTTCCTTGATGGTTATTCAGGATTCTTCCAAATTCCAATCCATCCAGATGATCAAGAGAAGACCACGTTTACATGTCCTTATGGCACTTTCACATATCGCAAAATGCCATTTGGACTTTGTAATGCTCTTGCGACCTTCCAGCGTTACATGATGTCCAACTTCACCGACATTATTGAGAAGTTTATGGAGGTCTTTATGGATGACTTTTCTGTTTATGGGTCATCGTTTAAAGGCTGCATGGACAACTTATGCGCGGTATTGCAGCGTTGTGAAGAGAAGCACTTGGTCCTGAACTGGGAAAAGTGTCACTTTATGGTCAGAGATGGAGTTGTACTTGGGCACAAAGTTTCAGCAGAGGGAATCGCAAGAGACCGCGCCAAGATTGAAGTGATGACGACTTTGCAAGCACCTGATTCTGTGAAATCAGTGAGGAGTTTTCTGGGTCATGCTGGGTTCTATAGAAGATTCATCAAGGATTTCAGCAAGATTGCAAGGCCACTCACTGCTCTTCTCTGCAAAGACGTGAAATTTGAGTTCATTGCGGAATGCCATTCAGCCTTTGAACAGATCAAGCAAGCCTTGGTGAGTGCTCCAATTGTTCAACCTCCAGACTGGGATTTACCTTTTGAGGTAATGTGTGATGCCAGCGACTTCACCGTAGGCGCGGTTTTGGGACAGAAGAAGGACAATGCCAGCAGAACATTGGATGATGCTCAGAAGAATTATGCAACAACCGAGAAGGAACTTTTGGCTGTGGTCTTTGCCTTTGAGAAATTTCGACAATACCTTGTTGGCTCAAAGGTGATTGTTCACACTGATCATTCTGCTTTGAAGTACTTAATGCAGAAGAAAGATGCCAAGCCAAACTGTTGAGATGGATTCTACTTTTTCAAGAGTTTGACATAGAAGTCAAAGATAAGAAATGAGTTGAAAATGGAGTAGCTGATCATCTCTCAAGGATTAGGATCGAAGATGACGTCCCAATTGATGATTTTCTGCCTGAGGAGAATGTCTACTTCGTTGAGACTCGTTTTCAACACATGATTTCGGAGCAAACATACCCAATGTCGATCGACACTGGGGGAGTGTCGATCGACACCCCGTCCGAAATTTCGAGGAGAGGTCGCGATTCAACACTATGAAGTCTGAAGAATTCACGAGTGTCGATCGACACCGTCTATAGTGTTGATCGACACCAGACGCTTACATCACTTCGCAGGATCTTGGACTTGGTGTTTCGATAACCGATCTTTGCTATAATTGATGCAAATCGACCTTGGTATGCTGGCATTGTGAACTTCCTTGCTGCTGACATTGAGCCTAAACATCTCAAGAACTATGAGAAGAAGAAGTTCATGAGGGAACATAGGTTGTATTATTAGGATGAACCTCACTTGTACAAGCATTGTTAAGACAATGTTTACCGAAGATGCATCGCAGAGAGTGAGGCTCGAGATGTGATTTTCCATTGTCATGGTTCTGAGTATGCTGGACACTTTGCTACTTTCAAGACAGTGTCCAAGGTTCTTCAAGCAGGCTTTTGGTGGCCTACTATGTTTAAGGATGCTCAGCTGTTCATCACTCAATGTGATGTTTGTCAAAGGAGAGGAAAGATCAGCAAGAGACACGAGATGCCACAGAACTTCATCCTTGAAGTGGAAATCTTTGATTGCTGGGGTATTGACTTCATGGGCCCTTTCCCTTCATCTTTCGGGAAGCAGTACATCTTGGTTGCTCTGGACTATGTCTCTAAGTGGGTGGAAGCAATTGCTTTCAAAACCAATGATGCTGCAGTGGTTCTTAAAATGTTTTGAATCATCATTTTCCCAAGATTCAGAGTGCCTCAGATTGTTATAAGTGATGGTGGTTCTCACTTTATTAACAAGGTATTCAACAAGCTGCTGAAGAAGCACGGTGTTCAGCATCGTGTGGCTACTCCTTATCATCTCCAAATGATTGGAAAGGTCGAAGTCTCCAACAGACAAATCAAGCAAATCCTGGAGAAGACAGTGGGCAAGACAAGGAAGGATTGGGCTGCGAAGTTAGATGATGCACTTTGCGCCTACATAACTGCCTACAAGACGCCACTTGGGACTACCTTTCCAGCTACTCTATGGCAAAGCTTGCCATCTTCCAGTGGAGTTGGAACACAAGGCACATTGGGCTATCAAGAAAATGAACTTCGACTTGAAGCCTGCTGCAGAAAGGCGCCTAATACAGCTCAATGAGCTTGACGAACTTCGCTATCATGCCTATGAGAACTCGAAGCTCTACAAATAAAGGACAAAGGCATATCATGACAAAAAGTTCGTCACCAGACAATTCAAACCAAACGATCAGGTACTTCTGTACAACTCTCGTTTGCAATTGTTTCCTGGTAAATTGCGTTCCCGTTGGTCAGGTCCCTTCACTATCAAAGAGGTCAGAACATATGGAGCAATTGTCTTGACAAACTGCAAAGGAGAAGAGTTCATTGTGGATGGACAGAGGGTGAAACACTATTGGGCTCAAGCCGAGATTTAAGCAGGACACATTGTGTCTCTGGATGATGCACCACCTGCCTAAACGCATGAACAGTCAAGCTATTAACGTTAAACGAGCGCTTGGTGGGAGGCAACCCACTGGTAAGTATTTATTTTATTTTGGTTTTGGTTTTACTTATATTACTTTGCTTTTCATAAAAAAAAAAAAGAGGAATTGGGCACGATCACCGAGAGTGTCAATCGACACCATCACTGTGTGTCGATCGACACCCACGCGGGACGCAGTTAAGTTCTTCAAAACGCGACATTTTTCCCTTTTCCTTATAACTTCAAAACATTCGAACCTTAGAAAATTTTCCCCCAAATCACAACTTTTCCATTTCTCAACGGAATTAAGTGATTCTAAAGCCTAATCCGTGCAGATTTTCGGCCTCTTTCATTATCCATTGTCCATTCTTTCGATCTGCCAAGGTATGTTCTTCAAATCTCCCAATTTTATTTTTGACCTTTAGGTGAAAAATCTCGAACTCGGCCTATTTAGCTTGATTTCTTGAGTGATTGATGCTTATTTAGGTTGTATACCATGCTTTAGATCATTACCCAATCGATTTTCATCCTTTAATTTGCATAAATTGAAATTTTCTAAATTTTGGAAATTGATGATACATGTTGCGAATTTAGGGATTTTTCTTGGATATTATGGTTTTTGACTTGGTTGATTCATGGTACTCAGATTGTTTGAAATGCTAATTGATGCACAATTTGGGTTTCAATTCGTGATTTCAGATAGAATTGAAGTTACACGCATGGTGTCGATCGACACCACCTTGTGTCGATCGACACCTTCGACAGACAACACTTGCGTTTCATTTTGCAGACATGAGCTTCACCGAAATTCTTCACCGAAATTTCTTTAAAAATTTCCTCCACACCTTTTTCTTCAAGTCTAAGTTCTCCATATTCAACCTAAAAACTTTCAAAAACTCATAGAAACATAATCATAGTACTAAATCAAGAATATATACAAGGATAACCATGGGAATGCCTCCCAAGTGCGCTTGTTTAAAGTCACTAAGCTTGACTTTTCAAACCTTTTAGGCTAGAGGAGGGTTTTGAAGAGGAATTGAGCTTGCCTCCTCCTTTGACTCATGTACCAAGTATTGCTTGACCCTATGACCATTGACTGTGAAGCCTTCCCCATTCTTCCCAACCAAAGTGATGGCTCCATAAGGTAATACTTCTCTAATCTCAAAAGGGCCTCCCCATCTTGACTTGAGCTTACCCGGGAACAACTTCAGTCTTGAATTGTAGAGAAGAACTTTGTCACCAAAACTTAGCTCCTTCCTCACAATCCTCTTGTCATGAAAAGCCTTGGTCCTCTCCTTGTAGATCCTTGAGCTTTCATAAGACTCAAGCCTAATCTCCTCAAGCTCTTGGAGTTGGATTAATCTCTTCTCTTGGGCAGTTTTTATGTTATAGTTGAGAAGTTTCACAGCCCATAAAGCCTTGTGTTCAATCTCAAGTGGTAAGTGACAAGCTTTCCCATACACAAGGTTGAAGGTAGATCTTCCAATTGGTGTTTTGAAGGCTGTCCTATAGGCCCATAAAGCATCATCAAGCTTGCTTGACCAATCTTTTCTTGTTAGACCCACAGTTTTCTCCAAAATAGCTTTGATCTCACAGTTTGAGACTTCCACTTGACCACTAGTTTGAGGGTGGTAAGGGGTAGCTACCTTATGCTTGACACCATGCTTGTTCAATAACCCTTCAAAAACCTTGTTGATGAAATGGCTTCCTCCATCACTAATCACCACTTTTGGTACACCAAACCTTGGAAAGATTATGCTTTTGAACATTTTGACCACGACCTTGGAGTCATTAGTGGGACTTGCAATGGCTTCAACCCACTTTGAGACATAGTCAACAGCCACTAAGATGTATTGTTTCCCAAAAGAAGATGGAAAAGGTCCCATGAAGTCTATGCCCCAAACATCAAACAATTCCACTTCTAAGATTTGGTTTTGGGGCATCTCATCTCTCTTGCTTATGTTCCACTTCCTTTGACAAGGCTCACATCTCTTGATATACTCATGAGTGTCTTTGAACAATGTAGGCCACCAAAACCCACTTTGAAGCACTTTTTTAGCTGTTTTGAAAGTTGCAAAATGCCCTCCATATCTTGACCCATGACAATGGAAGATCACACTCTCAACTTCTTCTTGTGCCAAGCATCTCCTATATATCCCATCAGCACATCTCTTATAGAGGTAGGGCTCATCCCAATAGAAGTGTGACACATCTCTCAAAAACTTCTTTTTGTGATAGGTGTTGAGATGAGTGGGCTCCTCATTGCATACCAAGTAATTAACAAAATCAGCATACCAAGGCTCACTATTTGCTTCCATACCTTGAATCTCTTCAAGATTTCTTCCAATTCCATGCACAATAGCAATGCTCTTGATCATCATAATTTGTTCCTCCGGTAAAGAATCATTGATTGGCAAAAAATCTTCAATCCTCATCCTTGACAAATTATCAGCCACACCATTTTCTACACCTTTCTTGTCCACTATTTCCATGTCAAACTCTTGTAGAAGTAGAATCCACCTAAGGAGCCTTGGCTTGGTCTCATTCTTAGCATAAATATGGCGCAATGCAGCATGATAAGTATACACTATAACCTTTGATCCCACCAAGTAAGATCTAAACTTCTCAAAAGCAAACACAACTGCCAAGAGATCCTTTTCTGTTGTAGCATACTTGGTTTGAGCATCATCAAGTGTTCTACTAGCATAATAAATCACATGGAGCTTCTTGTCTTTCCTTTGCCCAAGCACAGCTCCAAAGACATAGTCGCTAGCATCAACCATAATCTCAAAAGGTAGACTCCAATCCAGTGCTTACACAATGGGGGCACTCACAAGTGCCTTCTTGATGGTCTCAAAAGCTTGCAAGCACTC
>JAHZTW010000001.1:89499487-89510672 GCA_020283515.1 Alliaria petiolata
GGGGACTCAAATCCAAAGGTGTCAAGCAAATAAATCAATTCAATGGTCCTTGTTCTTAATTCTAGGATGTTCTAGTGCAAACTCTACTCCAAAAGGTCTAGCCATACCCATACTCATTCAAGTGAACCCAAGCCTCAATCTACACAAGCATTCATTTTCACCAACTTTTTAACATTCATTAAGTAGTAATCATGGATCATGAATCATACAATGCTAGCGAACTTGTTTGGTTTTTGGGTAAGGTTTTGAGATAAAAATGATCTCAACTTCATGGGGTTCCAATGCAAGGGATCTCTCAATGAACAAGTGAACTTTGGCAAAATGATAAGAGTAAAAAGCAACCTATGCATACAAGGACAAACTTCCATATACCCTTTGTAACACAATTGTCTTCACTCTCATTTTCTTTTAAGCTCACTCACCAAGTCCAACCTAAGCTACCCATTACAAGACAATTCGCCAAACCCATAAGTTCAAACCACCTTTTCCTTTTCCTTTTAAGCACTTGGGGAAAACCTCTTCTACAACCACAAGTGTTGGCACACTTTTCACTTCAAGCTCTTTCTCTTTTCTTTCACAAATTGCTATCCTCTTTCTTATCTTAACTTTGCCATATTTGTTTCTTTTTCTTGGCTCTTTTACTTTTCATTTCTAGAGGATTTTTTCTTTCTTTTCTTAACACTTAAAGCATAATATACAATGCCAACACTTGTTCCAAAATTTTCGTTTTCCTCCTTTCACCACCTCAACTTCGCCAAACTCAATAGTTTTCAAACTCATTGTCAAGTTAAAACCCTCACCCAAGAAGCCTAACCTATATCCTAGCTCATTGTCTCAAGCTAGCTACATGGAAGCCTATCCTTGTCGCTCTAAACTCAACACTTTTTGCTAAGTTCACAAGAAGAAAAAGGCGTAATGCACTCAATAAGGAAGAGGTCTCAAAGAAAGCTTAGCTAGGGTGTTCGATTTTAACCGCTCTAAAGATGAGAGTCGGCTATTTGGGTTAACAAGAGTGGTAAAAGGAAAGAAGATAACCCAAATATGTATATGGTATCCACAAGTTCTCTAGCAATGCATAACCATGATAATTACTTGTTCAAATTAGGTTCAAGTTCAAGAGAGTTGGTTTCTATTCAAAGCTTGCTTCAATTAAAACTTGAATTTCAAATGGTGAGGTCCAAGTAGGGTTCAACTTTAACTTTCAAAATTTGCACACAAAGCATCAAAGAACTACTAAGTAGGGCATTGAACTAATTTGCGAGCTTAACACCTTACAAGGAAAAATCATCACTGTCCCCTATGCAAGAATGCAATCCTATATGAAAGCTAGACTCAATCCTACTTATGTAACAAATGCAAATGCAAGTACATGCTATTTTTTTTAATTTTCAAAATTCTTCAATTTTTTTGGTTTTTTTCTATGTCATAGATGAATGCATGAGACTCAAAGATGCATGAAAAAGGAAAATAAGATCACAAAACACAAAATCAAATATACCATACTCCCCCAAACTAAAATTACACAGTCTCTTGTGTAATCCAAGCTTGGAGAAGATTTCAATATGCAAAAATAAAAGACTAAATGGTATATACAATGATTGGAGTGGTACCTTGATCAAAAGCACATGGAGGAGGAGGAGTAGGAGTCCATGGAGTAGGGTGGATTGCTGGATTGAGGAGTAGGGGATCGCATGACTCTCTTCTCACGCCTTCTTGTCTCATAGGAGGAGGGGCGTGGCTCATCCTCATGGCTTGGTGCACTTGGGGTTCCTTGGAAAGAATGGCGTCTTTCCGCCATTGTGCTATCCGCTTCATCATCCTCTTGTTGCATTTCCTCATCATCCTCTTGTTGCATCTCTCCATGCCTTTGGGAAGAAGCTCCTCCAACCTTAGCCTTTAGCTCCTTGATTTGCCCTTTCAATCCTTTCACCGTTTTCACAAGCTTCCTAATGGTCTTGTCTTGCCATTTGTTCCATCTTTGGAGACGCTTGATGTGTTGGTGAGCTTGTCTAGAAGGCTCTCCTTGGTTGGTTGCTTCATATGGTACAAAGTCGTACCTCTCGCTGCCATAGATCGGAGGAGCTTGATAAGGCACATGGTGTGTATCCCATGGAGCCACCGGGAAGGTCTCTATGTCGCCTAAATGCTCGTCGGATGGAGTGAAGGGGGCGTTGGACCTCTCTCTAAGGCTTATGAGGTGAATGCAAGGAAGCCGGATTGTAGCCTCCTTGAAGCTTGTCCACATTGAATTTATACCGGTACCCACTTCATTCCTTAACCAAAAACTGACCCTTAAGGAGGTAGGAGTAATCTAACAACTCCCTCTCGGCTGAGGGTTCTCCCAAGTTGATGCCAACTTCCTCTAGGATCGGTGTGATCATACCTCCAATGGTGAGTGGGATCGAGCGATCCTTCTTGCTAGTTGCCCGAGCATAGTAACTTGCTGCATGAGCCACCCAAAGTTGCACCATACCATTCCCGTAGCATCTCCTCTCATTAGGATGTTGTCATGACAGTAGCGGATGATGTCCTTGAGCCCAGCATCAAGCATTTCCCATTCTTCGGAAGTTACAATCACGGTTTCCTTCTTAGCAAAGAAGGTGTGAGCTAACACCTTGTGAGCATAGCGAATAGCGGGATGACGGATCATGGTGCTCCTCACTCTCCCGGCCTTGTAATCCCTATTAGCAAGAAACTTCCACAGCTTTTCCAACTCGCTTTTCCTAACATCCAAGCGGGATCCCGGACCGGTACCCTCATCAAATCCAAGCACCTCACTTAGCTTCTTGAAGCCCATCTTGTAGGATTTGTTGCGAACCCGGAATTTGATGAAACCGAAACCATCCTTTTCTTCATCAACCCCTCCCAAGCTCGAAGTTGTCACCTTAAAAGTAGAGAGGAATTGGCATGTCTCCTCTTGGAAGCTTGGGAACGATTTGTTGAACCACCTTTTGCTCCCCAAATTCTTAAAAATCGCTTCCACATCCTCCAAGAGACCCAACTCTTCTAGCAATTCATGATCCGGGTACTTGGTTCCCCTAAAAGGTCTCTCTATAAGGGCCTTGTACACATCCGAGGGTGTTGGAGGAGTGGCCACGGCTTTCTCGGCTCGCCTTGCTCTTGCTTTCTCCCTACTAATGTCCCTCTTTAGGGACAACTTCCTTATGACCGGTGGACTCTCCTCAGGATCTTCTTCTTCCACTTCCACAGGCGTCTTGCCTTGTCTCTTGCTAGCCTCACTCCTTGTTCTCCCCATATCACCTATAAAATCAAGAATCTTGGAGAAGAGTGAGTACATTGTGAATTTAGAATTCTTGAAAGCAACAAGCATGTAATCATAAAAATTCCATGGATGCTTCAAGAATTAAAACTCAATGGCAATTAAATAAAAGAAAAAAATAATCCCTTTTAAAATTTCTCTCTTAGCATTCAAAGAAATCGACAAGGAAATATTCAAATTAAGCATCCTCTAAGTGTTAATAAATTAAAATTCAAGAGGATTCTACCTTAATTACTTATATAACATGGGAAAACAATGCTAAAGAAACCAAATTCCAAATTTTTGAACAACAATTAGGTTAAAACATGAATTTTCGCAACTCTTTAAAATCCTAAAGAAAAAAAGTTCAAAAATCAAAATTTTCCCATGTAATTCCTTGAAAAACTTCAACAATCATCACCCATAATAATATTCAACTATACCCAACTCAATCAACTCATTCAAAGTCCTTCTATCAATCCTAAATTCCAATTCATTTTCAAGGAGAAATCAAAGATTAAGAGAGAGGATGAGAAGACAAACCTTGGTTCCACGCAAAGGTATGGCCGAAATTCACTAAGGAATCAAGAGTGACAAACAATTTCGGAAATAATGCACTTGGAATCAAAGAATTTGATGAAGAATTGAGAGAGAAAAGAGGAAAACAAGTTCTTATCCTTATGCAAGAGTGAAAAATCGTGGGTGAATGAGAGATATGGGGAAAATGAAGCCTTTAATCCTCTAAAATCGGTTCAATATAAGTGGGAGAGGTCAACATTAAACCGGTCAAAGGAAGGCAGAAACGTCAAGCAACCCTGTTTTTGGAAATGGTTCGACGAGTTCACCGAGCAATCTCATCGAACCGTGACCCTGGAAAAACGGTTCGGCGTGCTTCGTCGAACCGAACTCCTGGAAAAAATGGTTCGACGTCCTACACCGAACCAACTCGTCGAACGGATGCCCTGGAAAAGTGGTTCGGTCTCCTTCACCGAACCAGTTCGTCGAACGGTGACCCTGGAGTTCTGGTTCGACGTGCTTCACCGAACCAGTTCGCCGAACCACTTTTAAAATTTTTTCTCCACACCTTTTCTTCAAGTCTAAGTCCTCCATACTCAACCTAAAACTTTCAAAAACTCAAAGAAACATAATCATAGAACTAAATCAAGAATATATACAAGGATAACCATGGGAATGCCTCCCAAGTGCGCTTGTTTAACGTCATCAGCTCGACTTTTCAAACCTTTTTAGGCTAGAGGGGGGTCTTGAAGAGGAATTGAGCTTGCCTCTTCCTTAGATTCATTCACCAAGTATGGCTTGACCCTATGACCGTTGACTGTGAAGCTCTCCCCATTCTTTCCAATCAAGGTGATGGCTCCATAAGGCAACACTTCTTGAATCTCAAAAGGGCCTCCCCACCTTGATTTGAGCTTACCCGGGAACAACTTCAGTCTTGAATTGTAAAGAAGAACATTGTCACCAACACTTAGCTCCTTCTTCACAATCCTCTTGTCATGAAAAGCCTTGGTCCTCTCCTTGTAGATCCTTGAGCTTTCATAAGACTCAAGCCTAATCTCCACAAACTCTTGGAGTTGAATCAATCTCTTTTCTTGGGCAGTTTTTATGTTGTAGTTGAGAAGCTTCACAGCCCACAAAGCTTTGTATTCAATCTCTACTGGTAGATGACAAGTTTTTCCATACACAAGGTTGAAAGGAGACCTTCCAATTGGTGTCTTAAAATCTGTCCTATAAGCCCACAAAGCATCATCAAGCTTGATTGACCAATCATTTCTTGTTAGACCCACAGTTTTCTCTAGAATAGCCTTGATCTCACGGTTTGAGACTTCCACTTGACCACTAGTTTGAGGGTGATAAGGGGTGGCTACCTTATGCTTGACACCATGCTTGTTCAATAACCCTTCAAAGACCTTGTTTATGAAGTGGCTTCCCCCATCACTAATCACAACTTTTGGCACACCAAACCTTGGGAAGATAATGCTCTTGAACATCTTAACCACGACCTTGGAGTCATCAGTAGGACTTGCAACGGCTTCAACCCACTTTGAGACATAATCAACAGTCACTAAGATGTATTGGTTCCCATAAGAAGATGGGAAAGGTCCCATGATGTATATGCCCCAAACATCAAACAACTCCACTTCTAAGATCGGGTTTTGGGGCATCTCATCTCTCTTGCTTATGTTCCCCTTTCTTTGACAAGGCTCACATCTCTTGATGAACTCATGAGTATCCTTGAACAATGTAGGCCACCAAAACCCACTTTGAAGCACCTTTGTAGCTGTCTTGAATGTGGCAAAATGACCTCCATACTTAAACCCATGGCAATAAAAAATCACACTCTCAACCTCCTCTTGTGCCAAGCATCTTCTATAAATCTCATCAGCACATCTCTTGTAGAGATAGGGCTCATCCCAATAGAAGTGTGACACATCTCTCATAAACTTCTTTTTGTGATAAGTGTTGAGATGAGTGGGTTCTTCTTTGCACACTAAGTAGTTAACAATGTCAGCATACCAAGGCAAAGCTTTGTCCTCTAGACCTTGAATCTCTTCAAGCTTCCTTCCAACTCCATGTGCTCTAGCAATGCTCTTGATTATCATAATTTGCTCTTCCGGTAAGGAATCATTGATTGGCAAAGCATCCTCAATCCTCATCCTTGACAAATTATCAGCTACACCATTTTCCACTCCCTTCTTGTCAACTATCTCCATATCAAACTCTTGGAGAAGCAAAATCCATCTAAGGAGCCTTGGCTTGGTCTCCTTCTTGGCATAGATGTGGCGCAATGCAGCATGATCGGTATATACTATCATCTCTGATCCCACCAAATAAGATCTAAACTTCTCAAAAGCAAACACAACTGCCAAGAGTTCCTTTTCTGTTGTAGCATACTTGGTTTGATCCTCATCAAGTGTTCTACTTGCATAATAAATCACATGAAGCTTCTTGTCTTTACTTTTCCCAAGAACAGCTCCAACGGCATAGTCACTAGCATGAGCCATGATCTCAAATGGTAGACTCCAATCTGGTGCTTGCACAATGGGGGCACTCACAAGTGCCTTCTTGATTGTCTCAAAAGCTTGCAATCTTAGAGAAATCCTTGATGAATCTCCTATAGAAACCGGCATGCCCAAGGAAAACTCCTTATGTCTTTCACATTGATTGGTGGTGCCATCTTGACTATGACATCTATCTTGGCTCTATCCACTTCTATACCATCTTCAGAAATCTTATGACCCAATACAATCCCTTGGTTGACCATGAAGTGGCACTTTTTCCAATTAAGCACCAAGTGAGACTCTTCACATCTTTGTAGAACCCTGCAAAGATTAGAAAGACAAGCAGAATAAGAGGCACCATACACAGAAAAGTCATCCATAAACACCTCTACCATTTCCTCAATAAGATCGGAGAAGATACTCATCATGCACCTTTGAAAGGTGGCTGGAGCATTACATAACCCAAATGGCATCCTTCGATATGCAAAGGTACCATAAGGGCATGTGAAAGTAGTCTTCTCTTGATCATTAGGATGAATGGGTATTTGGAAGAACCCACTATATCCATCAAGGAAACAATAGAAAGGATGGTTAGACAATCTCTCAAGCATTTGATCAATAAAAGGAAGAGGGAAATGATATTTTCTAGTAGAAGCATTAAGTTTTAAATAATCAATACACATCCTATGGCAAGTGATAGTTCTAATTGGTATTAGCTCATATTTATCATTCTTAATCACAGTGATTCCACACTTCTTAGGGACAACATGCACGGGAGAAACCCAAGTGCTGTCACTAATAGGATAGATCACATTTGCTTCCAAAAGTTTTAAGATTTCCTTCTTCACAACTTCCTTAAGGTTTGGATTTAATCTACTTTGATGTTCAATTGAGGAAGCATTCTCATTTTCAAGGTGAATCCTATGAGTACAAAGTATAGGAGATATGCCCTTGATGTCACTTAGTGAGTAACAAATAGCTCTCCTATACATTCTCAACTCATTCAAGAGAGAGTTGAGCTCATCATCACTCAATTGTTCATTGACAATAATGGGGTAAGTAGAGTTAGGGCCTAAGAAAGCATACCTTAGCCCAATGGGAAGTGGCTTGAGTTCCACTTTTGGAGCTTTGAGTTCACTCCAATCCTCATAAAGGTCCTTAGCCAAATCGCTATCCTCAAGCTCCTCTAGCCTTTCCTCTTGTCCTTGACTTGGAACCTCAACCTCATGGACTCCTTGTCTTGGTCAAATTCCACTTCACCCTCACATGAAGTTACCAATCTTGTAAAGCTTTCCTCCCCATCAAGAGCCTTGCGTGAATCAAGCATGAGCATGTATGCTTGTGTTTCCTCATCCAAGTACCCATTCTCTCCATGTGGTTTTGTCAGAGCCACACTAAGATGGTCTTCTTGAGCTAGTTCTTCTAGCAGCTCATCAGCTAGCTCATCCATAGTTTCAATGTAGAAAGCTTGACCATCAATGGTTGGCTTCCTCAAAGTCTCCTTTAAGTCAAACTTCAACTCAACCCCTTTTCCAAGATGTAAACCAATCTTCCCATGCTTAACATCAATGATAGCACCAGCTGTAGCTAGGAAAGGTCTTCCCAAAATCAAAGGATCCTTTGGCTCCTCATCCATCTTAAGCACCATGAAATCTGTGGGAATGATGAAGTTGCTAACCATGAGAGGCAAATCCTCAAGAACTCCAATAGGCATCCTCACACTCTTATCTGCAAGTATTAAGGAGATTCCACACTCTTTGTACTTGGTGAAACCGAGCTTCTTTGCAATTGAATAGACATAAGGTTGATGCTAGCTCCAAACTCACACAAGCAATTTTCAAACCCAAGAGGACCTAGGGCGCATGGTATAGTGAAAGAACCGGGGTTTCCTAGCTTCTTTGGCACCACCTTGCTTTGGATTATAACACTACACTCTTGAGAAACTATCATGACTTCTTGGATATCCCTTGCTCTTTGTGCCACGGTATCCTTCAAGAACTTAGCATATTGTGGAATCATCATAAAGACATCCACCAAAGGCATCTTGAGCTCAATGTCTTTGATTTGCTTGTCAAACATAGCCTTGTATTTCTCCACCAATTATTTCTTAAACCTCTCGGGGAAGGGAAGTTTAGGCTTGTAGGGTGGAAGAACAAATCTTGACTCCTTCTTGTGCACATCCTCCCTTGGCTTCTCCTTTACCACTTCCTTGCTCTTCTTTGCAATATACACATCATCAAAAGTTATAGCATCTTGAGCTTTTTCAAAGCTATCCTTCCCATCTTGAATTTCAATGTCCTCATTGATCAAAGGACTTGTCCTTGGAGGCAACTCCTTTCCACTTCTCAAAGTAATGACATTGATGTATTCCTTGGGATTTGCCTCACACTTTCCCGGTAGAGTACCTTGAGAATTTGAGCTAGAAGCCTTGCCTTTTTCAAGTTGCTTGAACTTTTGTTGAAGACCTCCTATTTGAGTAGCAAGCTCATTGAGTGAAGAATCCATCCTTGTGTTAATTTCAGCAATCTTCTTTCCCATGTTGGCATCACTATTGGCTTGACCTTGAAGGATTTGTTAAAGCATAAGCTGAACATTGTCTTGTGGAGGACCTTGTAGAGGGTGAGTAAAACCCGGTGGAGCGTTGCCTTGGTTATACTTTTGCCCACCAAAGTTGCCTTGATTTCCTCCTTGGTATTTAGACCTTGGTGCATAACCCTTTTTTTGATTGTTGTAGCTCACAAAAGGTTTGCCTTGAGTAGTTTGAGTAGGGTAGACTTGGTCTTCGGGATTGGCCACATTAGTACTCCTATAAGAGAGGTTGTTGTTCCCCTTATAGTTGTTGTTATAGTTGTTGTTGTATCCTCCTTGGCCACCCACGAAATTTACCACCTCTTGACCCTCTTGGTATTCAACTTGATCATCACAATCCTCCACATTATCTTCAACAAAATGTACATGCCTTTGGTTTGAGGACATGAGCTTGTCCATCTTGTCATGTAGAGACTTCATTTCCCTCTTGTGAGCATCAAAATCACCTCCCCTTGGAGCTCTATCATAGTCTTCATTGTAATTACCATCACTCAAGGCAAGATTCTCTACAAGCTCCAAACCATCTTCAACATCTTTGCCCAAGAAATTCCCATTGCTTGCGGTATCAAGAAGCATTCTTATCTTTGGTAGAACACCTCTATAGATTGTGCTTAGTAGAGACTCTTGTGTGAAGCCATGATGAGGACATTGCATTGTGTAGCCCTTGAATCTTTCCCATGCTTCATTGAAAGACTCATTGCTCTTTTGAGTGAAGCTAGAGATCTCATTCCTCAACTTGGCGGTCCTAGAGTTGGAGAAGAACTTAGATAGAAAGGCTTTCTTACACTCATCCCATGTAGTGATAGTACCTTGAGGCAAAGTTTTCTCCCATTGCCTTGCTCTATCCCCAAGAGAGAAGGGAAAGAGTCTTAGTTTGAAGGCATCTTCACTCACACCATTCATCTTGAATAAGCCACAAACTCTATCAAAGTTGTCCAAGTGATCTAGAGGATCCTCCATTGGCAACCCATGGAACTTGTCTTGTTGAACCATAGAGATGAAAGCTGGCTTCACTTCAAAGGTATTGTTTTGAACCGGTGGAGGTTGGATACCATATCTATTTTGATGTGTATTTGGAGCATCTCCAGCCCCAATAGTCCTCCCTTGTCTAGGCGCATATAAGGGGTTTCCATTGCCCCTTGGTGAGTGCACCATGTGTATTGGAGGAGCTTGATCTCTTTGTTGTTCTTCCATTCTCAACCTCTCTAACCTTGCAGCTTCCCTTCTTGCAATCCTTGCAACCCTTTCCAATTGATCAATGTCTTGAAAGCCTTGGAAGTTGTTGTCTCCTTGTGATCTCAAATGCATTCAAGGAAAACTGAAATCTAGAAAAGGAGATGGTCAATAAACACAAAAGGATTACTTAGTCTCAAACTAAACTAAAATCTTAATGATCAATCAATCCCAATATGGCAACGGCGCCAAATTGATACAAGAGTTTTTATCTCTTGCAACCAATCTCTCAATTGCTCATATCATTGCAATACTTGAGATATCAATCCATTTTGGGAGATGATTCAATAAGAATGCAAAGTTTGGTTTAAGCTAAGCTAAATTGGCAATTCAAGTGACAAGCAATAATTAAAAACAAAACACAAACTAAAAGAGACACTACAAGAGCAATAATATCAAACTAAACCTTAATGATCACTAATCAAGCAATTAACTACTAATCAAGATTATCAAATTAACTAAAACGAAACCTAGGGATGGAATCATTGTTTTGGGAAACTAAATGGACAATCTTGCAATCATTTAAGCAACTAATCAAGCTAACTCTATGCCTAGAACACTTAAATAAGATTAAACCAAGATGTGTGGCACTAATCCCTTTCTTAATCACCCTAATGAACTAATGATGTTTTAGCATTAGAATGATTAACAAGCATTAATTACAAGTCTATATGGCATGATAAACACCCTAGACAACTAATGTCTTAGGCTAGGAGTGTAAATCTCTTATTAAGTTGGTTCAAGCATTTCATCAAACACTTGGTGGGTGAATGAAATGCCTATGATCCAAAATAGCAAAGATTAGCTATCTGGCATTAGGAACTACTTAATAAGAAGAGAAATGAAAGAATCTATCCTAGATTGCAAGATTGAACCATTAGAAATCCCTAAACTACCCATCTCCAAGTTCCTAGAAAACTACTCACTAATCATACTTAAACCCATCAAATCAAAGATTATGAAAAGTTAAACATGATTAGAGAAAGATTAAACAAGAAATCTAAAAGAGATATTGCATTAAACTCAAAGATTCAAGCTTAAACAAAGTATTTGCCCAAAGAGGCTAAAAGTTTAAGCTAAGAACAAG